>CM024592.1:52885487-53272987 GCA_014182565.1 Eucalyptus marginata | reverse complement strand
TCTTTACGTTTTTTTTTTCTTCCCTTGTTCCAGGTTTCGGAAGGATCGGTCGGTTGGTCGCGAGGGTCGCGCTCCAGAGGGACGATGTCGAGCTCGTCGCCGTCAACGACCCCTTCATCACCACCGACTACATGGTACGTCTTCCCCCGATCCGATTGCGCCCTTTCTTTTGGCGTCGGACCGATTAGTTGACTTTTTTGCCTGGACGCGGCGAATGCGCAGACGTACATGTTCAAGTACGACAGTGTCCACGGACAGTGGAAGCATAACGAGCTCAAGGTCAAGGACACCAAGACGCTTCTCTTCGGCGAGAAGGAGGTCACCGTTTTCGGCATCAGGTTGGTTTAGCCGTTTCTCGCCCTCCTTTTTCTCTCTTTCGGCTCGATCTTGTTCCGAATTTGTGCTCTTTAAGAGACGACGGGAGATGGGACCTGGTGCGATGATTCGTAAAAATAAATCTACAGGAACCCCGAGGAGATCCCGTGGGGCGAGACTGGAGCTGAGTTCATCGTGGAATCTACCGGTGTCTTCACTGACAAGGACAAGGCCGCTGCTCACTTGAAGGTTCGTTTGTCTAGATGCCCTTCTGTTCCGTTTATTTATTCCTCATCGATTGTATTAGCTTCCTCTGCCCGTCGTTCTAGTGGGTATACCGTTAGATCTAGGGAAGATTCTCGTGATTCGTCGAAAAGTGACTTGATTCTTGATTGCTGACGTGGTATTTCCGAACGATAGTTGGCCCTTGAGATTCCATTATGTGGGGTAGTGAAATCGCGCTGTGTCGTGTGAGATGATTGACGAGGTATTTTATCTGTTTATAGGGTGGTGCTAAGAAGGTTGTCATCTCCGCGCCTAGCAAGGATGCGCCCATGTTTGTTGTGGGTGTGAACGAGAAGGAGTACAAGCCGGAGCTCAACATTGTATCCAACGCCAGTTGCACTACCAACTGTCTCGCACCTCTTGCCAAGGTTCGTAGCATGACTGATTGGTTTTTTAATCATTCTTAATCATACCTAGGCAATGTGAAATTTGTTTGTGAACTGACCTTATCCTTGCAAATTTCAGGTCATCAATGACAAGTTTGGCATTGTTGAGGGACTTATGACCACTGTCCACTCCATTACTGGTGAACTGTTTGCCCTTTTACTCTTCTGAAGTCATTCAGTCCATCCAATCTAAGTATAAAACTGACATGGGTTGCTTCCTCATTTGTGATACAGCCACCCAGAAGACTGTTGATGGCCCATCGATGAAGGACTGGAGAGGTGGAAGGGCTGCTTCCTTCAACATCATTCCCAGCAGCACCGGCGCTGCCAAGGTAACTTGAACTGTAAAGTTTCCTGATTACTGTTGTATTGTGATAGTGAATGCGTTCATTTTCATTTCTTCTGGGGTTGTTTGCTGCGGCAACATATTTTTGCGTTATCTGGTGGAATTTTTGGCTATGAAATTCATTATCTTGTGTGTTGTTGTGCTTTGCAAAGCCCAAGTTGAATTTGCTAATAATGTATCTGGTGTTTATAGGCTGTGGGCAAGGTGCTCCCAGTCCTCAACGGTAAGCTCACTGGAATGGCCTTCCGTGTTCCTACTGTTGATGTGTCAGTTGTGGATCTCACCGTCAGGCTTGAGAAGGAGGCAACTTATGATGAGATCAAAGCTGCCATTAAGTAAGTTTTAAATAGTCTTTTGGGTTGTCTATTTAGGAAGATAATTTCTCGCGAAGCTGTACTTAAGTCTACGATATGTTTACATGCTGCTTGCCTATTCTCATTAAATTTATCGCCCCTTCTTAGGGCTGAGTCTGAGGGCAAACTGAAGGGCATTTTGGGTTACTGTGACGAAGATGTGGTGTCCACAGACTTTGTTGGTGACAGCAGGTACGGTGGATTCAATATTTATAGCCTATTCATTGTCGTTACTGGCATGTTCTAATATGATCCTTTTATGTTTGTGTTACTGAACTATAATCTCTAGGTGTATTTTTGATGGACATTCGCGCTTAGTCTATGTTTAAGCAAAGTTTGATGTCGTTTCCTTGGCATTTTTGTGCAGGTCAAGCATTTTTGATGCCAAGGCTGGAATTGCTTTGAGCAAGAACTTTGTGAAGCTGGTCTCATGGTACGACAATGAGTGGGGCTACAGGTAAATGTTCTTCTCCCCCTTGCAATTGCTCTCACTTTGCCATTGTTGCCAAAGCAGGCTTTCCTGCCCAAATTAAATCTTGTGGTGTTAATGGATGCATATGTGTAAAGGAACACTTGCCAATTGATATATATTTTCTGTTTTTGCAGTTCCCGTGTCGTTGACTTGATCGTCCACATGGCGTCCTGCGCTTGAATGGGAAACCCGTCTTATGATTAATCGAGGCCTTTTTGTTTGTGTTTGGGGTTTACTTATATCCTCAACCATCGTATTCTCGTTGCGAGCGATCTGCTCATATGCTTTTGTTTAGGGTCTTTCGGCGTTTAAGCCCCATGGTATTTGAGTGTCCTCGATCTTTAGATGTTTGGTGCAATAAAAGAGACACGAATTGCCAATATCCCTTTTTATGGTGTCCTCTTTGCTTGCTGAGGCTGTGCAATACTTAAATGGGATCTTTTACTATGCACTCTCCTTCTCATTTTACTACAGCTTTTCATCAACTGACTTGATAAGAAAATGGGCTGGACGGATGGATGTGTTAATTAAGTCATTCGTCTTCTATGGTTGTTCTAACTTCTTAAAACATTGGATTTCAGACGTAGCCTGATCGAACAATTTGTAAGGGTCCCTTCCCACCCTTCCCAAACTATATGCCTGAGCCCATTTATGCCCAAGGGTTTTCGATTAGCAATTCCTTGGGGACCAAGGAGCATCAGTCGTCATGCATATGTACTAATGATAAAATGCTTCTCTTGGAATATGGAAGGGACTGCGTAAGTTGTTAGTTGTATCATTGGATGGAACTGTGATTCACCAGATGTATAATTAGCAATTTGCGTGCGAAGCGGATTTGACCCGTTAATAACTGGGGAGTTTTGTGGAGCTCATGTTGGTTTGTCGGCGTTTGTCACGATTTTTTAGGGTGACCATTCATTATTTCATGCGATGTAATGATTCAAACAGCGTCTTGCCCAACTCTTGCAACCATCGCCGTCGAGTGGGTTGTTGGCAATTGAACATTGCCTTGGTCCCCAACGGATGATCTGCTGCCACTAGCATCACCGTCGTAGATCTGGTTGATAATCGCCGTCATAATTATCGTTTGGTGGCAACAAACCATCGCACAACTGCGAATGCCTCACCTTAAGCACCAGCGATGCAGCGACTGGTGGCTAGTCTCATCTAATCACTTTAGTTGCATTCCTTGTGCCCACTGAGAGAATATTAGGTGAGATTGTTTTGTCCAGTTTCTATTACTTATCCGTTTACGTTCTCCCTTGCCGAGAAACAAAAGGAGTCTCTGCTCTCTGTCTGTCTCTCTCTCTCACCCTTCCTCTTCATGAGTTCACTTCAGAAAGAAAAAAAGGCGCCTCTGCTCTCTCTTCCTCCCTTTTCATGAGTTCACTCCCTCGTTTAATTTTCTCGGTCGTGAAGTGAGGCGTTTCTTAAAATTTTCAAGAAAATGAGGAGAGATTCTTAGAAAATTAAAAGAGGGAACTTATGAAGGGAGGGAGTCGGGATACATTTTGAGTCCGTTTGGCAATGTTTCAATTTCTTTGTTTTTCTATTCTTTTATTCTCTCTGGAATAAAATAAAAATAAAAATATGTTTGATAACGTCAATTAATTTTTCTATTTTTTGGAATAAAAAGGTGATCGGGAATAGATTTAGAATAGAAACAAGAAATACAAAAAAATAATTTCTTATTTCCAGAAATAATTTCTAGAAATAATTTATTTTTCCTTTTCTTCATCTTTGTCATCGTTGCCCCCTCCTATCTAGTCATTGCCACTTGCTACGCCGTTGGCCAACCTCCGTTGCCGACCACTGCCGATTGCCACGGTGATGATTGGTAGGTAGAGGTGGCAAAATGGGTCTTAGACCCATAAATGACCCATTTAAATCATAAATGGGTCATATATGGTTCATTTATTTTTGAAGAAACTAGTTAAATGGGTTTAATAATTAAAGACTTAAGATAGATGGGTCTTAAGTGAGTCGAAAGTGAGAGTTAGAGTAGGAATAGAATAGACTGGCAAAAAAAAAAAAAACCAAAACCACATAATCTCTCTCTTCCCTCTTTAACTTTACAAAAATATTTTTTTATAAAAATCAAAAGTATAATTATTATTTTTTATTTTAATTTCCTTTTTCTTTCCTTTTTTTCTTTCTTCTTTCTTCTTCCTGGTGGTTGGCACGGCGATGACTAGCGATCGGCTAGGCGAGCCTCGAGCTTGCTCTGGATGCGGCGAGGCGGAGGCCTCGCCGATCCGGCGAGACTCGAACTTGCTGGCGTTGGGCCAGGCTCGAGCCTCGTCGGATCGATGAGGCGGATATTCTTAAAAAAATAAAAATAAAAATAATTAAAAAAATTAATTTTTTAAAAATAAAAAAAATCGATTTTTAAAAATAATTATTTTAAAATTATAAACATTGTTCATTAAATTTGTGTTGTATAAAACCATATTAGCAATACCATTTTTTAGAATATATATATAAGCTTTTTAGGTTTTGTTAAATGGGTGGTATTAGTTAAGTATAGGTCGGGTCGGGTATGGGTAAAAAATTTTGCATTGCAATAAATGGATCATAAATGGGTTAAATGGGTCGATTTGGGTCGGACCATTTATGACCCAACCCAAACCCGACCTAACCCGACCCACCCGTTTAACGGGTCTATTGGCATGGAAGAATAAGAAAAAAAAATCTTGAAAAATTATTGAAAAATTATTAAAAAATTTTAAAAATTCAATGTTACAAAAAATTTTTGTGAATCGTACTAAACATTTTTATATAATTTTTTTATTTTATTTTAGAATAAAAATTTTGTGTAGTTATTAAATGCGTTTTTTTTACTCAAATTATTTTAAGAAATAGAAATAGAAAAATACTCTTTTAAAAAGAAATTATTCTATGAAATAGAAGCATTATGAAATTGGCCTTTTATTTCTTAGTATTCTAACATAGGAAACGTAAATGTCGAAGTAACCGAGAGAAAGAAGGTCTGGACGCTGAAAACTGTGTTGATACATGTTGCACGCTGAATTGAGTGATTGTTTGCTACCTTAACGAGACAATCTCACCGAACATTTTCTAATGTGTTTGACATTTGGCCACAATTTAAAGGGCTTGAAAGTGGCTTTGGTGTAAATACCGTTTGGTAAACCCAACATTTTATCATTTGCACTCCCCATGGTGGGCTTAATTTGAGTTTGTATCCGTCATTGTTAAGCCGAAAAGAGGACTATGGGAGGCTTTTCAGTCATTGCCCGAACGATCTGATCAAAAAGGGAAGGGGAGAAAATAAATCAATGCTCGAGGAAAAAGCGTTCCGAAAGCATTGTTCGAATAGATTATTTTTACTTGAATTAAATTTAAAAATATATCTGCAATTGTATCACAAAAGGGAAAGTTCATTGTCGCAGATTGTCGTGAAGAAAATTTAAATGATCTGCCTACCAGCCAACAAAAGAATGAACCACAAACGAAGGACAAATGAAAACCCTTTGATTTTCATGACCTCTTCATAACAAACTAAAATCTTATGTCAAATTTAGTGAGATGATAAGCTGCAATTGAACCCTAATCTTACTATGGTTAAATTTGAGGATGAACTGTTGATTATTTAATTTTAATAAAGGAAGACTTCAATGAATATAAAATTTATGCAAATGAAAAACTTGATTCCCAAAAATTTAAAAAAACGAATAAAGGGTCCAAATCGAGTACTAAAATCTTCTTGCCCAAAAGCAAAATTGCATTTTGTATAATACGGGGTAAAAGTAAATTTCACGAAAAGGAGAAGAGAGTATAAAATGCCCGCGACATAACCTTAATCCCGCGCCTCCGGTGTTCCTCAGACCGTTCGTGTCCGACCAGTCTCGCCCTTTTTCTCTCATGAGCTTCTTCTCTTCCCGGGCCACCGCCCGGCGCCCCCGCATCTCCGGCTTCCCGTCGACCCGCCGGGCCGTTTCCAGCCTCTCCTCCTCCGCCGCCCGCCTGGCCGGCGACCGGCCGTCCGACTTCGCGATCGTCGTGTCCCGAGTCCGCGCCGGGAGCAGCGAGCATGAGGTCCTCCGGTCCCTCGAGCTCGACCCCTCCTGCGCCTCCGTCGAGGTCTCCCACGGCCTCGTCGAGCGGCTGCTCGACCGGTTCCGGGACGACTGGAAGTCCGCCCTCGGCGTGTTCCGATGGGCCGGGCGGCGCGTCGAGGCCGGCCGCGTCTCGCCGGAGGCGTGCGACACGATCGTCGACATCCTCGGGAAGAGCCGGCGGATGGATAGGATGAGGGAGGTCCTGGAGGAGATGAACCGGAGCAAGCTCGTGAGGCTCGGCACGGTGGGGAAGGTGATGCGGAGGTATGCCGGCGCGGGGCTGTGGGAAGAGGCGGTCAAGGTGTTCGATGAATTGGGGAACTTCGGTTTGGAGAAGAACACCGAGTCCATGAACTTGTTGCTGGACACGCTTTGCAAGGAGCGTCGAGTCGAGCAGGCGCGCGCGATTATGCTGCAGCTCAAGCCTCACGTTTTGCCCGATGCGCACACGTTCAATATCCTGATCTTCGGTTGGTGCAAGATTAACCGGGTCGACGAGGCGCAGTGGACTATCCAGGAAATGAAGGGCCACGGGGTTCGGCCCTGTGTCATTAGCTACTCGACGATCGTGCGGTTCTATTGTCGTCAGGGCAATTTCAATAAGGTCTATCAACTGTTCGACGAAATGCGGGATGGGGGTGCCCGCCAAATGTGGTCACTTACACTACGGTCATGCATTATTTGGCAAAGTCGGAGGAGTTTGATGAAGCGCTGCAGTTAGCCGAGAGGATGACATTGGATGGGTGTGAGCCGGATACGCCCTTTTACAATTGCTTGATCCATGTGCTTGCAAGAGCTGGGCGAGTTCATGATGCGGTCGATGTTTTTGAGGTGGAGATGCCTGCTCGTGGCGTGAGACCAAACACGCCTACCTACAATACCATGATTTCAATGTTTTGTCACCACGGTCAAGTTCAGAAGGCGATGGATCTCCTCCAGGAAATGGAAGAGTCAAATTTTGCGAAACCTGATGTTCAGACGTACTATCCCTTGCTGAAGTCTTGCTTTAAATCTGGAAAAACTGATGGATTTTTGAGCAGATTGTTGGATGACATGGTCAACAAACATCACCTCAGTTTGGATGTCTCAGCATACACACTTCTAATTCATGGGTTATGTAGAGCGAACAAAGCTGATTGGGCTTACCTTCTGTTTGACGAGATGGTTGGTCAAGACATAACTCCAAAGTATCAGACATGTCGTTTGCTGCTGGATGAAGTGAGACAGAAGAACATGTATGATGCTGCTGAGAGGATTGAGGATTTCATGAAGAAATTGTGAGGACAAGGTAAAATCTTTATTGAGCTGACATCTAGTTTGATGTGGCCTGGATATTACAATGAACAAGTAGCTGCAGCCCTTAATATTTGTGATCCTTCTTGTTTGAATGTTTGCTATTACTCTGAAGCTTTAAATGGACAATGTTGTGAATCATGAATTAGAGTCCATTTCATTATTGAACCAGCTTGGTGAGATGACAAGAGCTTCAAGTGCATAAGATGGTTGGACAGACTTTGGTTTGGACTGAAGCATTCTGAAATGAACGAATGCACTCAAGGTTTCTGAAATAAGCAATGCAAATTCAGAAATGGAAAGTGTGAATATCCTTGTTACATCTCTTCATGGTGTTGGAATGTTTCGTGTATGAAACTTCGTGTTCTCATTTATTATGATCTAAAGGCATTATGTCCACTTACTGGAAGCTTGAATCCTCCATGAGTACCAAGTGTATTATAGTTTCTATTCCAAGACTCCAACTATATCTATATAAAACCTTGGTTGATATGTTAATCAGATAGAACTCTCCTTTTGTATCCCTAGAGTGGTTGTTTCTGTCACTGATGTGAATCTAACTTAAGAGCATCTTCGGAGCTTCATTTGTGTCCTTTTTTCTTCCTTATCAGGTTGTAGTAAGAGGCCAACAAGGTCATCTTTGTGAATTTCAAATTCATTGTAGCCTAGAACCGAAGAGAGTTTGTTAAATGGCCGACAATTGCCTCAATCAGCTTGAATCCGGGAAATTACCTTGCCTTTTGTTTCTTTACTGGCTAGAGAAGCCAATCACTCATGGATGCAATTTTGTTTCATAGATTTGATTGCCAAAATGATGTGCCACAGTAGAAAAATGTAGATAGAGATTATTGGATTTTGCTTGGATCCTTAGAAGTAAGATTCATGTGGAGAATGCCACCAGTGTCGGTGGCAGTATATAAATCTCTGATCTATGTAAAAGCATTTATCACTTCAGTTATTTTAATCCCAGCTTCTGTGCTCTCTTCATGTCTTCCCCATTGGTCGACACGCACACCCTGCTTGACTGATGAACGTGCTCTTTCTCATGTTGACAACCTGATTTCCCCCTAACAAGATTGCCTTCTGTTGCACCAGGCGCTGGAAGCCTTATTTTGATGCCGACATGGTTAATTAGAATGTTGCTCAACGGTCACGGGCTGTTAGGACAGCATGGGACAACTGTGGCTGGCGGAGGATGATGGACAGCCAGAAAGCAGAATCGACATCTGTCCGTGGCAATGAAAATCCATCGTCAATGGAGTTTCTGGCAGAGCGAGCGCTGCAAACAATGACGCCGTTTGCTTGCGATCTCCTCATTCGCCAATGAATTGGCCCAAAACCCTGAATGAAGGGGATTGCAACGGACGCCTGACGCAACATCATGCCTCGCAAGTGCTTGAAGAAGACAAACAGAAGGGACTCAGGTAGTGGACGAGCCTAGAAATAGTGTAGATGTGACAAGAGTTTAGAGCCAAGAAAAATTATAGTGTCCTTCGTATCTCGTAAGATAATGACGTGATATTTTCACTTGACAGTAAATGATTAATTGACATGTCTTTTTGAACCGAATGAAAACGCTTAATTGTTGTGATGGTGGAACAATAGTCAGCTGTTGAGCTCTAGCCTCGATGGGGATTTTGGCGACGCGACACTCTCACGTCGCAGGTTAGGCAGGCCTGGGCTACCCGTGTCCCTATCCTCTTCGATATTTCCTAGATTTGAGTCACTATATATTCTCCTCCGCTGCGGCGGTTGTACTTACTCTCAGTCTCAGTCAAGTGTCACGGTCCGTGAATCCTCCCGTACTCGTGACCTTGTGGGTGGAGCTTGGGGTTATCGGGTGAAGAGTGAAATGGCAGAAGGGTAGAACACAACTGGTCCGTGGGAGTGGCGTCAGGACGGTTGGTGCTAGGAGTTCTAGGATAGAAGGATTATATCACTTAGGAGCTCGAAGACGGGTAGGCCTCTCGTGCACAAACCGGGCTGGGAGCGATGCCGCTCTCCTCGACGAGCCATGGCAGGCCGAAACCAGTTGTTGTGCCTAAAGAGTACCGCTGCGCCTTACTGATGGACTAGACGCCCAAGCGAAGCCGGGCGTGGTAGGATCTTGCACGAAGAAGTATTCACCGTATTGATCGCTGGGATAATTATAGAAGGAAGGCTGGCCCGGTGAATTCCGCTCACCGGGCGCCTCATGGGTCGCTCCAAGGCCAAGGAAACTCTCGGCCCGTGACAAGTGGTATCGGAGCAGAGATCCCTTCGCAGGTGGGTGATTCGGGAAAAGCCTGTGGTCTTCCGGTCCCCATGAGGGCGGAGAGTGATCGCCGGGCCGGGGGGCTCGGACAACGTGCGGCTCTCGTCTAGCTTCGGGATGGCAATGGGGGCATAGGAAGGAACCGAATTGCTCACCGAATGGGGATACGTTCCTTGATCAAGTGGGTGAATCTTAAGAAGAGGTGCGATCACGCTTCCACCAAGGAGACCTCTGTTGGCTTGCTGAAATCAAGAAGAGCTTAGTAGGCGGAAGAAGGTGCTGCCATAGGAGTGCGGTTGGCTAGGGACCACACTTGTCGGAAGCACAAGTGACCTGGTTTCGTGAACGGCTTTGATCGAGGGAAGCAAGCAACGGAGGGGTGAGTCTGTTCTATTGGGTGAAGCGATTTAACAGCCCCGCAACGAGGGCGTTGCGGAATTGAGTGGGGGAGAATGTCACGGTCCGTGAATCCTCCCGTACTCGTGACCTTGTGGGTGGAGCTTGGGGTTATCGGGTGAAGAGTGAAATGGCGAGAAGGGTAGAACACAACCGGGTCCGTGGGAGTGGCGTCGGACGGTTGGTCTAGGAGTTCTAGGATAGAAGGATTATATCACTTAGGAGCTCAAGACGGGGAGCCTCCCGTGCACAACCGGGCTCGGGAGCCGATGCCGCTCTCCGACGAGGCCATGGCAGGCAAACCGCTTGTTGTGCCTAAAGAGTACCGCGCCTTACTGATGGACTAGACGCCCAAGCGAAGCCGGGCGTGGGGATCTTGCACGAAGAAGTATTCACCGTATTGATCGTTGGGATAATTATAGAAGGAAGGCCGGGCCTGGTGAATTCCGCTCACCAGGCGCCTCATGGGTCGTTCCAAGGCCAAGGAAACTCTCGGCCCGTGACACAAGTCTCTCTCTCTGCGTATGGTCCGCTCTCCCTCGCCCTCCCGGTCAACCTCCACAGTTTCTCGTCGTCTCGGTATCACCGACACCATGGGTACGATTTCTCTCTCTCTGTGTTAAGTTTGTTCAATCTCGAGCATTTAGGCGGAAAATGCTAGGTATGTGAATCAGATTCGCCAATGCCTGTACCAACGAGTTTCACATTGCATAGATCTCGAGATTTTCCTTCCTCCCTCTCTCTCTCTTCCGATACTTTTCCCATCGAGCATTTGCATAATTGCACGCCCGAAGCTCCGGCGGTCAAGTAGAGAAAATTAACGTCATGGAGAGGACCGAGAGTATAGGAGGGAGGACTCCACTTTGAAAGGACTATCTTAGTTTCCATTCGTTTAATTTTTGAAAAAATATTTTTCAAATTTCTGGCATTCGTGCGGAAAATGAATTCTTTGGTGAAAATATTTTTCATGAAAAGAAAAAAATCTTCTAAATTATGGGAAAATATTTTCCATTTTTGAAAAGTGGAAATTATTTTCCTTTTAATCTATCTTATCTCACAACTCTACAAATCATCACTTCTTCCTCCCATTTATTCTTATTCTTTTCTTTTTTTTTTATTCGAATTATTTTTAATTTTCTTTTTCTTTTTTAATTCGAATTTTCTTTTCAATTACTTTTCTTTTTTTCTTTTTCTTTTATTTGTTTCCCATCTTCTTCTTTATTGGCTAGTCATCGGCCGTCCTTAGCGAACCTCAAACTCATTGATCAAACCTCAAGCTCATCGATCTCTAGCTCGCGCTCGTTGATGCTCACCAATCCGGTGAGCGACAAGCCCTGTGCTCGTCAACGAGCTCGAGGCTCACCAGCGATGGCCGGCGACCGGCCAAGAAAGAAGAGATGGAAAACAAAGAAAAAGAAAAGAAAAAGAAAAATGAAAAATAATTAAAAATCATTTTTTAAAAAATATTTAAAAATCCTTTTTAAAAAATAAAATAAATGAAAAAGAGTATATGGAGGAAAATATTTTCCTTACCAAACAAAGAAAAATATTTTCCATTATATTTTCAGGTTTCATCCGAGTACTGGAAAATAATTACATTTTCCTGAAAAATGACTTCCTGAAAAATATTTTCTAAAAATGCCACATTTTCCGCCAAACGAACGAAACCTTAATTTGACGTGTTGAATCTATTTTACGCAATCTTTTCTCCTTAGTATGTTGTGCTTCGCTTAAGCTCGAGATGATTTCGCCCCAGAAAAGAAGCAACCTCCCTACAATGGTGACAACAATGGAACTAGCCCCCAAAGCGGCGGCCTAATCAGCTTCACTGTCCAGTGGAGCGATGCTGGGACGACCGTTGGCCGTTGGCTCATCTCGCCCCGAGCGTCACTAGCTCGTTGACCACTCGCCCTGCCAGCCCAACTGGCTTGTCGACCCCTCGCCCTACCGGCGGGTTGAGCAACGCTGGAGTGACCGCTGGCTCGTCTCGCCCTGCCAGGGTCCCTCCCCCGTCGACCCTTAGCCCTCCCAATGTCATGAAGATGACCATTAATGCTGAGAATAATGCAGGCGATTCGTAAGTTTCTTAAGCAGTCTTTTGATTCGTCCAACTAGTAACATATTTCGCTGCACAACATATATTTAAGTCTTCATTATGCTTACGTTCTACGGGTACTCTTGGGCAGGTCGAGCATTTCCGATAACAAGGCCAATGCGTCGAGCAAGTTCTCCCTCAACATGCAAAATGTTATTCTCTCCCCTCCCCCCTCCCTCTTTTTATATCTCACTTTGCTATTCATGTCAAAACAGGTTCTCTTGCCAAATCTAAATCCTAGTGTATTTTCTGGTTTTGCAGTTCTCGTGTTGCTGCTAAATTCATCTTCCGCAACGCCTCGAGCTGTGCAGGACAGGAACCCCATTTTATGATTAGTTGAGCCCCTTTTTTTTGTCTGATGGAATGTGTTTCTTTTCCTTTTATCTCCTCCTTACTCTTTTTCTTTCCTTCTTTTCTTTCTTTTTCTCTCTCTTTCCTTCTTTTGCCGAATGCTCTGCGTGTCCTTTTTTTATTGCCCCTCTTTTTTATATAACATCAATTGTTCATCAATGGATATAACCTGAAAACGGTTGGCTTGAATAAACCCTATCTATGAATTAGTAATATGTAACTCTATGATGCTATAAGCTCGGAGATATAACATATGGGGCCGAAATTACATGTGCACTGATAAATTAGTAGAGCAATGAAGCTTTTATTGGACAGATATATGGGTAAAAGAAGACTAAGGAGGGAAAGAAATATCGAGGGTTGAATATAATGTGTTCATGGCAGATTTAGAGTGAAGAGAAAGGGAAATCCGGTTATTAAGTTGGCCATTAATGGTTCACACGTGATTAAAGTAAAAAAAAAAAAAAAGACGTGTTTCATGGCGCGATTGACGCGAAAGGAAATTCAAAAAGCAAAAGTAGAACACAGCTCATAAAGAAGAGTCTTAGTGGTGGCTCTCTGGCCAATATTCACCCTTTCACGAAGGAAAACACGCGATTAGGGAGGGTAAAGGCATTGATAATAAAGGGGAATCCGAGGAAGCATAAAAAGGGGAGGATTATCAAAAAAGTCTTAAATCTATTGCAATTGTGCCAATTTAATCATAAATTTTTTTTTTAGCCAATTTAGTCCTAAACATTTTATAATTGTGCCAATTCAGTCCATTCGGCCAAAATTGGCTGGCCGGCGCTGACATGGATGCCGGCAGGGGACAGCCGGCCAGCGAACGCTGATGTAGCAATTTTTTAATATTTATTTTTTATTTTTTTCGAATTTTTAAATATATATTTTTTAATTCTTTTTTTTTTTTTTTTTTTTCCACCTTCTCCCCTTCCTCTAGCCGACAAGGCTCACCCCCGTCGCCAGAGGCGAGGGCCGGCGAGGGTGAGGCCCCGCCAGATCCGGCAAGGTCAACCTCACCTCATCGGCCCTTGCCTCCGACCGACCAAGGGAAGGAGAAGATGGGGAAAAAAAAGAATTCAAAAAAATTATTTAAAAATTTGAAAAAAAAATATTTATAAAATGCCACGTCAACGTTTGCCGGACAGTCAACCGTACACATAGCTCAAATGACTCGGACTATGACTACAATGCTCGTGACGGATGAGATCGGCGAACACTTGTTCCGTACAAGTGTCACATCAGAAGCAAATTACGTTCACGTTCACTTTTACTGTAGCAGTGAATAGTGATTTCCCTAGCCTACTGCTACAGTAAAAGTGAACAGTAAACTTGCTACAGTAACACTTGTGTGAACAGTGGTCTTGTTCAGCGGTCTCGCCCGTCATGAATATTGTAATCATAGTCCGAATCATCTAAAATTGAAGAGGCTGCTCCAGTGTCTATAAGAGCAATGACAATGATTGGTTTGGCAAACTTCCACGTCAATATCGGCTGGCCAATTTTGGCCGGATGGACTGAATTAACACAATTATAAAAGGTTTAGAACTAAATTGACCAAAAAAAAGTTTATGACTGAATTAACACAATTTTAATAGGTTTATGACTTTTTTAGTAATTCTCCTCATAAAAAAGAGTATTTACAAAAGCAAGAAAATATTAGCCAGTCCCCACCGAACAAGCAAAAAGCTTTGATTTTGTTTTGCCATGGAAGATTAAACAGAGTAAATCCGGCAAGTTCCTTTCGAACTTATCATGTTTGATGTTGAATACTCACGAGTCTTAAACTTAGGAATGTACGAACTGATAATTGCCCAAACCTGAACCGGATCGAGCCGGCCAGTTCGGTTCTCGTCCTCCGGGAACCGGCCACCCCTTCTTAAACTCAAGATATTAATAAAAATTTTCGACAAAAAAAAGAAGTTACTAATAAAAATTATCATCATTGTAACCCAAAAACAACAGTTAAGGGGAAAGCTTTCGACTTGAGAGAGAGAGAGAGAGAGAGAGAGAGAGAGAGAGTACCTGAGTGGAAAGGGGCCAAGTATCCATCAGTGAACGGGAACAGAGCTTCATCTCAGATAGAGAGAGAGAGAGAGAGAGGGGAGGGAGAGGGAGGAAGCTGCTTTTCTTGGCGGGTCGTTCACGACAGCCAACAGTGACACCATCGCTACAAGATGTCAAAGCTCAGGTGGCCATGACTGCTGCTAGCTCCAGTTCGAGCCATCAACTTTGGGCTCAAGCTCGAACTCCGTGGCCATGGCAGCTGCGAGACTAGATTGAGCCTGCGTCCACGAGTGTCTCAATCTAGCGGATATGGACAGGAGTTCAAAGCTCTGGCCCCTATAGCCATGATGTAAAAGCTCAAGTGGCCATTGCCACAAGCTTGAAGCCAAGCTTGAAACTCGAGCGGCCAACGCTACCCCAAGCTCCGATTTCGAGGTCGTGCTCCATGAACAATGCGGCCATGAGTCCTGGGCTCGAGTTTGAGCCACAGCTGATGCAATGGAAAGCAAGAAATGGAGAGGAGAAGAAGCAAAGAAAAAGCAAAGTAGTGGAGAAAAGTAGAAGAGAGAGAACAGAAAGAAGAAAAAGTAACGTAGTGGAGAGAAAAGTAATGGAGAGAGAAGAAAAAGAAGAAAAAGGAACGTAGTGGAGAGAAAAGAAACCCGACCATGGCGCGATGGCCATGGAATTAGCATCCACAATCGTTGGGTTGTTTGCGGATCACCCTATCAAGATTGAGGAGGAGGCAACTGATGATAAGGAAAAAAAGCCGACGGTTAAGTTTCTTAGATAGTCTTTTGCTTCGTCCAATAGGAAAACATTTCGTTGCCCAACATATACCTAAGTCCTCATTATGTTAACGTTCTACTGGTACTTCTGTGGAGGTCAAGCATTATCGACGACAAGGCTGGCGGCTCGAGCAAGGGCTCTGTGAAACTATCTTCTTTTCGCTGTTGTTCTTGAGATATAACATATAGGGCCGAAATTACATGTGCAATGTTAAATTAGGAAAGCAATGAAGCTTTATTTGTCACACACACACATATATAAATATAGTAAAAGAAGACCAGAGAGGGAAAGAAATATTGAGAAGGGAAATCTGGTTATTATGTTGGCCACTAATTCTTCACATGTGATTAAAGTGAAAAAAGACGTGTTTCATGGCGCGATTGAAGCGAAAGGAAATTCAAAAAGCAAAAGGAGGACACAGCTCATAAAGAAGAGTCCTCTGGTTAATATTCCCCCACTCACGAAGGAAAACACTAGATTAGGGAGGGTAAAGGCATCGACAAGAGGGGAATCCGAGGAAGCATTAAAAAGATTATTACAAAAACAAGAAAATATTAGCCAGTCCCACCGGCCGTGGCATTGTGCTCTCCTTTCTTTGGACGATTTCTACGCCACCACCAGGGCCACGCCCAGATCTGGACGAGCGGTTCACAGGCAATGCCGACACTCGTCCATGGCTTCCCGCCGGTGTCGTCCGGCCAGATCTGGTCAGCATTTGGAGACTTAGATGGGGCTTTCGGCTTTTGGTTTTCTGTGATAGCGTAAAGATTATGGTACAGTGATAGGGTTTATTGTTGGTTCATTTGTAACGATCTGGTTGAACTTGGTGCAAGAATGTATGCTAACAAGCGAAAGTATCCCTTCTCAACAAGAAGGCTTGTTCTTTTCTTTTTTTCATGGAAAACGGAACTCATTGAAAGAAACAGGCCCACGACCAAGATATGTTTTTTTATTAGTCGATATTTCGCAAAATAAAAAGAAATGGATAGATTTTTTGTTCTTGGGAAATAGGTTATGGGAGCATCATGAGACGTGAATCGACACAGAGCATAGGACTTTGCAATAAATGGATCCTATGTCCATATCATAAGCATGTCCGATGTCATCGTCTTTCATAAACTATCCCTCTTGTGTGTGTCGGTTTCGTAAATCGTAAATATTGTGCGACTCTTGTGCTTACGATTCGTCATAGGTCCGGTTGTGGACGGGTGCGTGTGCACTGCTTTTCTTGCACCACCACCAGCTCTCTTTCTTTTACTAGGATTTGTGTGCGAAATGATTTTTTGAGCTCCGATTCGCTCTCCCGCACTGGGTCCCTTTCCACTCATGTACTCTCTCTCTCTCTCGAGTTGAAAGCTTTCCCCTTTACTTTCTTTTTTTTTTCAATTTTTGGGGTCATAAATCGTTGTGATTGACGATGAACGAATTTAGGTTTCATACGGAACCTAAAATCTACCCATTAGAACGAATTTCTCATTTTTGGGAGTCTAAAACCTATCATACTTATCTTGAAACTTGAAATCTATATTGTTACGGGTTCTGAAACTAATTTCAGGTTCTATTCAAGTTCTATTTATATTATTAATTGAATAATTACAATGAATTATTAAATTTAATAGCCGTCACTTATTACTGCAAATCACTAATCATAACTTATATCTATACATATGAAAAATACAAAACATTAATAAAGTAAAATTTTCTCTCATAAAATGAAATCTCAAACTAGTAGTTTTAAATTATATGTTCATCATCGAACAACATGAAATGTGATAGAATCATATGAAGACATATATCAAGAAAAACATATAAAAATTATTTCAAGTTCACAAGTATTAACCTAGAACCTAAAACCTATTTATTGAATCAAATTCCCCAAATTTTGGAACTTGAAACTTTCTATGCATATTTTGAAACTTGGAATCCGACAGGTTTCTATCAGTCCAGTTTTCTGGTTTCAGATTGCTCCTCTCCCCAGTTGTGTTGTGACCAGGAAAAAAAAATCCGGCAAGTTGTCCTTTTAAAAAATATGAATTAATTAGGAGGCGGAACCCGGCACTTTCTGCCGTGAAGCTCACGCACGAAGAGAGCTGGCTCGCAGATGAGGAGAAGACGCGGGCCCCGAGCGAGCGGAGGGTGCTGAACTTTTTTTCTTCTCTTGAATGAATTGCCCGCACAGCCGTTGGCAGCAAGGGAGGAAAAGGCAAGCGGCAGAGCGGAAAGAGAGAAAGGCGGAGACGATTTAAGGAAAAGAAAAGAAAAAAAAGAGGTGATTTTCTCCGCACCGTCGACGTCCCGTGCAACTTGCCTCTCTCGAGTCTCAGATTTGCAGAGCGGCCCCAACCAACAACTCCTCACTAATCAGTTCACCTGTCAAATGAGTGGATCGGATCGAATTTAGTTCAGATTTATATCGGATCATAAATGGTCCGCCTCAAATCGACTCGTTTAATTCGTTTATAATTTATATATCATATTGTAAAATTCTTGACCGATTCCCTCTTTATTTAACTAAACTAAAAAACTTATTTTTATGATCTTTTTATAAAAATGATGGTAGACAATCATTACAATTTTCTTTAAAACAAGCCTTTGTTTGTTTCTTGAAAAATATTTTCCAAAAACGTATTTTTTAGGAAAATTACAATATTTTTTGGCTTTTGTCTAAAATTTGAAAATGAGTTAGAAAATATTTTCCCTTATTTAGTATGAAAAATATGATTAATTTTTCCTCCGTGCATTCCTTTAATATTTTTTTTTTAAAATCAAAAATTATAATTTTTTTAATATAATTTTTAATAATTTCTTTTTTTTTTTTTTTTTCTTTTTTTGGTTGGTTGGTTGGCCACGACTATGGCTGGTGATTAGCCACGATGAGCTTCAGCTCGCTCAAGTGGGCAAGGCTCCAACCTTGCTAGATCGACAAGCTTGAATCTTACTAGATCGACAAGCTTGAATCTTGCTAGATCAACAAGGCTCAAACCTTGCCGGTTGTCGGTGATCACCAGCTTGAGCCGCTCACCTAGCGGTCATCCCTGGCCTAGTTAGTCACTGGTCATTGTCGTGCGAGCCATTAGTCGAGGAAGATGGAAGAAGAAAAAAAGCAGAAAAAAAAAAATGAAAAAGGAAAATAGAAAATAATTATAATTTTGATTTTTATAAAAATATATTTTATAAGGCAAAAAAAAGGAAGGAGAGTGTGCAAGCATTGAGTTGGAAATGGATTTAAGTCCCACCCATTTAGACTCATTTAATTTAAGCCTTTAATTTTTAAACTTACTTAAGTAGGCTTTTCAAGATTTAAGTAACCCATTTATATTTCAAATAAGTCAATAAGTCATAGAAGAAAGATGAAGAACAAACCAGAAGCTTTTTGGGTTTAAGACTTATTTTCTTCTATTTATATACATGACCTTTTATGAAGGTCTACTAAGAAAACAAAAGAGAATATTGTTCAATCTGTTGAGCAATCCCGAATAACATTTTTGCTTGAACCAATAGACCGTGCTCTGCTTGCTGTGCTCTGTTCTTAGGGTTTAAGACTTGCTGTTCCCAGTTCACATAAATGCTGGAATTGAATGTGCTGTTTTCTGCCGACTTTGGATCCTGTTTGATGATTCTTTGCGGGTTTCGGCGAGAGTTTGTGTACTGAATGAGTCGATGCACCCAATCTGTTCGATAAAATGCCTGAACTAGATTCGCATGCGTTATCTCTGATTCTGGGGTTGTTCTGGGCGTGTTGTTGGCATGGTTTACTTGATAGAAGGAATTCCTCGATTATTAAAACTCGAGTCCAGTCTGCCTTACTTCCCCCGAAACCGAATCTGACCGTGGTCTCCTGGTTCTTTTCTTTCTCGTTTGATTGTTATGGCCAGTTGTATTTAATCGTCCGCAAAACCGGGACTGTGGATTCGTAGTGCGAATAGTCATCTTCTTCACCAGTTTTTGTCTGCCATTCCCTCATTGCTTGTTTATGTGCTTGATGTTCTTGACGCGCCTGAGTATACCGGAGGGTTGTTAGCCTGCAAAATGGCAAACCCCGGTGGCCGTTAGCGTGACGGCGGCGCTATTGGTCCGGTGATGGTATGGACTCACGGAAGTGGTGGTTGAGGCCGGTCAGGAACCGGCAAAAGCCGGGAAAGTCTGAAGATGGAACTCGGTCATTAAGGCTTGTAGACGACTAAAGTTTACTTGGGTTTTAGAGGTCTGAGGCTTGCTTGGTCTGGTTTAGTTTGGACTGGATTCGTTTCAGGTGAACTTGTGCTCAACTCAATATTAATGGGCATGGGCTCCTTTTAGTAGGCTTGAAATAAGAGCCCAAGCTGGTATGGTCTTGGGCTCTAACCCATCAAGTGGGTATGGTCCATGTCCGGCCCGGGTCTCTGTTTTCAGAAAATAATAATCATAAAAAGATTTAAATACTTTTAAAATAATAAGAATTTTTTTTAAAAAAAATCCGAAAGGAAAAAATTATTTAAAATTTTTAAAAAATAATTACAAAATTAATTAAGAAAAGGCCGCTTCTTGTTCTTTTAGTGGAATTCATGCCATTGCTTGGTTGATTATTTGGCGACTTGCGTGCCCAATCGCGTGCTTAATTATACTTGCTGGTGAATGTCTTGATTTCGTTTAGTGATGCATGTCCTTTGGTGGTCAGTTTAGAAGGAAGAACTAGAATTTAATTAGGGGTTAATGACGTTAGCAATTGCTTTGTGAACACAAGTGGGGTTAATGATCATTAATTTTAAGTAATGAACCTTTAGTTTGATTAGAAGGTGGTTGGGCTTACCGGACTGCATGAGCGAAATCGGATTGCTTGATGGTTTGCTGACTAGTGAATTTGCTAATCGATTGCTTTGATTGAATACAAGATGTGAGTGCAGGATAAAATGGATGTTCGAAATCAACGAGGAGGTGGCGGTTGAAAGGAGCCAGATCGCTTTTTCTTTAAGGATTTATTTGCGCATGAAATTCTTGTGGTCGCATCAGCCTATAAGCTGGCCACCTAATAATCCAACATCCAGGGATACAACAAAGTTTGAAATTGAGAATACTAGATAGTAATTACAGTATTTCTACAGGATCTCTCAATAGGAAACAATCGAAAGAATGGCAGTATATATAAAATGTGCTTAAAAAACGAAGACAACTCTTCGTGAAAAGTTGCACCTGAATGGAACAAACACATTTTTTTCAAAATTTGCTTAAATGAACAAAGGTGTCTATTCGTAAGAAGTCAAAACCCGAACCAATGTAACCTTTGTCCGCTTCGGGAGGGTTGCAAACCGAACAGGTATCATATGCAAGGTTGCCTTGAAAAGACACAAATAAAAAATTCGAATAAAAATAATAATTATTATTTAATAAATAAAAATTTTGAAATTATTATTTATTAATTAATTAATTTCCGAAAATTCACAATAAACAAAACAACCTTTGAATCGATTAAAGTTAATAAGATAACCGTACGAAAAAAAAATAAAAATAAAATTGAAAGGGATTAGTGCTAATTAAATCGCCAAAATCGCGCAATTATCAACGCACCCGTTTTGGATGGTGCTTCGTCACCCCAATCATTCCTTTAGATTTACAAAGGAAACTTCACACTTATAAATTAGCCATTTTTCTCCCATTTCTCTTGTGGGACAAAGAAAAAAAAGACTTTAGTTTGTTTTACAAACAAACTTCCAACAAAGATTAGCCTGGTCTATCATTTTAAAGTAAGTTCAAACTCCAAAATAAATAAAAAATCAGACTTAGCCACACCATTTCAATATAACGATTAGGGTACCACGGCTTAGGGCTTTACCTTAATCGATTGATTAGACTTAGGCTCGGCCTACTTTCAAATAGCAAGCTTTCGGGAGATCATGTCTCGAGGCTTAACAATGAGGCTGTGTAATATTCTTTGCCCAATGATGTATTGAGCTTTTTTTTTTTCACACTTAGAAAGATGCTTTCAATTACTTGAGTGTTTAATTCTCACATTGTCTTTCAATATTTTGATTGTTAATTCACTCTTTTAGAATAGAATTAGGAACATAATGAACACCCTACAAAAACATTTGCATGATTACTTAGTGGACGAATGATTTTAGGATCATAAATAATAATCAAGAGTGAATAGTCACTTAGATAATATACTTCAAGTTAGGTATTGAAGGGAGCTAATAGAAATATTAGTGTAAATAAGTCCCCAAACTTAAAAACTATAGGAATGGAAAATAACCCTCTCATGTCTCGATTGAGTTCTAGTCGACCTTAGTAATGGCTAATAGTAACTCTTAGAAATTTGGTTGTCTATGGACTGAAAATGAAACACCACATGAGGTATGGTTTTAGGAGAGCTCGTATAGGCTCGGCAGAGTTTGGGAGAGCTTGTGCTCCTACTTGATGAGCCGATTAGGTTGACATTAGATGATGTGTTCAAGCCGCCTTTTCGATGAACTATTCGAATTGTCTTTTGAGTAATACTTCTAAATCTATTCTTGAGGGTGGCCCCTTTGGGGTAAGTTGCAACAAGAATGTATACTAACAGGCAAAAGTATTCCCTCTCCGCAAGCAAAAGGTTTGATTTTTTCATGGAAAATGAAACAGAGTAAAACACACAAATCATCAAAGAGACTTTTGATTTTTTTGCTAGTTGGTTTACATCCCTCTCATCGAAGCAAAAAAGCGAAAGGTTTAATTTCTATTATGGAAATGAAACAGACCAAAGCACACAAGCGCACATTTGTTAATAGATGTTAACAAATCGCGATGCCCATGGACGAGATTTGATTCTGTTGTGCTATTGAGACCCCGATACATATAAGAAGAATCAAATTATTAATGGAGGAGAGAGATTGCTTAGAGTTTCAGAGGAGGGAAGGAGGGAGGGAGGGCAAATCTGAAAAGTGGGCCCCATTGACACATGTCGCATTCTCAATGGCAAGGGAGCACAATGACATGGTGGGCTGGGGCTACCTAATATTTTGAGAAAATGTTAGTTGGCTGGCCATTCATACAAGTGACTAAAGAACATGTGATATGCCGCTGAGAGGATTGAGGATGTCATGAAGAAACGGTGAGCACTAGGTAAAATCTTTATTAAGCCGACATCCAGTTTGACATATCCTGGATATTACAATGAACAAGTAGCTGCAGCCCTTATTGTTGTGATCCTTCTTGTTTGAATATTTGCTATTACTCTGAAGCTTTAAATGGACAATGTTGTGAATCATGAATCAACGTCCATTTCATTATTGAAAGCAAGGGTCCAGATGGTTGGAGAGACTTTGGTTTGGACTAAAGCAGTTTGAAATGAGCGAATGCACTCACGGTTTCTAAAATACGCACTGCAAATTCAGAGAGTGGAAAGTGTGAATAACCTAGTTACACCTCTTCATGGTGTAGGAATGGTTCATGCATGAAACTTCATGTTCTTTTTTATTACGATCTAAAGGCATTATGTCCACTCACTGGAAGCTTGAATCCTCCATGAATGGTAATTATTTTACAGTTCTTGGCGCAAGAGTCCATTATATCTATATAAAAATCTTGGTCGATATGTTAATAAGATAGAACTCTCTTTGTATTCATACAGTAGTTGTTTCTGTCACTGATGTGAATTTAACTCAAGGGCATCTCTGGAGCTTCATTTGTGTTCTTTTTCTTCCTTATAAGATTGTAGCAAGAGGCCAAGAAGGTCATCTTGATTTCAAATTCATTCTATTGCCTCAATCAGCTTGAATCCAGGAAATGACCTTGCCTATTGTTGCTTTACTGGCTAGTGAAGCCAACCACTCACGGATGCAATTTTTGTTTTATAAGATTCGAATGCCAAAATGACGTGCCACAGTAGATAATTGTAGATAGAGATTATTGGATTTTGCTTGGAATCTTAAAAGTAATTCATGTGGAGATTGCTGTCAGCGTCGGTGGCGGCATATGAAATTCTAATCTATGTAAAAGCATTTATCACTTACAGCCATTTTAATCCCAACTTCTCTGTGCTCTCTTCATGTCTTCCCCATTGGTCAACACGCACACCCTGCTCGACTGATAAACGTGCTCTTTCTCATGTCGACAGCCTGATTTCCCCCTAACAAGATTGCCTTCTATTGCACCAGGCGCTGGAAGCCTCATTTTGATGCTGACATTGTTAACCAGAATGTCGCTCAACGGTCACAGTCTGTTAGGACAGCATGGGCCAACCGTAGCTGGTGGAGGATGCTGGACAGCCAGAGGGCAGCATCTTCATCTGCCCGCGGCGACAAAAAATCCATCGTCCATGGAGTTTCCGGCAGAGTGAGCGCCACAAACAACGGCGCTGTTCGCTCGCCATCTCGTCTTTTGGCAAGGAATCTGCTGAAAACCTTGAATGAAGGGGATTGCAAGTTTGCAACGGACGCCTGATGCAAAACCATAACATACAAGTGCTTAAAGAAGAACAGACACATGGACTTGGATAGTAGTCGAGCTTGTTCTTTCAGTGGAAAGATAGATAGTGATGGGTAATTCACGGATCAAGCAGACACCAAGAGTAATATGCAAATGTCCTAGTTCGTGGTCCTGATGAGAAAGAAAAGTGGGTCGGCATTGGGATGGAATAATTCATGTAACTCAACTGAGTGCGTGCCAAACTGGGTTGCATTGGGGGTCCGTACGAGGGCTCGACGCGCGTGATTCCCTCGAACTTTATATTATCAAGACCCGAATCCCAAGACAGGCCGAGAGAGAATCCAAATCTCGTGATCCAAAAAGCACGACGGGCGATGGAAAGCACTCGACGGGAGCCAAATCAGGAGCGCAACACAACAACGGACCTTCTAACCACTCAGGCCCCATCACATTCTTTCCTCGTCGTCGACATTCCCATGTGCTCGATGGGCCACCTCCGTGATCATCATTATCCCGTAAATCGCTTCTTGACGTGGGTCTGAACCACCGCATTGTCATCTTCCCTTTGAAATGTTACTCCTTCAGGAGCTATGCTGTGGGAATCGCGGAATCCGGTCCCGAGTCAATCCATCCCCGCGCGCATCTTTCATTGGACGTGCGCTCTGTCCAAACTTCAGCTTGGGTCGTTCAGTTGAGTTGTTACCGAAGTGGGGAAGAAGCGCGTTTGAAGCCAAGAAAAAACGTGTTGTGCCGTTCATGTTACGCATGAAATGACAACGACGTGATATCCTCAGACCGATCGAGTAGTCCTATTCATTCGACATTAAGGATTTGATTTACGTATCTTTTTGAACAGGCCGTTGAGGTGTTCAGCTCCGATGGGGATGGGAAATGCTTTCTGCGCTAATTGATTAAAATTAAGGATTTTGATCTTCATTGTCATTAATGTCGGCTTTAGCCGAATTGAAATTTCGAAGATGGGGAGGCTAAGAGCATTGTTGGGGCCGGCAGGGCTTCGAGGTTATCTTAAAGGCTGGTATCGAAAGGCGTCTCGTCGATTTTCTCTTTCTAGATTATTATATTAGAATAAATAACGATATAAAAAGAAAAATCTCTCAAAAGGGCCTCTAAAAATTCCTTTTTAATAATCCGCTAAAGAAACGAATGTAAAGATAATCTGGAAGATAATGATGCGGGAGAGAACCGCGGGGTCCATGTAATGGAGCCCCTTGTTTCCTCTGGTCCAGAAAGGTAGCAAATAAATGGAAGTCTCCAAATGATTTTAACAAGAAAATGGTCCTTTTCTTCCTTGTTATTTCGCTGATCTCTATCAATTTTGTTAGGATCAGATGCAAAAGGTAACAATACTAGAACATGAATTTTTCTTTTGAAGGGATGATGGTCATATAATGATTGATTTATAGATATCATTTGTAAACTAATCACGCCGGCCCGCGCTTTTGGACAAGCATATTTCGTTTTACTTAACTTTACGTGTGTTTTCGTTGTTTGTGTTAATGATTTTATATGCCGGTCAGTTGGGGTCGTCATCCATCGATTCCGAAAAGGTAACAAGTAAAAGCATTTGTCAAACCGGATGCGAATCATTATCCATAACCTTAAACCTACAACATATCCGAGTAGAAGTATACTAATATGAAGAAAAACGCGAATTGGCATCCAATGGTTTTAGTTTTTTTTTTTTTTTTTAACCATTTATGTGGGCAAATCCTTCACGCGAATCCGTTCTTTCTTGAAATGCACTGAATCCCAAGGCCACCGACCAGTCCTTGTCCGGACTCATTGATGGAAGACGCATGCAAAGGGTGGAGATTCTCGGAAGGTACATTCAGCGCTCGGGCCGAGACAGAAAGATGGTCGATGCGGCATGTGCATCCTCGTATAAAAATGGCAACTTTCGCAGTGGATTTTTAAACAAGGAAGAGGGTCCCGATCGATGGTTGGATCGTCGGATGCCGTGGGCCGATGCATTTGTTTCTTTCTTTATAATATAATTCGCACACCATTGGCAGAATGTTGCGGATTTCGTCAATGGATCGGGAGCGTTCTAGCGTAGCTTCCTCCTGGCCGAAAACTGTTCGTCGATCCCTGAAGTGAGAGAACAGGTCATGCACCCGAATTGCACGCCATGGAAGAAATGCTTGGGAAAATAATTTTTTCTTTTTTTTGTGAAGTCATTCTTTTATCTTTTGGCCAACCCCATGAATCGGAATCGTTTCATCACCTCGAGAAGTCGAGAGAAATGCGCGATGAAGGTCAACGGTGCCATCCTCCATGCCTGGTTTCAGCTTTAGGAAAGTAACTCGGTTTGGAGGTGGATGAAATTGTCTCCGATCCGAACCAAAAGCATTGGAAATATAACCTTTTCGGTCCAGGTTTTGATTTATTCATCGTTCCTTATGTAGTTGTGCAGTTTCGTCTCGACGTGATTAATGAAGATTTTATCTAGATGTCTAGATTCAGGGCATAGATATATACAGTAATTATCTCTTAAACTGCCCCGATGACACGGGATTTCATTTCATTTTTCCAAACGAGCAAACGTGCGTATCCGGAAATTTTCTGGCCGCAGTCTCCCTCTGCAAGATCTCCTTTTCGTAGGCCATCACGGGGGGCCAAGGGAATCGGATCCCAATCATTCATTTTCCGTCTCCAGACTTCTTCCCCACCATCGAAAAAACAAGAAAGATAAAAGAAGAAATGAAGAAAAGAAAGCCGAACACCCTCCAAAAATCTCCCACCACCTTCTTGCTATCTCCTGTGTGAGCATGAGCGTGAGCGTGTGAGCAAACAGTTGCAAAGGTTGTCCCTTTTGCTCTCTCCTCTGTTCTGGTCTCTCTCTCTCTCTCTATCTCTGCGTCTCTCTTTGAGTCCTCTTTCCCTTTTGCTCCGCTTTTGAGGGGCAAAGAAATCATTGTTTTCCCTCGTTTTCTCCTCCAAACTCAACTCGGCCTCTTCACATTTGACCGTCGAACTCTGTGGAGGCCTTTCCTTCTTCTGTTCGTCAGCTTCCTTTCGTCTTCCTCTTGCTCGTTTTCGCTTAAAGCTCCCGCCTTTGTTTCTGGGTCGTCCTCTTTTCTGCCTGGGAATGCCGCCGGACTACTTCCCCCTGCGGTGGGAGAGCACCGGCGACCAGTGGTGGTACGCGTCGCCCATCGACTGGGCGGCGGCGAACGGCCTCTACGACGTGGTCAGGGAGCTGCTCCACCTGGACTCCAACCTCCTCATCAAGCTCACCTCCCTGCGCCGCATCCGCCGCCTCGAGACCGTGTGGGACGACGACACGGCGGGGCAGTTCGACGACGTGACCCGGTGCCGCGCCGCCGTGGCGCGCCGGCTCCTCCTCGACTGCGAGCCGCGGAAGGGCAAGGGCGAGAACTCGCTCGTCCGCGCCGGCTACGGCGGGTGGCTCGTGTACACGGCCGCCTCGGCGGGCGACCTCGAGTTCGTGAAGGAGCTGCTGGGGAGAGATCCTTTTCTGGTGTTTGGAGAGGGAGAGTATGGGGTCAGTGATGTGTTGTATGCTGCTGCTAGGAGCAAGAATTGTGAAGTTTTCAGGTTCTTGCTTGACTGTGCGGTTTCGCCGAGGAACGGGCTGACTGGTGGTGGTGAAGGTGATGGGGACAGAGGTTTTCGGTGGGAGATTATGAACAGAGCTGTTCATGCAGCTGCAAGAGGAGGGAATGTGGAGATTCTGAGGGAGCTGGTCGAGGGTTGTTCTGATGTTTTAGAATACAGAGATTTGCAGGGCTCCACTGTGTTGCATAGTGCATCTGGAAGAGGGCGAGTTGAGGTTAGGATTTTTCTTTTTCTTTCCCCTTTTTCTCTTTATAGTTTTGGGATTTCTTTGTTTTCTGTATTACATTTGAAGATTTTCGTTTCATGCTTTGGCTGGTAAATGAAATTAGTCATCGGAATGTGAGATTGATAATGGTGGTAGTTCATAATTTGGTGACATGCAAAAGTGTGGCTATAAGAGGAGCTCTTTTTGTCTTCTTGGCGAAACTCTCTTTATGTTGACTGCCTTTAAGATGCCATCCTTCTTTTGATCACCAATAAGTTGGGAGGGAGTTTGGTTGCTTGTGTGATATGAAGTTATTGAATAGGGGATTGAGGGCTGACTCTAATTGTGCTGGAAGTTGCTTCGGTATTTGTCGCTTTATGGATTGCTTAAGCTGGACACATTGTGCTCTGTCGTGCATAGCAAAAAAGCACTTGTTCGCAAAGACCTGCTTAGCTTCATAAACATCTCTATGTTTCTTGATGAGGAAGCGATTTGATGCTTGGATGTCGCATGCTATTTTAAAAATTCCACCTTGGAAAATGCCTTTGTGATTCTTTTTCTGCCTAACATTTTGAAGCAGCCAAAAGCAGATGCCCTATGATGCTGCAGTTTTAGAGTCTTTATTCCTCATGTTAAATTCCTCTGGTGTTGATATGTGAAATGTGAGAATGGCCCCTAGCGACTTTTGTGCTAATCGTAGGAAACGCGATGTTTCATTGGCTAGTCAATCAGAGCATTTCTGAGAGAAACACCCAGCAACTCAACTATCGACAAGTGCATCAGCATCGTGCTTTTTGAATATTTCAATCTTTACAGGATACAAAGTGGGGCATCAGAATGGTCAATGAGACCGTATCTAGACGCCGTTGTCGTGACTCGTCAATTTTGTGTTTCCTGTTTTTCTTTCAAGGAGTTTAACTGTAGTGTGTGATTTTTTTTATATTATCTTTTCTTATTTTTAAACTAGGACAAAGAAAATTCTTTTCATTTGCTGGTTTACCGACCCACTTGTGGTAATGAAATCCCCATGCATTCAATCACGGACTACCTTTGTGAACACTTACGAGTGTTTTTGCCGGCTGCAGGTTGTTAAGGATCTAATAGCATCCTATGATATCATTAACTCAACAGATGATCATGGCAACACAGCGTTACATGTGGCTGCTTACCGGGGTCATTTAAGTGTAGTGGAGGTCCTCATTCTTGCATCTCCCTCTCTAGCCTCGGCAACAAACAGCTACGGCGATACTTTTCTTCATCTTGCTGTGGCAGGTTTCCGAAGCACTGGATTCCGAAGAGTTGATTGTCAGATCGAGCTTATGAAGCAGTTGTTAGGTGGAAAGATCATAAATATTGAAGACATCATCAATGTGAGGAACAACGATGGAAGGACTGCCCTCCACATGGCTGTAACTGAGAATATCCAGACGAGTCTCGTGGAACTGCTGCTGACTGTCCGGGCAGTCAATTTGAATGTCCGTGATTCCGACGGAATGACTTCACTAGATCTTCTCAAGCAATGGCCCAAATCAACATCTTCTGACATTCTAATAAAGCAGTTGATTTCTGCCGGGGGGATCACCAATTGTCAAGACCGCAAAGTTAGAAATGTGCTTGCTTCTCATCTTAGAGAGCAGGGCCTAGTGCATAGCCCGGGAACTTCATTCAGGATTCCCGACGGAGAGATTCTTTTGTATGCTGGGGTCGATGGTGCATGCGGGTCCCATGTCAATTCGGGCCTTCTGGAGTACGCCAGCTGCTTGAGTGAAATGAGTGATGGAGATTCTGGTAACTTGTCTGAAAATAAGATGGCAAGTCCAATAAATCGTAGTGCAAGACGCCTGAGGTTTCTCTTTGGTTGGGCCGGAAAGAAAGATAGAAATGCCATTAAGGTGGAGTTTAGAGATGACAATGACAACGATTCTTTTGAGTCTGTCAAAGCAGGTGGTAATTTCAAGGATCATTTAATCTCACTCAGACAACGGTATTCGAAACAAGCATCCCTTCCAAACAATAAGAGGACTTACTCTTTGGGGACTGATTTTCCAAGTCCTTCCACGAGAAAGAAGTATACCACGGGCCTTATGCATGGTGTGCTTCAGGCAAAGCCACAGTTCTGGCAAGCTGATTCCGGTCCGAGTTCTTATTCAGGGTCATCCGTATCTTCACCTATATCAGTTGATGGCAGACAGAATAGTGACAACTTGAGAGCGTCAGGGTCAATTGAGCCCTTGAATAACGGCAGAACCCTAGGGAAGGACCAGATAAAGACCTCGTTCAACAGGAGGCTGATGAATCAGTACTTCTGCTTTGGTGCACAGCGTCTAGCCACTGAAGATTCCATCGAGTCTGCCCCAGAATATCAAGCCTACGAGCAAGCCTTAATGGTATGATCTTGATTCCAAGGAAGAGTGCAGTATTAGTGGGTTTTCCTAGATTAGATATTCTGAGAGATCGTGATATATCGTTGATTCGTTAACCCTTCTTTGTGACGATAAACATAAAGTTGTATAAATAATGTTCTGAAGAGCAAGATTCTGAACGAGTATGTGAATTGTATATACGCGGTAGACTCTGTATGGATTGCATGTTGATGGAGATTCCAATGCCTTGAAGTGACTTGTTCTTAGGTCATGTATTTGAATGGACCCAAGATTGCGGAGTGAAAATTGATGCGCCCTGCACTCGTGCAAGTTCTCGTTTTAAGCAACAGCCCGTGTTATCTGTAGTTTTAGCGGAAAATGACGATTATCAGACGCCAGGTAACAAAGCACATGTCATCAAGCGCAGTTAGGTCGGTCTCGACATATCGAAAGATGGCGCGGCCTGACGAACTTTTCGTCTCGAAAAGGCTTGCACTTCATTTTGGTATTCTCTGATCTTCTCATTCAATCGCATCTGCTGTTAGATAGGTAAATACCCTTTTCTTTGTTATGATTCCAGCAGAGTCGCGAAGAATAAAATTCTAAGCGAGCATGCGACTTGCTTCAGGCGTCCGCCTCCGGATAATTCAACGCGCAGGACAAGATTCCCAAAATGCTCCTAAATTTTAGCTACAGAATTGCCCACGTAAATGAGGAATGGGTGGCTGTAAGAATATTCAGGTTTCGGTTAAGGTGTTTTACAGAGAGAAAACAACCGAGACCAGCGTCGTGGTATATTCTTAGTAAGGGGAGGGTGCTAAAAATGGCTTCTCTTGATTCCAGGGGGGATCTCTCCCTCTATATAAATCACTCCATCTTCATGCGACGAGAACTCACCGTTCCGTGGTTTTGGGTCTGGGGAAAAGCCTGCGAACGCCTGCATTTCCCTAGCAATGGCCCAATACCAGCCACGGAAGGATGAGATGGATGAGAAGGCGATCGATGAATGGCTTCCGATCACATCCTCCCGGAAAGCCAAGTGGTGGTACTCAACCTTCCACAATGTCACCGCCATGGTTGGTGCCGGGGTCCTCAGCTTGCCTTATTCCATGGCTGCGCTTGGATGGTAAATTGTTGCATCCCCTCGATTCTTCAGTTTCCATTTCTTCTCTCAACCATAGCATAATTTTGGCTCCTTAAAGCCCGTTAGGCGATTCTTCAGTTTCCATTTCAAAGGTTGCTTTTGACCTGAAAAATCTTCAGGATCCTAGATGAGGGATGCGATTCTTTACGCAATTTTCAATTCATAAGCTTGAATCTCAATTTCCAGTGGGCATAAGAAAACACAATGATCCACGAGGATATCAAAGCCATTGTGAACTCTCGGAAATTCCACTTCATATCGAGAGAGAGATTTCAAAACTTCTGTTTTATCTTAAAAAGTTCAAAAAACCTAAAGAAATCTCCGTGGACTCCATCTCTCTTTTGAATCCTTTTATAACGCAGATATCTAAACTTTTTGGTTCAACTGATTCCCACCAATGCAAGCAAACTGCGCCAAACGATGATGTTGTTTTACATCTAGATTTCTGTCTTGACATTGTCCTTTTCCCTTTTTCTTTTTTCTAAACATGGGATGGACGTCGTTTCAGGGGACCCGGTGTAACTGTGCTCATCATTTCATGGGTTGTCACCCTGTACACTCTGTGGCAGATGGTGGAGATGCACGAGATGGTGCCGGGGAAGAGGTTCGACCGGTACCACGAGCTGGGCCAACACGCCTTTGGCGAGAAGCTGGGCCTGTGGATCGTGGTCCCCCAGCAGCTAATTGTTGAAGTTGGGATCGACATCGTGTACATGATCACCGGTGGCAAGTCCATCAAGAAGGTCCATGACTTGCTCTGCACCGGTTGCAAGCCCATCAAGACCTCCTACTTCATCATTATCTTTGCCTCCATCCACTTCGTCCTCTCCCACCTCCCCAACTTCAACTCCATCTCTGTTGTCTCCTTGGCTGCTGCAGTCATGTCCCTCAGGTAAAGGAAAAACAAGATAGTCTATCTGTTCATGAGAAACCTTGAACTTCCGAGAGCAAGCCACATTCGCTTTAGCTTGTACATTAAGAAAGGATCAAGGTACGCTTGATCCTGAGACCGCTTTGGAAGATTACATAATGGCCCTACTATAGAATTGGTCATAGTTTTGATGGCTCGAGAGACATGGTAGGCTCGCTTCTGTCTAGGATCGCTTAATCAAGCCAAACGGTACATAGGCCAACGACAGAAAAAAATGCAGACGCAAGCGAGCTTGACCTTTCCCTTTGGCTAGACATTTTCAATCTTTAACTTCCTTATTTTTTTACGTCATGTCACTTTGATCTATCACAGGGTCTTTAACATATTTTCATGAGTCTGGTATCTACATCGACCCCACGGTTGGTGTTGGTCCTGCAATTTTATGGGCAGGCCTTCATCTTTTTTCTCTTTTTTCTTTTGTGTGCACACAGCTACTCCACCATTGCCTGGACAGCATCTGTGCACAAGGGAGTGCAACCAGATGTGGACTATTCGTACAAGGGCAAAGATCAACAAAGTATAGTGTTCAACTTCTTCAGCGCGCTGGGAGATGTGGCCTTTGCTTATGCCGGCCACAACGTGGTGCTGGAGATCCAGGCCACCATTCCCTCCACCCCAGAGAAGCCCTCGAAGAAGCCCATGTGGAGAGGCGTGGTGGTTGCGTACATCGTTGTGGCCATCTGCTACTTCCCTGTGGCTCTCATCGGCTACTACGTGTTTGGCAACTCCGTCGATGACAACATCCTCATCACTCTCGAAAAGCCCAAGTGGCTCATTGCTGCTGCTAACTTGTTTGTGGTCATCCATGTCATTGGTAGCTACCAGGTGAGGGGGAATACACAAGAAGAAAGACCTAATGATTTGCTTCTGCCTTTTTAATTTCCTGTTGAAAAGTTTTGTCCCATGCTGAGAACTGTTTTCCTTACACTTCGCAATGGTTTGTGTGCACAGATCTACGCGATGCCGGTTTTCGACATGATGGAGACCTTTCTCGTCAAGCAATTGCGCTTCAAGCCTTGCTTCACTCTCCGTTTCATCACACGTACACTTTATGTCGGTGAGTGATTCGAAAAGCTTACTGGTTCTTGATGCATGGAAGTTCTGAATCTGAAGCTAGAGTACGGACTTAAGTGGGTGTTCCCGTGAAAAAGAGCTGTTCTTCTGCAATCCGACTAATTATATTTTCTGGTCTTCCTCGCTCAGCATTCACAATGTTGGTCGGCATCTGCATCCCCTTCTTCGGTAGTCTCCTCGGGTTCTTTGGAGGGCTTGCTCTTGCTCCAACAACGTACTTTGTAAGCGACAGCAGAATTGCTTCATTCATTACCTACCACCCTCACTTGAAAATTTAGCAGATACTTCAGAAAATTGAAATCATCTTTCCAATTTCTTCAGCTTCCATGCATCATGTGGCTTTGCGTCTACAAACCAAGGACATTCAGCTTATCGTGGTTCATCAACTGGGTGAGCACCAACTCTCATGGATTGCACGTTAGCAGAGCTTTGATCGCAAACTCTTGGTTTTTTTACTGATGAAGCTCGATCTTTTATGCATTTCAGATTTGCATCATCCTTGGTGTAATGCTGGTGATTCTCGGACCGATTGGTGGCCTAAGGAATATCATCGTTTCGGCAAAAGATTACGAGTTCTTCTCATGAAGGCTTTCGCCCTGAAGAGGAGGATTGACTAACCTTGACGATTATCACGACATAATGATGGCGATTCCATGGAGAGTTGAGGATTAGTTCGCGACAGTGTCTTTGTTTATATATGTTGACGTTTGTACAATCATCAGGCTTGATTTGGGAGGATCGTGTTCTTGTTATGACAAGTCTATGTGTACATAAGGTCAAAGCACGCATTTAATGTAGCTACTATGGAAAACAAGGACGTTTAGAGAAAGCATGTTTGTCACCATGTTCAAGATCCAACTATCTATCCAAACTCCAAATTTATAAGAATTCCCGCAAAGTCTTCCAACGCAGCATTCATCACTATGGTGTACAGCAGCTCAATGTACGAAGAAATTTGAATTCTACACAAAGCCTGTCAAAAAAATTAGCAGACAGCTTTACATAAATCCAAATTTGGAGAGGAGATTTGGAGTTGAAGCAGGAGATGAAAAAATTTCTAGAACTGGTGAATTCACGGCTGCAAATCACGACTTCCTGATCGAGCAAAAAATGACCATACAGTTGGTATTCCATGAACATGTCAAACATGACAAATGACTCTTGTGATCAACTGCAGCCTAAAATTCGGACTGATTATTAGCAATCGTTGGCAAAACAGAGATTTTTACCTTAAAAGAAATAAGAATTCAGATGTTCATTTTTTTCTAGAGTAATTGCTACAAAGTTTATAATTTAAGCTAATATAAAAATATAATTAATACCCATTAATGAAAAGGGCTTTGGTTTGATATTTGAAACAAAGCCAGTTGTAAAATGCTTCAAAAGGATAATTGGGAAATTTAGGTATATTTTGGTCCACTTGTGAGAACAGAACAGCACCAAGACATGACCAGCATATTTTTTAATTTGAGAAACTTCCGTCCCGTGCATCAATTACTTTCTTTTTGAAAGGGGGCTTCCTCATTTTCACAGAAAATACATGGTAGCATCAACTAAACAGCGGTTAATTAGAACAAACGGAATCATCTCTGGACCTGCTCCGCAAGCTTAATCAAGCTATACGTCTCAGCATCCGGCCTCGCGCCTCCGAGGATCATTCTTCTCAGGAGGTTGGGATCACAAGCCTTGGCCTTCAGATAAGCCTTTATCAACGTGTTGAACACGAAAGTATAGCGGGTGTACTTCGCTTGAGCAAGCTCCCCGAAATACTTCTCAGCATTGACTACATCACCCTTCTCTGCGAATATCTCAACTATAGACAGTGTAGTCTCCAACCACGGCGTGGATTTCCTGACCTTTGCACTTGTTGTTGACCGTGAACCCATGTCCAGAGTCCTCAGGGCTTCGTTTACTAGATTCGCCTTCATACAACCTAATGCAAGATGACGGTAAGTAATGGCATTCGGTCTGCACCCACTCGCGACCATCTCTTTGAATAGAGCAGAAGCTTTATTAATGGAACCATGCTTGCAATACACGGATATGAGAGAGTTGTATTGCTCTGTTGATTTCAACTCTTTCGTCGACTTCATCTCTGACCAGAGCTCCTCAGCTCGAGAAAGTTGTCCAATCCTACCGAATGCTTCAATAGCCAACATATAACTCTTTGACCTAATATGGGGAAGATCTTTCACAACACACCAAGTTCTTTCCAGCTCCTTAGCCTTCCCGAGATATCCATACAATATAAGAAGGAGATCCAGTGTAGACCAGTTACTTCCTGTAGCAGACTTCTCTATAGACTCAACATAGGCCTCAGCAGCTGTGTATAACCTCGCCACAGCATGTGCAATAGCGAGTATGCAGTAAGACACCTCATTCGGCTCAACTTTCTTTCGATGCATCTCACCGTATACCTTCGCCAGACCTTCGATGTTATGTTCATTAGCCTCTATTTTCATGAGAATGTTATATGTTGACACATGTGGGCCCACCTTATCAGCCTTCATTTGAGTTAGGATCTTTGGGATCATTTTCCTGCGGCTGGGGGAGGAATGGAGGATAATGAGGCGGTTGAAAACCAAGTGTGAGATAGCATAACCTAGCTCCCTCATTTTCTTCATGTATGTTAATGGAAGCCTTACAACACCTTTCTCTAAGCAGATAATTACAAAATTGTTGTAAACCAGCTCATTCTGAAACTCCATTGGAATTCGAGAGAAAAGACTCTCACCTCTTGATATCCCATGAAATCTTGTCGTGAATTCCAACAGATAAGAGTACTCCAGTTCCTTTGGCCTATATGGCCTCTCGCGAATAACCCATTCCATCATCTGTAAAACACATTTAACACAATAGAGAATTAGGCTTCCCATATTCAGTCTACCTTGGATCCAAATATAAGAGCATCTAGATAAGGGAGAAATATTGCTGGAATTTTCTTTAACAAGGTAAAGGAACAAATATATGCCTCTCAATTTTTACAGTACAGCCCAAGAGAAGGAGAATGTAAGGATGCTATCAAACTGGTAAATCTTTATACAATATGATGTCTCCATTTATTTGGACCAACACAAGTCAACCTCGTACTCAATTTAAACTTTCCTCAATATTCTGACAAGAATCAATGATCGGGTGAAAAAGAACCCTCTAGAGTGCACTCATTTGATGCAGATAGCACATTTTGCCATCGGAATCAAACTACCACCCATGAAAATAAAATCAAGCAGAGAAGGCATTCACCTCAAGAGCGCGCTTGTACATCTTCAGCTTCCTCATACGATTGATAGCATGATATATTTCCCCTCTATGAATGGGGAAACCGTCCCCCATCCAACTCTGGAATGCACACCCAACCGGCTGTCCTCTAGGCAGCTCCTCAATTCTATAGGAAAGGCATTCTGCTTCTGCTTTTACCGGCAGGCTTCCTTGGGGAAACTTCTCGGTAGCTTCAGTGCAAAGGAAGCGGCAATAACTAAATGGACTCTGAGTGAACAATGAAGATATAGTGCGTGCTCGATGATGGATTGCTTGAATGCACCGCCTGCTTGGCCCAAAAGCCAATGCTAGCATGACTTTCACGATTTTCTTGCTACTTTTGGCTGACAGTATAGTAATCCTTTTTGCACCATATCCATTGCAACCAGAGAGTTCAACTACTACTCATGTGACAGACCAACTAGTTCTGTAGTTAAGTTTTGTTCCTGTAGCAGAAAAAGAACATAAAATAATGAACAAAAGAGCAAATATACATCTATAACTTCAGTCAGATTCTGAGTTCTTATAAATCAGGATTCATAAACAATCTTGTCCATCCATATTTACTAAAATTCAAGAAAACTGCATGTCAAAATCAGAGAGATGTATGCAGAATTCACCTAATTTTAGCCTGATATAAAACAACACAAAATTACAGGAATGAACCCAAGTCAGGTGCCCATGTATTCAACTTATCCTAAATAATTCGTAGTAAGATTGAGGGGGCAGGTGGGCATGGGGTATGTGGGGGTAATATATATGGGATCAAAATTGAAATGTGTGTGAGGGAAAATTTTGAAATTTGGTCCGGCATTCCTCCACCAGCTCTCATTCTATCCCTCCGCTCCCTCTCTTCCCAAACAAGCATAAGTATAAATTTTTTAACACCCAACATAGACATCCTTATGTATCTAAAACTAAAACGGTTTGAGTCAGGACAAGATATGACGCGAGTTCCTGGTAATCTACCTCCTCAACCTAAACTCTCCATAATTACGCGGCTCACATTAATAGGCCCAGGTACACTAACTTGGAAAGGAAAGGTCACCAATTAGCAAAGAGGCACAGAACTCAATAAAGAAAAACTAAACATCTCTGGAGCATTTCGTCGAGCACCGTCAATGCAGTCATCACTGAGAGAAGACGCTTCCATGAAGGAAGATTCATGCAACCAAAACGTCGTACCCCCGAATAAGCACGGCATTATCAATCAAAAGCAGTCATCAAACTGTACAACTAACAGCAAAAGATAGAACTTTTTAACGCGAAAACAATTCGTTGAGACCGTACCCACTAACGCAAACAATCAAGCACGCCAGATTCGCTCCCGGATATCGGTTCAATTCGCCGCGGGACCGAAATCACGAAGCGAAAATCCGCCAAAAACCAGCGCGCGCCAAGGAGCCGCGAAACCCACGAAGGTTTCCCAGTCGAACCGGCGGCGTTCGGACAGCGGCTCCGAGCTAGCGGAGCTCAATTATGACCTCGTCAGGTCGCGCCAGTGGAGATTTCACGGCGCGTGGTAATGCCCGAACGGCCCTAGAATCTAGCGAGTCCCCAGCATTTACGGACACGGCCCTTCGGACATGCTTCGTTCTTGCAGCATCGGCGTCGGTCTATACAGTAACATTACCGACCTTCTATATCATGTCATTGTCGTACTTGACTTTTGTTAAATGTTCTTTGTCATCAACTCTCTTTCTTTAGGCACTCACAATGCTTGTAGCTATCCGCACCCCTTCCTTCGGGTTCTTTGGAAGGTTGGCAAAAACAAGAGCATCGAAGTGACATAACCTAGAGCGCTTATTATTAGAATAAATTTCATATCGTTTGTGAAATAGATTAATGGTCGAAATTTACAATTGATTGGTGGTTTTTTTTTAATTAAAAAAGGTGGTCAAGTGATTGGATAAAAAAAATTGACATCAAAATGAGTATCCTCCCAAAATTATGACACTGCTAATATCTATTTTTCAAGAGTTTAGTTTCTTTCCAACAACTCTCTTTACAAATCCAACAGAAGGTTCATTCACCTTCCCAATTTCCACAGCTCCGGCGCATTATGTGGCTTTGATTCTACAAACCAAGGAGATTCTGCTTATCATGGGGGTACCGACCGGGCATGCACCAATTCTTATGGATACATATAACCGCTTACTTCTATTGCAAATTCTTGATTGTTTTGCTGATTTAGCTTCATCTGTGCTGCCCATCAGATAGCATCATACTCGGTGTCATGCTGCTGACTCTCCGACCAATTGGTGGCCTAAGGCTGATCATCATAAAGGCTTTCACCCTAAACAGGAGGATTGACTTGCCATGAGGATTATCCCGGCATGATGATGAAACGTAGACGATTTATGAGAATGACCAGTTCAGGGAGGAATAGATTGCGACGGTGTCTTTGGTCACGTGTCTCGACATTATCATAATCTTCCGGCTTGATTTGGTAGGATCATGTTCTTTGTTTTGACAAGTGTAGATGTACATAAAGCCAAAGCATACCTTTCGACTTAGCTATCACGAAAAGAGGGACATCTGTAGAGCATGTATATCTCCACGTTTCAGATCCAACGATTTCTCCAAACTCGAAATTATTCATAAGAATGCTCTCAAAGTTTTCTAAAGCAGCATTAATCTCTGTGGTGTCCAGCAGTTGATTGTGTGTAGAAATTTGACTTCTACGCATAACCTATGAAAGAAAGTGGCAGACGGATTACTTCCAACCTAATTTGGAGTTGAAGCTGAAGATGAGTTTATATTCTCGAACTAGTGAATTCAACACTGCAAATCATAATTTCCTTATCGTACTAAAAATGACCATACAGTGGTATTTCATGAACAAGTACATGACGAATGATTATGTGTGATCAATTACAGCTGACAATCTCAAAACTTGCCAAAAACCCCTTATTGTCCATCCTTAGTAATATAAGTTTTCAACATTGGCTCTAATGTCATACCACCGGTCACTTGTGAATCGCTGCTGTGTAGGCTAAAGCTTTGCGATTGGAAGTTCTATTCAGGCTTCAACAAAGTAGATATAATACTCTACATGACCATTCCACCATCTATTGGGAAGACCTGCATATTAACATCAAGTTATTAAGCAAACCAAAGATGAAACCCTGATGAGCAGGAAAAAGGGTAAAACAGCGGGAACAGCAATTCTTTTACCTGTCCCGTAATGTAGCTGGCTGCAGGGTTGATGGCCAAAAATTCCACCAGTCCAGCAACTTCTTCTGGCTTTCCATACCTTCCTGAACTCATAAAGATGACTAACATCAGAACAGATGTCCCACATACTCTTTGATGAAATAAATTTTGAAGGGCTACTCTTAGTTAAGGCAACACAGCATGGATACAATGTTCTGTATTCTTCTTATTCGACATTTCATCAGGGGTTATCGATACTCTCAATCCCTCCCAACAATAAAGCCACCAAAACTTTCCTGAATATGGTGAGTATCTTCCTAAGTATCAAATATAATTCATGCTTTAGCATAACTGTTATTAGATCTCATGAAATGTCCTCAGAAACAGTTAAGAGGACTGGAACATCCCTAAATCAGCAATTCTATGGTGAAATGCCATTCCTTGCATATCTCACCTAACGGAATTGACTCCAAGATTTTCTTTTCAAATTCTTCCCCAAGTTTTGCAGTCATATCAGATGCAATGAACCCTGGAGCAATAGCATTAACCTGGAAAATAATGTTGTTAGAAGTAAGCCAACTGCAGTTTTTCATGTGGTCAAACAAGGGGGAAAACTGACTATAATCTTAATAAGGCATAGAATAAACAATGACAAGATGTCAAAAGCTTACATTGACATTTCGGCTTGCATATTCTTTGGCTACAGTCTTCATTAGGCCAATAACCCCCTGCTTTTGCAGCACTGTAGTTGGCCTGCCCAACATTACCCACGAGGCCAACAACTGATGCAATGTTTACTATTCTTCCCTGCAAATTTGGCCTCCATTTTAGATGTGATTGGACCATAATAACATCATAATTCCACTTGATGGCATTATACTAATAATAAGAAGATCAAACTCAGCCAGCAGGCCTCCTTCTTCCAAGGGAAGAAGCTCCGTAATCACAAATGAAAAGCCAGGATAGGAATGTTATGCTACCTTTTTCTTCTTCATCATAATTTTAGCTGCTGCCTGAAAAAGAAGTCCTAATTTTTGTAAGTGAACAAGAAAACCATTTATATGATACAGTCAATCCGATAAGTTCACAAACCTGAGTGCAGAGGAAAACACCAGTCAGATTCAAATCAATGACCTCCTGCCATTGGGCTTTCTTCATTCTCATCAATAACCCATCACGAGTGATCCCTGCAACCATAGCTGATGCTTCATTTCGAATATGAGACATAGAACTCACTGCTTCTCTAATCATTTCATTTTTGTAGTGACATTATCCAAATTTGAATGGCCATAGTTAATTCGAACAGAAGAACTACTGACGACTGGAATGTTTAAAGTGTCACAAGTAGCTTACCACCCCCAAAAAATAAAAATAAAAAGTGAAACAAGCAAATAATAGCAAAAAGCCTTCATGCTTTACCCGCATTGTTAATCAATACATCCACAGTTCCCCATGCATCCACTGCCTGCAAATGAGAATCGCCAAGCAGTCAAACAAGGTTCACCAACATGTCACCATCATTCTAAAAATTTTACTTACAGTCTTAATCATAGCTTCAACATCAGCCTCTTTTGAAACATCCCCACCAAAAGTAAGAGCTTGACCACCACATGCCTCAATCTGGAAGAAAAGATTAACAGTGTTGATCACCTTAATTTAGCCAGCTAGGGATGGAGATAGTACTTGCAAAAGATATGAGACTAAAAGACAGCTTTCAATAGCAATTCTTTTGAACTTCACCAGATAGGTATGGGCACCACATGGTAAAGGAGGAGGCAGAGTAAAGAAGATTTTGGTATGATTAATACCTCTTTGACCACTTCATCGGCTTCCTTTGATGATCTGGCATAATTTACTAGGACCTGCAATGGCACAGGGAAGAACAACAATGGCATAATGGATGGCTTAGTGAGGGTGAATAAAATACAGTTCGAATAAATCTGTCAGAATTATTCATGGCTTAATACATATGAAGTTTTAGAAAACTCGAAAAAAAAATTAATAAGTAATAAATGTCATAGCTTTTGTGCAAAATGCAAGTGGCAGAGTTTCTTTCATTTATTTCATGATCCAACGTTTTGAGTTTCCAAGTTTAAGTAAATCACATCAATTCAATAACTATATACTACTATCAATCACGTCAAAGTTTTTTACATTTCTTGGAAATATCTTTTCTTTCAACTTGTGGAAATCAAACAAAAAATTAGAATGTGAATATTCTGAACCAAAATACAAGACAGAACTGCATTTACAAATGAACGCAAGGAAGAATGACACATGTGCATGCCCACACACAGAAGCATCACAACCATCCCCTGTTACGAAGATACACTGTATCTTGAGAACCAACATATGCAATTACTTGAATGATTTCAGAATGGCTCACTGAATAAGGAAGTCCATTTACTCTTATCACCATAGTCACTTTGCCAAGAGAAAACAACAGATGAGCATGGAAGAATATTCATTCATTTGCAGAGCAGAACACTCATAAAGCAGGCAAAATACTAAGTTGCAAATAGTCAAAGCCTGTGGATTGACAAGATCACACCCACCTTGCAACCTGCTTTACCCAGTGTTAATGCAATGGCTTTACCAATACCCCTGGAGGCTCCGGTAACTATGACAACTGGTGATTCTACGTTTTGAGCAACTTCTGTGCTCACTTTTTCAACAGTGGCAACCTGAGCTCTTACACCTGCATAAACAATGAAATTCCATGAGGTTAATGATAGATTTATCCAGCACTACAAGCCAGAGATTCATGGCCCCTGTTTCCTGTGCAACAAAGCCAAACCACAATAGATCACCACTTCCCAGAGGGCTTAACTTGCATGAATGCAATCACTAAAGAGAAGCTTGTGTTCCTCAGTCTCACACTCACAAATTTTGGAAAAATATAGCATGTCATTGCTAAACTATGGTGATTGCAGTTTCCAAGGGAAACACAAAATACTCATCCTAGTTTGTAACATTCCCATAACTTCCCACTCAGTCAGCATTCCAATCAATCAACCGTATCAAACACAGAAATGAGAAATCAGCAGAACATCTTCCACAGTCGCCGATCACTCCGGCGCCTCTCATTTCACACACCAGGAGCACTCCGCATAAACTCGAGAGCCAAGGCCCACAACAACCGACTCTAAACGCCCGAAGCCTCAGCAGGAGCAGCGAAAGCATAGCAAACACATTGCATGAAGGGGAAAACGAAGGAACCAGTACCGGCGATCGAGCTCCCGCTTCGGCACCGGAGAGACGGCAGGCTCCGGAGCCGACTCGGCCGGGCTCCGCCGAGGACCGGACTCACATTCCGCCGCGGGAACCCGAGACCTCCGACCGCCGGAGCTCTCGAGCCGGCCCGAGGGGAGAGCGGCGACGCTCGATCCGGCGACGGCGGCCATCGGAGATCCGGCGAGAGGTCGCGGCGGCGGAGGAGGAGGAGGAGAGGACGGAGCCGGAAATGAAAATGGTCGGGGCGGAGATGTAGAAGAAGAAGTTGGAGAGGTATAAATGCGAGGGAGGGCAACCTCGGGAGGTCTGGAATGCGACCGCGGGTGGCGATGGAAACGAAGCTGTGGGGTTCGTTATTTCGAAAGAGGTGGTTGCGACGTACATTGACGATTCCAACGACACTACCATCAACTTATTAGTCACGGTCTATAGTTTATTTCGAGGACATTAAAAAATTATGTTTTTTTAAATAATCATTTATATTGCTTATGAAAATAAATAAATAAAAGAGTTTTTAATTTATGAAAATTACCAAAAAATCTTAAATTTATTGTGTTTGCGACGTACATTGAATTCCTAATGACACTCCCATCAACTTATTAGTCATGATCTTTTTTTTCTAATCAAAAAATTATTACTAAATTTTTTTTGTTTATTATTCATGAAAATATTCATCGGCTAAATATTTCATGCGATATAAGTTTTTAATTTGTGAAAATTACCAAAAAAGTCTTCAACATATCATGATCGGACCCCGACGTGGATAATTTTTAATATTTTTTCAAATTTTTAATATTTTTTTCTTTTTCCTTCTTCTTTTTTTTCTTCCTTCTTTTTTTTGTCAGCATTGGGTGAAGTTGCCTCACCAGCACGATAGGGAAAAATGGAAAAGAATGAAGGAAAAAAAAAAAATTCAAAAATATATATTATTAAAAATTATTTATGTTAATAATGACCGAATGGCGGGTGTGTACATCAACACTAGCCAAAATTTAATAAATTAACTATATTGGTACGATTGTAATAAGTCTAGGTTTATTTTTTTTGGTAATTTTCCCCTCTTAATTTTAGCAAATGTTTCATTTTTATGAAATAAATGAAGCCTAAGTAACACAACAAAAGATAATGCAAAATTTGAAATTTTATTAAAGGGAATGAAGCCATCACAATGATTAAGAAAGCGATATTACCGCTTATCTGAATTCACGGCGTGAAAATGCAGAAATGAGCTCTCATTGAGAAGTTCAATTTATAAAGCAAAAATAAACTCTAGTCATTCAACTTAAGAAAAGAGTCGTCGAACAAGGCTTGTTTAATCGCCGAGCGATCGTGTAGGATCGAAATCGAAACTTGTGAATGCTTAGAAGTTGGAACACGCATGTATTTAATTTCTTTCATAGTGTAGAAAGTATTGGGAAACTTTATGAAGTCAATTTAATGTTTGATTTAACGAAACTTGCCCCACGTATTAATGTTGCATGACATTATGGGTTCCATGTGACACGGTCGGCCATAAACAATCCTATAATCGAGATCTCCGAGTAGAATTTCTTTCCCGTCTTATCTAACTTACAGGTTATTCAAGACACTTCGTAGGTTTGGTTCACCTAAACACGATCCTCGTCCCAGTGAAAGGAGACTAAAGGCTGAAAGCCCACAAGGCCCACCGCCAAACTGACTTAATTTCTTCAATCTGGGCTTTCGGAAACAACCCTCGAGCAAATTTTTGGGTTTTCAAGCCCATGGATAGAAAGCCCAACATGGTCAAACCAGCCTACTTTTAAAAAATAATTAATAGTACATTTCAATAAATTAAGAATTATTATTAGGTCTACTGCTGGTGTGTGTGTACATATATATATATATGGAAAAAAAAAAAAAAAAACAAACGCATTATTGTTGGATGGAAGAGATATGTAATTGAAGACAGCTGCATTACCGTATTCATCCACATGTCACTTTAAATGTGCAAATAGTTTTTACACTTGCAATAATAACCTCCAATCATATTTTGAATATCCTAACCGAGCTCGCCAACGGAAATTTTTGAGGTGTAAGGTTTCCAATTCCTTAAAGTTGTCCAAACCAGCTAAGGGCGAAAATTGGCTTGAGCACAATGGAAAACGTGATAGCATTAGGGGCTATTGTACTTAAGAGCTCCGTAACTTTACTTTGTTTTAATTTTGACCCTTTTAAAGCATGAACTTCCTTTCTTTAAATGAAACTTCTATATCTGCTAAGTACTATTTTTTCAATTACTTAGTAATTGCATGAACGGACACTGGAATTTAATAATCAAAATTAACACAAGAACGATTTCCAAGACCAACCCATGCTCAAACAAGCACAAACTAAATCAGATCAATTTAGCATATGCAAACGGTAAATCGATACCGATTCCGTGCATGCCTAAAGTTGCATCTCGCTCTTATGTGATGAAGTACTTATTCAGACCTCGATCCTCCAAAAAAATGCAGAATATTCAGATGCTGCTGATGCATGAGAGTATCAACACAAATAACCGTAACTTAAAAGAATGTCCGGCTAAGTTGGTGGGCAGTTGCCATCTGAGGGCCGTTCCTTCATCTTCATCCTTGTTCTTCTCACATTGTATAGTTTTATATCATTTCCTTCCCTTCCAAAACAATGAAACCAAGAGGAAAGAAAGGAGGAGTTGGGTCCACTCAAGAACCTAGGCAATAGATAAGGCTTTCGGACAGTGCAGGTTGGTGCAAGGACATCATCGCTGTTTAGTAGATGTAATCCAACAAGTACAGCCCAACCTCCAAAGTAGAGAAAACGATATTTGAATGGTTAGATAATGGGGACGGAATCAAAAGGGGGGAGAGGCATTAGTTGAGGGGCAATATAGAAGCGAAAAAAAGGTCAACATAACCGAACATGAGCCATGATTAGCCTAATCATCCCGCTCCTAATCCAATGATTTCGCCCTAATTAGGATGGGAGAAGCGTTGGACAAATTGAGATAATGATTGCACGCTTCGTCCATTCATTAAGGTAAAGTGGGCTCTTCAAAAACATTCTCAAACTAAACATCGAAGTTTTCTTGATAGCTTCCATCTAATTTGGTAGATGAGCTTTAGAGCTGTGAAGGGTTAATGACAGCTTCGAGATTTGACTCTTCCCCCTCAGAAATTCACCCTTCTGGATGTTTGGTGAACAACTCCATCTTCTGATTCTTGGGTTCTATGTTAAAAGTAGTTCTCACCGTTCACGGACCGAAAACTCTTAATTTTTTTTTTTTTTTTATCATCGAGGAACCGCCGAAGACCTCTTACAGGGTCACACCACTCTCCGATGCCCGGTAATACCAGTCGGACATCGTGGCAAGGAAACTCTCAAATTTGCCCGCCGAATTTTCGTCATTAATTTATTAAGAATTGAAGTTAGCAAACATGTCGCTACCTAAATGAATGTTGAAATTTCCATAAAAGAATTGGCGGAATCTTTTACCTGGCATTTAATATGAGAGTCGGCGTAATCAATTTCAGAAAAACACAATCAATGGGAATCGAGCAAAGAGCTGAAAGCAAGCGAACACATCCATATAAAAACCTTCATTTGGGACTTTCTGACATTAGATTTTTTTTTGTTTTTTTGTTCAAAACGTTGTTTAATCATAAAGGAATATTTCGATTTTCAATGCACTGGTTGTGCATAAAATAAAATTAGTGCATTGTAAATATCAAATTCGCATTAATTGGGTGTTTAAAGAAAGGAGCTCATTTTCCGTTACTTCTTTTATCTTTTCGCTTATAAATATGTATACACATGTGGGTTGCTTGCCGCATGACCGGACATATTAGCAGCAACTTGTGCGACCGAGGTGCATTGATTGTACGTACATCAAAGTTCAGAGCATCAGTTGAATGAGTACAAAGTTTCGAGAAGGTCTAGAGGGCCCGTAATTAAGTAATACAAGATATGCTTTAACTACGTTATTCAAGAGGCGGCGAAATATCTCCATATATTCATTTTTACGTGCTAGCGGAGTCACAAAATCGAAAGGAGAAATGAATATTTGGAGTTACCATGTAGTCAAATACACATAAATATTTGATTTTTTTAGGGAAAATTCCATATAAGGACCTGGAGTGAATCTATTTTTCAAATAATGATCCAAAATAGATTTTGTGTCAAATAAAAACTTGAAGTGGATCCATTATTTCAAATAAGGATCCGAAATGAATTTTATGTCAAATAAAGACCTAAAGTGATTAAGTTAATATCTATTAAGGACCTTAGCTCGCCGGCAGACATTTTCCGGCGATTAAAATAGGGGCAATTTTTTCAGAAATTTATGATTGGAAAAAAAGGAAAAATTCTAAATTAAATAAGTTTAGGTTATTCATTTAGATGTTTACGTTTTTTTCTTTCTTCTCCCCCGTTGCTCCTCAACCAAATCGCTGCTCGGTCATTGTCGCGACTCGATTCTCATCGCTCCTCACCTTGCTTGACCGATGGAGAATTTGGGTCTCCACAAACAAAGAAAGAAGCATATAGTTTTCTTCTTGTTTTTGAATTCGTGCCTCAACCGGCGGAGAATTTGGGTCTTCGACTTTGTGGAGGATGGGTACAAGGAATGGAGAGACCGTAGAAAACCTAGAGTTTTTTTGTTTCTATTTTAGGATTTGTTAATTTTCCCTAGATTTTTTTGAACAAAATTGCCCAAACTCCGATCGTCGGAAATGTCACATACTTGATAGCCGGCGAATATTTGGCTAACTAGCAAGTTGAGGTCCTTATTTGAAATTCATTTAATCACTTTGGGTCCTTATTTGAGACAATTAGTCTACTTTAGGTCTTTATCTAATACAAAGTTCATTTGAGGTCCTTATTTGAGAAAATTGATCCACTTCGAGTCCTTATTTGGAATTTTCCCTCGTAGTTATGTCGCTTGGGTCTTTAATAGCTTTTAAGGGGGAAATCAAGCATGTTTAGCGGGGCGTAATTAAGAGAATCGCAAAGTCTAGGGGATTTTTTTTTTTCATTTGGTCGGTCTAGGGGAGTTAAAATGGGCAAAAAAAATCAGTTTTAGATTTAAGTTAGGGCCACGCAATTATACATGCATGCACGCACGTGCAAATGATCATTTCCAACGCATTTAAGTCGATTACGCTACGTCCGTGGCATTTTTCACGTTCACGAATTTAATTTGAATCATAAATTTTGGATTAATCACTAGTTATCCCGCATTTTTTTCCAGATTAACCTTCTTTGAAAATTTCAACAAAAAAAAACAAATTTCTTATACGAATTCAATATGGAAATGCCTTGACTTTTCGGGTATTTCTCCTCGATAAGACAAGAGCGCATTTTGTGAACAAGAATTGAATGGATGGACGGAAAATTTTGCCCAAGTTGAACTGATGTTAATTGGGACGCCGCCATTGTGAAAGATTATGTTAAAGGAAAATTCTTGATCCGGTTCTAAACTTATTTTACGGATATCAATTCAATTATAAACTTTCAAATTTTGCCAATCAATCTTAAATATATGTGAGGAATTCCAATTAATTCTTTCGACTGGTGCGACGGTGTGTCATGTAACATGATTGGTGGTGACTAGACCCTTACATCAATAATTTCCAACGAAATTTATTCAAAATGATTACATTGAAATTTCACGCAAAAGTTTAAGACTAAATTAACAAGGGTGGAAAGTTTAAGACCGAATTAGCATACTTTCTCCGAACCATGTTGCATAGGAGAAGGGGAAAAAAAAAGATGCCTAATCTGAAATCTTGAATTCGATGATATCAATATGTAGACTTCAAATTCAGAGTGCACTCTAAGGCCTTGAGTTACATGCTCATGAGCAAAGGGGCGATGAGCTTGTCACGGCCCCATCCCGATCTCAATCCCAATCCCGATCCCAATCCCGATCTTGACCCCGGCCCCGACCTGACCGGCTCGATACTCATCGCGCGCAAAAAGCCGCGATGGAGAGCAAAATGTGGACGTTGCAAGAACAAAATGCGCAGCATTATTTTTGGGTGCGCCAGTTCAATCGCGAGGGGGCCATGTACCTATAAATGCCCCCCGGGACGCCTGAATGGGAGAGATGGGGGACCCAGCGCCGTGCCGGTGGTGACGAGGACGAGTTAATTTCCTCTCCTATTTTTTCCTTAAACAGAAATACAAATCTCGGAAAATCAGTTACCCGTAATTAATAAAATTTTCTGGCAGGTCGCTGCCGTAATTAATCCCGGTCAAGCAAATAGATACCATCGGATAATAGAAAGAGGCAACCCAAAAAAAAAAAAAAAAAAAAGAGAGAGAGAGAAAAATAAAGCGAAAAGCAAAAAGCTAAAAAAAAATATTGCAGTTAGCAGAGAGTAGAGAGAGAGAGAGAGAGAGAGAGAGAGAGTGAAGAGGCTTGCTTCAGAGGGAAGAAGAAAATCTTGAGGCCACAGCGCCAACGGCAGACAGCGGAAGGCGACGTCCGTCGAGCTTCTCTCCCGGACCTCGGAATCGCCCCCCTCATTCTCCCGGCGGAGGCGGAGGTGCGGAGGAGGGAGGAGAGCGGCGTGAATGCGAGGGCACTCGCGGCGCCCGCCGTCGTCGTCGCCGCCGGCCGATCCGCCGACGCCCGCTCCCCGATCTGCTCGCCAGTCCCGCCGCTAGATCCGCGCGCGTCGCCCGGCCGTTCCCCCCCGCCGCGCGCGCCGCCGCGGATTCCCGGCATTGCGGTTCGCGATTCGCGGGCCCCCAATTGAGCTCGGGCGTCGGCGCCCCGAAGAGGACTCCACCCTTTGACTCGGGGAGAATTTCCGGTAAGTTCGCGGCTCCTCCGGCGCGCGCCCCGGTTCCGGCGGATTTTCTTCTTCGAGGTTTCGATTTCGCCGCGAATCGGGCGGATCTTACCGGGGCGCGAGTTCGGGCCCTTCGCTTGCGTGCGTTTGCTTTAATGGCACAGTCTCTGCGAAATTTGGTTTTCCGTTAGGGTTCCCCATCGTGCGGTTAATCTGTTCAGGTGGACGACCGGCTGTGCTTGATGACGTGACCGACTAATTTGCAGCCTTTGGTGCCGAGTTGGTTTTTTCCAGCTCCGCTGTCATCTGAAAGCTTTTATCTTGGTGTGCGCCTGCGTGTGCGTAGGCTCGTATTGGTAATTGCTTGACGGGTTTTGTGTGGCTCTTGGTAGGTGAATTTTTTCGGGCGAGGGGGAAATGCCGCCTTCTCCGGCATTGAGATGCTCTCCGGGGAGAGAGATGAGGGCGGAGAGTCACAAGCGAGGTCGCAGCCTCGAAGGCGGACTGCTCTTCAGAGAGAAGGACGACGATCTCGCTCTGTTTAAGGAAATGCAGACGCGGGAAAGGGATAATTTCCTGCTCCAGTCGGATGACGATATTGAAGATGTGTTTTGTGAGTTGCTGAATCGAATTTCCTTTTATTTCCACAGCATGGGGTTCAGGTTTCTGTTGGTTTACCTTTGCCATATCTAATAGCTTTGCATGTTATTTCTTGTTATGAACTTGCTGGCAGCTACGAAACTCAAGCACTTCTCTGACTTTAAACTTGGGATCTCCATTCCTGCTAGAGGAGAGAGTAGCGACCTTCTCAATGCCGATGGAGAGAAAAATGACTATGAATGGTGAGTCACATTCTCCCTGTGTTAAACAAAATGTAATCCAACCTAGGGTCCCACATCACTTTCGGAATATTTAACCGTTAGATAATGCAACTGTTCAGTTATGTGCTTTACAGTTTAGACCAAAATTCGTGCATCTGGGGTTATTTGAGTTCAATTTATGAGCTAAATGCTGGAAGATTTGCTGCGAGTTAGATCTTAACATGTTTGTTTCATGATGCTAATTAGAAATTGTAATCTCTCCTTGCTTTCATGGTTCTCCTAATTGACATTATCATTTGGCGAAGGTTGATAACTCCTCCTGATACCCCGCTCTTTCCATCTTTGGATGATGAGACACCGCCAGCTAATGTTGTACCTAGAGGACGTCCCCGGAGTCAACCCATTTCCATATCAAGGTCATCCACGGTAGGTTGTTGAGTCACTTGATGGAGTGTAAATATGATCATCTCGCACCGTTGCTTTATCTATGCAGTATGTATACATCAGCTCAAATTTCATCTTCTTAACCATGTTTTCTTGTAGATGGAGAAGAGTTATCGGAGCAGCAGAGGTAGTGCAAGTCCAAGTCGTTCAAGCCCATCTCCACGCTCTGGTAACAGCGCTGCCCAGTCAAGGGGAAGGCCATCATCGGCTCGTCATGCCAGTCCGACTCCTAGCCTGCGGAATGCCACTCCTCCACAGAGGCCATCTACTCCACCAAGCAAAACCTCTACGTCTGCTCCAAGGTCTTCCACCCCTACTGGCAGGAGGATGAGCGGTGGGTTTAGTACTACTGGTGGTTCAGGGGTTAGAGGAACATCCCCTGTAAAGACAAGTCGAGGAAACTCTGCTTCGCCCAAAATAAAGGCATGGCAAGCCAACATTCCTGGTTTCTCTACTGAAGTGCCTCCCAATCTGCGCACTTCCTTGGCTGACCGGCCAGCCTCATATGTGAGGGGTAGTTCTCCAGCGTCTAGAAATAGTCGGCAATCAGTTTCTCCAACTGCTTCTAGAAGTGTGGCGTCTTCTTATAGCCATGACCGAGATCACTTCAGCTCACATAGCAAAGGTTCTGTGGCATCATCTGGTGATGATGATGTGGACTCTGTACAGTCGATTCAAGTGGGAAGTCTGGACCGATCAACTTTAAGAAAAGTTGGTGCCTCTCCCAATAGAAGATCTTTGGTCTCTCCCAGGAAAAAAGTTGTCTCCTCGGTTTCGGCTCCAAAGAAGTCCTTTGATTCGGCTTTAAGACAAATGGTACGTGTCTAACTGAATCATTTTGTGTCCTTGTTGGTCGCATAAAAAACAAGGTCCAGTTGATTTGCAAGTGATAGTGCTGGTAACTTGTACTTCCTTAGTAATTTAATGAAAAATGGCAATGACATCTTACTCTGTTTAGTCTCATATTCTTGAAGTAAGGAGTACTTGGCATTTAAGAATTCTAGAATGGATTTTCAATTCAACATGGCGCTGTGGCATTTTGTAGTGGCTTAATTTCCATAGATGGTTCCCTAATAAGCCCTTCATGGAGTTTCTCTCAAATCAATGTTCCTTATATCTTGAAAGGAAAAAAAAAAACGTATTTTGTAAATGCATGGACTATGATTTAAATGGTCTTGGTGATGTCATGGCCTGTTATTTCTGAGTCCTTGTTCAGGGTTGCGAACTATGGAAATCAACTTTCATACATCAAAAGAAGGGGAGATTTGGAAAAGCTGAAATCTTTCAACAGACCTTATTGAGATTAAGTCTTTACTCACATTTGATTGGGTTTTGCTACCTTATTGTAGGATCATCGGAAAGCCCCTCAGAATATGTTTAGGCCCCTCCTGTCAAGTGTACCGAGTAGCACATTCTATGTTGGAAAAGCAGGCTCTATGCATCATTCTATGGTATCTAGAAACTCTCCAGTGACAACAAGCAGCAATGCCAGTTCTGACCATGGCACTGGACCTGTACTTGACACTGACGGGACTGACCAGATTCGTGATGATATGACCTGTGAATCGGGCAGAGGAATATATGCTACTGTTGACGAAGAAATTTTTGAATTTGACAGGGGTGACACTGCTAATGAAGACACGGGCAGTGAAATTTATGCTGCACATCAATCACTTAATATCCCAGTCAGCGATTTTGATGTTGTCACTATTGTTGAGAGTGGCCATCCCAATGCTGAAGATAGCTGCCAAGACAGTGCTATCGAGAATGTAACTGCAGCTTCTGAAGTTGATGGTTTTAGAGATTTGGTGCCGTGCTCTATATGTGGTTGCCAGTATGATGCCTCCGAACTGGTGGAAGATGAAGAGAATCTGTGTCCCAAATGCAGAAAGAAAGAAACTATTTTTCTGGAAGCTGACATGGTTGTTGCAGAGGACTTCGCACTAACACCCATAGATACTCCAGATAAACATCAGCATTCGGGTCAAGTGAAATTGCCAATGGCTGAGTGCGAGTTGCAGGAAGTAATAGATCTGGATGAACCAACAGTTTTGTTAGGAGAGGAAATTGTTCACCAGAGTGAATCTTTCTCAAAGGAACAAGGCCAGGTCCATCTACTAGAAAAATCTTGTCCAGAGCACCTGATTGCAGGAGATGATGAGAGATTCAGCGATGGGCAAGAATTTATTGCACCAAGAGTTGGTTCAAGTGTGTCACATGTAGATGTGACAAATCAAGAGTTGCAGCTGTATATAGATCATAACAAGAATGACGTTACTGAAGGTGCGGGAATTTCTTTGTTGCTTAAGAGATCGAGCAGTGGCAAGGGGCGTGTCATTCAGGGTAGAACATATACTGTTTCTGCAATTCCTCGAGATGATCTATCTTATGCAAGAGATAGCACAACCAGCTTGAGAAGCTCTTATGGCCGGGAAAGTGTTTCTGGATCATCTTCTGTTGATTTTAGCTCTTCTAGACAAACAGATGTTCACATGCATCGGCAATTAAGTGGCCTCAGATCTGAGAGTGAGAATTCCAAGTATGACATTAAAACTCAAAGCATCGGATCGTCATTTTCGGGGTTGTCAAACCATGCTTCCCAAGGTTTTGGTCTGGAAGCAAGCATGCATGACTCTTCTGAGGATCATGTTGGCAATGAGGATACTGATGCAGAAGATTCAATTTTAGCTTCTCTAGAGAAGATGCATGCTTTGGAGACAACGGATGCTGTTCATACATCCACAATGTCCACCTCTTATGGGGAAGATACTTTTGAATCTAATGAGGGCAGTACAGCCCTGAATGCTTCTACCACAGATTTGTCAAGTCATGCAATTGGAATGGGACTTGAGGACAGTACAGTAGCATCTTCTAATGTCGCAGACGCTATTTCACTTCATAATGGGGCAGTTCCCCAAGACGACTTAAGGGTTGTTACTGATATGGAGGCATCAGCTGTTGCTGCTCTAGTGTCTTTGGCAGGAGAGGGAAGTGGTTTGCTGAGCCCTGGCCCCAGTGCTTTAGAATGTTCAGATGTTCTGGCTGACCGGTCCCTAGTCATATCATCTGAAATGGAAACTATAGATGGTCAAAGTAGGACTCTTTCGGAGTCTGAACATAAATTAGAGAGTAAATCTCCAGGGACTTTAGATACAGAAATGGATGCTTCAGCTTCAGAACCCAAGACCTCTGACCATGGGCATGGCATATTAGGTTGGTGTTTGCATAAGATATGTTCTACTGATAAAATTATGAATGTTGCAATCTTTTTCCCGTCACCGCCTCAACAACTTCCCCTGCCCCAAAACCCAGAGTCTAGGACCCAAGATAATTCAGTAAAGACTGAAGCAGAAGTTTATTATGTCGCGTGCTGTTGTTTGTCCATATTTCTTATTTTTATGTCTGCTATTAACATGTGTATAGAACTCATCTATTGTGCTAGATGTCGAAAATCATACTCGACAATTGATTAAGGCACAGAAAATGAACTGCACATGAGTTCCTTCCTCGTGTTGACAAAAATTCTTTTGAAGGAAAGAAGTTGCTTGTTGCTATTAGAATGTTAGTGATCTCTTCTCTGGAAGGGTATGGATGGTTCTAGTGTACTGTGAAATATAGTTATCCAATTTGATGATTGGGAAGAGAAGGTATAGAATGGTAGACTTGATATATGAGAACTTGGTACAAGGGTTCTAGTGTAGCACGAAAAGATAGTTATCTAAGAACATGAGTCAGATGGAAGGCATAGTATGAAAGGCTTCATGTATGAGCACCTAACTAAAGTGAAAATTCTTTTCTTGTTTCATCTGGTGATGTCTTCATTAATTGCTTTCTGTTGATTAATTTTTTTTTCTGTTGCTACTTGACATTTTATTTATGTGTTAGTTAATGCTGCCTCATAGCTAATCCAGTAATTCTGCGTGACAATCTTTTTTCTTCTAGTAGATGGCAGGGAACCATAAAAGGATATGTTGGGTTGCATATTGAAATTGCATCCTTATATAATGAAGCATCTGTTTTTAAACCTGTCTGGTTCACTCTTACCGATTCTAGTGAACTACAACTAGCACCTAAATATTGTATCCTTGACCAGATATTTTGCCAATTGGCTCTCTGGTCCCTGCTAGACAAATTATCTTAAAGCCTCTTTTTGATGTTTAGTCAATGGTTCTGTCGCTACTGACTAGCTTTCCGTGACATTGACAGAGGAATCAACCGTTACAGTGGAGGCACGACCTGGAAGAAGAGGAAGAAGCCTTACCCTTGATGAAGCGACGGATACGATACTTTTCTGCAGTTCCATCGTTCATGATTTGGCATACAAAGCTGCAACTATTGTGATGGAGAAAGAACCTGCTGTTCCTCTGGAAGGCTCGCATCCTACCGTAACCATATTGGGGAAATCCACCACTGAAACGAGGGATCCACGCAGAGGCAGAATTGTAAGTAAACGCAGTTTGAAATCCCAGAAGGTGAAGCAGAGGCAGGTAGAAACAGAGAAGAACCTCCCATCCAGCAAGACTGAGAACGACGAGAACATTGACGAGTCCTTGATGCGTAATATCGGGATCCCAAACAAGTTGGACGGTGTAAAGCCGCCGAAGCTCGAATCCAAGTGCAATTGCATAATAATGTGAAGAAGGTACACATCCTGAGTGCTCCCGTGAAACCGGGTTGCAACCTGGCTTGAGGGTCTTGTAATTCGGAAGGCATTGGCTCTTTAAGTTAGTACACGTTTAGCTCCTGTTTATTCCAATTTATTGGCAGCGACCGCTGTATTTGTGTTGGGTTCCAGATTTGTAAATTTTTGTTCAGTATGGTTAGGCTGATGGTAGTGTAGTGAGGGGCATGTCTGTTTGAGTGTAACCCCACATTCCTGTATTTTGTCAATCTGTCTTAAATCCTCAATTCGAGAGCAGTGTGATTTATGAATTCAAAGCAAAGTCAACATTCATTCAATTACATGGGCGCCAACCACTCTCAAGGTCCTCGGATATGTTAACAAGTTTAGATGAGCTACGGTTGTCTCATTCGACTAACAATGTTGAGCTTCATCTCATGACTTGTTGCTGCTCTTGTTATTACTGTTCTGCCACACGTGTTTAGCTTGGAAAAGTAAAGGGATGGTAGCACAACTGGTCCCTAAACTTTGGGCTAATATGCAAAATCGCTCTTGAATTTTTAATTTGTGCAGTGTAAATTTTGAATTTTGGCCTAATGTGTAATGTCTTTTCTAAGTCAGGAACAACATAAAATATGGGACCAAGGTTTGAGTTTTGCATTAAATAAATTAAAAATTTAAAAGGGACATCACATATTGAATCAAGATTCAAAGGTATTTGTTTGTTTTTTCCATATGACCAAAGTAGGGGGTGGACCGTGGAGCAAGTAAAAACCAAACGGGAAGAGTCAAAAGAGGAAAGAGCCGCAAACCAATCAACTCTGCACGCAATAACATGGTGTGCCTCCTGCTCCTGGCGTCTGAACAAAAGGTCAAAGCCAAGAAAAGGTCAAAAGCAGGAAAACAAAAAAAAAAAAAAGAAGGGAAAAGCACAATGGAGATTTCTCGACTCTCTCTCTCTCTCTCTCTCTCTCTCTCTATTTGTTTCTGGATTGTGCGGCGTTTTGAAGCTCCATAAGCTTCGCATCGAATTCCAAAGTCAACGGCCCCCTCGAATCTCCGAAGGGTATTGGTCTAAACCATGCCGTGGAAGGAGGCCCTTCGATGGAATGTTGACCCGGTTCACCAGCTCCGAAATTCTAACACCCTATTGAGCCCGACAATGTCAAGATTTGATAGCTAGATAGATTTGACCATTTCTTCACAAATGGCAGGGAATTTCCATTTTCCACTTTTCCAGCTTGGGTCCATGAGGTTAATTGCTCTCTCTCTCTCTCTCTCTCTTCTTGGAGAAAAAAACCACAACCCCCACATGCGCATCGATTATTAAAGCGAATGGCATCGAACGTGCCATGACAAGCATAGGACATGTCGCCCACCCATGCCCATCTTTTCTCATCTGCTCACCATGCGAGTAAACTCATCTGCTCGTCCATATATCCATGTGTGTATATAGGCACATGCAACTTTGTAGAAAAACTGACATCGGCGTGGCTGATGTAACTTTGATACGACCGTCGTGGAAAAAGACTTGATGGGCAAGATCGAAAGCCTAATATTAAACTAATGAGTGAAGGGAAAATAGCATTTATATAAAGATCATAAGATCCCCATTCACGTGCGGTTGGGATGCCTTACTATCCTTTTCTTGTATAGGTTGGATTAGGAATGACAGATAAGGGTTAACAAACGAGAGGAAGTACGCGCATAATAAATTTGGCGAAACCTACTTCCGACACAAAGTTAAGAAAATATGTGGAGGGGTATCACGTACTAACGACATGGGATAATTTAACACCTACCATAAATGCAAATTCTTAGTTTCCATCTTCCACGGGAAAATGACGGGCCCGATTAAGAAATTGGAACTAGAGAGAGCAACTCAAAACTGGCCTAAATCATCACCATCAATTGTACGTGCATCTTGTTGGTATCCGTGTGATTGGAATAGGATCAACACGAAATGATGGAAACCTTTGGCGGGGACCATGTAATATACAGGAGGTCAAACTCGGCCGTCCTTTGTTCTGTTGGATTCTTCGGATGTAACAACGTACGTCCTTCTCTCTCTATCGTTATCTTATCCACGCCATAAATTTAATTAATTAGATCGGTTCAAGCAAGAACGTGGGGGAAAATACGTTTCGTGCCCCATATGGGTGAATTACGTATTCGATAAAAGATGGATTTTCTTGTAAGTTCAGGATTGCAAATACGTTTTAGGATGAGCAAGCCAGAACAAATGAACGAACAAATAAATTAGAATAAATGCAAGTATAGTTTAGGACGTATTTCGTAGCTTGAGAGAATCTAGAGACGCAGCCTGGAAAACGACGACGGATCCGAAAAATTTAGGATGAAAATAAAATAAAAATAAGATTGGTGGTGGAAAATGGCATATTCTGTTTTCTTGTTGGAATATGAGAGAGAGGGAAGGGCAAATTTTCGTGCCTATCTTTTTCTCTTTTTAAGACGTGAAGAACGGGAATCGAAAAGACCGTTAGTTGCTCCCCATAAAAAGCCGGCGAAGAACGACGCCGAACGACGACGAACGACGACGACGACGACGGCCGATCTCCTCTCGATCTCGCTCGCTCTCTGCATTCCGAGATCGGACTCGAAGGAGGAGGAGGAGGAGGAGGAGAGGAAGCGTCGTCGGAGCGACACCGAATCCGATCCGATACGTCCGCCGGCGATGAGAGGGATGCTGGTCGCGGTGGCGGCGGCGGCGGCGGGGGGGTCTGGATCGTCGTCGACGGCGGCCTCGTCGTCGTCCTCCTCGTCGTCCTCGTCGGCGCCGCCGGCGTCGGCGTCGGCGTCGGCGTCGATCTTCACCAACTACGCCCTCCTCGCCGCTCTCGCCGCCTTCACCATCGCTCAGTCCATCAAGTTCTTCACCTCCTGGTACTCTTTTCCTTTCGTTTCTCCCCGTTGTTTTGGCTCCGGCGTGTTCGTGAGGTTCCCGATCTTCGTCGTCGATGTCCACGTGTGCATCGGTGAAGGCGAATGTGCCTTTATGGTTTCGTCGTGCGTTGTCATGATGAATGTTCTTTTGACTCCTTTTTGAGCGATGATCAAATCAAACGTCCGGATTCGATTCGATTTTGTAAAGTAAAACTTAGCTTGCGCAAACGTGGGAAGTCGATCCGTGACGAACTTCGTTTTGGCGTAATTCTTTGGCTTCCAAAATCGAACCTAATGCTTATTGTTTCGCCGAAGCTAGAGAACGCATCAAGAAACAAAATCTGAGCTGATTGATCTAGCTCGTCGACCTTAGGTCACGTTTGTTTAAGGCAACCTTCGTGTGTCGCAGGCTATAGATATTCACGTAAATCGATGCACCTGTCGTTTAAAGTTGATATCCTCCCAATCCAATGCTTATATGCGGTTCGCTATTCTAAAAATTGCCTCGAATTTTGTGGTTTAAGATCATGGATGTCGTAATGAATTCACTTTGACTAGATGGCGATAAAGTGGAATTTAGAGGGTCTATTTGGTTCCTCTTTCCATATATATATGATTCTCCTTTGTAATTTGGTTTACGTGGTTATATGTCCTGAGAGTCTTAAGCTTTTCTTAGATTTGCAGGTATAAGGAAAGGAGATGGGATCTCAAACGGCTCGTTGGATCTGGAGGGATGCCATCTTCTCATTCTGCGACCGTAACAGCTCTCACAGCAGCAATTGGGTTTCAAGATGGCTTCGGAGGAACGACATTCGCCATTGCATTGGTCTTAGCGTTGGTGGTACGGCCTTATTTCATTTTTGTCCCATCTTGCTCTATTAAGGAATTCTAAGAAAGCCATGGAAAATCTGGTTTGAAAACCCAACCTTCATCCTATCCTTGTCGAGTCTTAAAGAATTACTAGGGGAAAATGGAATCATTGTCATGATTTGGCATTTTCTTCGCTTCTGCAATCTCCTGGTTTGCTGCAATGCCCGTAAGATAGTCTAGTATGCAAACCGACAGATTGTGTTGATAACCTGTTAAAAGGATGCTATTTATTGTGCTGTCTGTTCCTAGAGAATGTTAATATGGAACAAATTGTGCAGGTGATGTATGACGCAACTGGTGTTCGGTTACAGGCTGGACGTCAGGCAGAGGTTAGGTTTTTTTACCATTTTTTCTGTTCTTCCGCACTTGGTGGTTATCTTTTACGATCTATTTCACAAAAATGAATCTTAAATTAGAGTGCTTAGATTATATAAGACTATTTAATATCTTTAGGACTCATCTTTTCTGCATTTTAATTATCCAGGTGTTAAATCAAATTGTATATGAACTTCCTGCTGAGCATCCCCTCGCCGAGAGCAGGCCACTGCGTGAACTTCTAGGCCATACTCCTCCTCAGGTCTGCTATATGCTCGACTGTCCTGGTTCAACTTGTATCTGTATACATTTATTATTCTCTGGGAGTCCTTGGAGTATGGTTTGGGATCAAACATGTGAAGGATACGCTAGGTGAAAAACCACCATGAACACACGCTAGGTTACCATCCCATATCTTCTGGATTGATTATTGAAAGTGCTGCAGATGATGATTGTGAGGCTCAGTCTTTGCTTTTGCTCATCTGTTAGCATACAGTAGCTTACGTCAAATTCTCCAATTTGTACGTTAGGTGGGGACTCTTTTTTGGGGTACTCTAGTTGCCTGATTTGATGATTCCTGTTAAATCATCATCAAGATTGTCTCAGGCAAAGAGAATATGTCAAATTCGAGCTTTACGACGTTGCAGAGTCATGGAGTTATTCATGTTCATTATGTGTTCTAAGGAGAGGATTCGTAATATTTGACAGTTCTTTTAAACTTTCTTGTCTTCAAACGCCTTACATGTTTAGGCAACTTGACTGGATATGGGTAAGTCGCTTACATTAGATTTCATCAAGTTTATTAAGATGCGATGCATTTTCACGTAGCAATTACAGAGGAAACTAAATGACATCTCTACCATCCCCTGCTTATGCATTCTCAGAAACTTCAAATGTCGATACTCATGTGTTTTTGCTTCTTTCATTTTTTTCCCTTGCTAATCACAGGTCATCGCTGGGGGGTTGCTCGGAATTGTTACTGCATCTGTAGGGCATATGATCATCCTGGCATGCAGCTGATGCAGCTGATGCAGCTGATGTTATTAACTAGTGCAGAAATCCGAAGCACTGCGCTTCAACATGTAAAAAACTCAAGCCAAGGTCACAGATGGAAGGATGTCCAAGCACATTCACTCCTTTCTCAAACATGTGTTTCTTGATGCCTTAATTCAGCATTTGTTCCTGATGAACTTGACACTGTAAAATAGTACAAAATGAAAGATTCAAAGATTGAATACGGTTGCCGTCTGACCCAGTGTTGAATTGTCGGTCCATTGCATCCAATCATGGGGTTGCAGATTGCAAAAAACGAGAGAGGGTGGGTGATTCAATTTAGGTCGCAGGGAAAGAAAAACGAGGACGTGAATTAATTGACAGAAACTACATTCTCTGTGGCCATGTCCGGCTAGAGATTTAACAGTTTTCCTGCATCTGTGAATCATCATAACTTTGCCTACTCTAGAGAGGGATAAATGGTGGTGATGTTTGTTATTTTGATCATCCACTTGGAAGTAAGTGAAAATTTTTGCTAATTGGAGACGAGCCTTGTCCCTATCGTATTATGCATCCGACATCATGGAGTACTTGAGGGTCAACACCCAAATTATTTACTGTGGAGCAGGCAATCAATGCTCACAAAATAAATATTCGTTGTTCTCCAAAACCTAAATCGATAGAAAATGCCGTACATAAGATCATTCTCTTGCTACTCTGGAACTAACGACATCCATGAGGATTGCTAAGTTTCCCTAGACCGCCTTCAACTTAACACCCAGCACTGCAGAAAAAGCCTTTCGCATCTCCAACATGGGATCGCCTATGATTTCAGATTTTGCACGCCAAACAATATGCTCATCAGGCCTGACCAGAATCGCTCCTCTGTCGGTCATCCGGCACAACTCCCACCAGGAGGAAGAAGAAGAAATTGATGGATTCTTAACTTCCTGAACGTCTAAGTAATTTTTCCAAGGTGCCAATGCAACCTTACTACCTTCTCCAAACGCATTACCAGCTTCAACAGGCCACACTACACAGACTCTAGTGGATACTCTAAATTCTTCAGCCACCTTGAAAGCAGCACAAGCAAGGTTGTAGGAATCTTCGATTGGGGCAATGATGAGGAGGAACTCAATCTTATCTCCACGTACAAGGTCAAGAGTTGACATTTTTTCCTGGAAGACGTTTACAAAGAGGCACACCCGATGTAAGTAAATGGTGAGAAGCCAATCTTGCATATTTCATGTGTATATCAAATGGGCATGTCAGGAACCGATAACTAGGCATACCTCTTTGCCAGAATCCGACCACACCTCACATTCATGTGGGGAAGTCTTGATCCTGGATCTGCAGATGGTATATAGTCCCTCCGACGGCCAGTAGGTAGTGGAAGCGGAACTGGAGGTACTATCAACATCAGGAATAAGTGCACCATCAAGGTACCTGAAATATAATGGTTGATTATCTCATGCTAGCAATAACATATAACAGAAGCTTCCCAAAATAGATTGGTGGATTCTCAAAATCAAACAAGTTGTAAGTCAGGAAATTAATGAATAGTTATTATTAATCTCCAATTCCTAAGAGAATGCAGGCCAAATATACATGCATATTTCCTAACCAGGCTCAAAGTTAATCGAGATGGATGACAAAAGATCTGAGTTTCATGACAGAACAACTGACATTACCCAATTGACAAGTTGTCAAGCAAGTAGAAAACATCAACATGAAATTTTTCACAAATAAAACAATTTATTGGTCAATCACAAAGATTCCTCAATTATTTGTCACATTTGCAGAATGAAAGGTCAAATATGAAGTTTCCACCTCAGAATCTTCTTCTTTTAACTTTTATCTGAATATGAGCAATACCTGAAGCCAAGATCCTCAGCAGGAAACTGCAGTTGGAGGCTTTTCCCTTCATCAAATATACGTTTCAGTTTTGCCAGTCTTGTTGATCCCAGTGGGTTGTTTTCATTAAGAAGAAATGTTGAAAGCTGTGCACGGCCCAAGCTAAAAGCTCCATCCAAAATTGCCTTCTGAACTTCAGATGGTAGAATGGAACCGAAACCATCACTGACAACTCGATGTACTATAAGACAGAGCACATAGAAATGAACAAAAAGTCACACATAAATTAACAATAGGCAACTGCAGCAATGCTTCTGAGGACTTTATTAAAGATTTAAAATTAAAAAAACTGATTACAACAAAAGAAAAGACTATTTTGCAGAGAATCAAAACAAGCATCAAAATACCTGAGTTTGCAACAGCAGGATCGAGACCTAGAGCAGCTGGAACTGCCATGGCTGCTTTGAAGTTTTGAACACTCAATGTAGTATTGAAGATGGCAATCTGATCAGTTATCTCAAGGTCAAGGATCCATCCGATTCAAAGAATATACAACTTCCACCACTTACAAGGAGGAATCAAATAGAAGTACCGGCTTACGTTCTGCTTCATAGGTATGAAGAAATGAAGATGGTGAAATACCCTTCAAGACAGAAGCCAATTTCCAAGCAAGATTGTGTGCATCCTGGATTCCAGTGTTCATTCCTGCAATAATTTCAAGGAAATTTTACTAATCTATCAGTCTTCCTCTAACAGACTTTGACAAGTTGAACTTTCCTGCTCCTAAGCTATTGATCATGGCATCAACTAGCCAACCACATGCTTGGGCCCATTCTAATTGAGCATTTCTTAAGGATAAAAAGAGCAGGAGAATAATCAAAGTTCTTGTCTCATTATGTACTTGTCTTTTCTCTGCAGATGATGATTCTGTTGATTTATTTCGGCCAAAATTATTTCATACTTAGGGTGCAAGGATTCTTTAAAACACTAGAAAAGTGGCAGCCTTTAGTGGCCAACTAAAATGGAAAAGGAAGAAAGCATTATATATTTCCATGTTTGACAAAAAATCCAGTGCAATGTCAACATACAAAAGATTTTGACTTCCATCAGCAGTTATGCTAGAAATAAAGCTCAGTTGCTATAGCTTAGAAGCAGTGCCTAGTTGATTTCTCGAGTCAAAGTAATGTTCCATCCAACTAGAATTGAATTACAAAAGGCATTGGCACAAGATCAAAGTGGATTACCCCAAATAAACTAAAATTTGGGTAAATAGAAGCGCGATTAACACAGAAGCAATTGAGTAAAAGATGCAGGATTTAAACCTGAAAAATCTTAACTAAGTAGCCAACTGATTAAAGGGCTACTCACCAAAACCACCAGCTGGAGGAAATCGATGAGCTGCATCACCAGCAATTATGACTCGATTGTTGCAGGAAAGAAACTTCTCTGCAACTTCAGCATGCATCACCCATGGTTTTACTCCAATTACATCGATGTCCACAAGTTCTCGGCCAACCAACTTGAAAATTATCTTCTCACATATCTACAACAGGTTGAATCCTTCAAAAAACATATTGTTTCCATCAACAAAGAATAATAATCCTATCGACAAATCATAACTTAATGCTGCATGGCAAAAGCATCTATATTGCACACAAGCACCTGAGAGGGTATTTTATCAGTGAACCTAACTGAAGGCACATAATTTGAAAACGTACTAAACCAGAATTTAAATGGAGTATGTAACAAATATTCAGCTAAAAAATAAAACAGTACCTTTGGCTCAAAATCCTGTACATTTTGCTGAGGCGGATAGAATGGCATCTACAACATAATAAGCAAATTCAGGTGTTATCCAGTGGGGATCTGAGGTAGGTCAAATGATCAACTAGACATTTTGCGTGAAATTCAAATGTATACCTGCAAAACAAATTCTCCTTGCTCCAGATCATGAGCAACAAGAACTCCAATAGCTTCAGTATTGAAGATAAAGTATAACATGCCAGGCCTCTCCCTGAGGAGATGTTGCCCAAGGTCTTTGCTAAGAAAATGGACACTGACAAGCTTTTGTAAATCCTTTTCACCTCTCAAACTAATTCCTAAAAGCCTTCTCACACTACTTCCAGCCCCATCTGTACCGACAAGAGTACTGCACTGAAATTTTCTCTCCTTACACTTTCCTCCCTCAATATAAGAGACAGTGCAGTTACACATCGGTGAGAAGTAGTATCGATGGAGACGCATTCGTGCCCCATCAGTATTTCTCTTGCCCTGGGAGCTTCACAATCCAGGCTTCTGAGTTGTCTGCTTCGCGAATTTGGAAGTTGAGCTTTTTCAGATGCTCAACTAATAACCTTGTTAATTTGTATTGTGAAAAGTGTGCCACAGAGACAGGGCTCACAACTTTTTCAAAATCTGCTAAGCAAAGGGATGTATTAAGCATCTCTCAGAATACAAATTCCCCACAATCAAAACTATATTAATGGGAACAGTTAACAACTATTTCCTTTCACAGACAAACGGTACCACCGCAAATTTGGAAAGACCAAAAAGAACACAAAATGACATGAATATTAGCCTAATTTTTATCAATAATCAAGCTGAAGAAAAATAATGGGAGTATTCATACCTTGAGGTTGCATATGGTCAACTGTCCCCAGAACTGAACCAGTGAGTGAACTGCAATATATGAACTTTCTCCACAAGTCAACAGGAGGTTGATATTTTGAATTTCCTCTGCCAAGCCATTGATTTTGCGGAACACCTAATAGAACGAAAAAATCTGCTTATATAAAATCCCAAGAAAGACAGACAGACCTTTTCCAACAGAAAGAGAATCGACCTCCATTGTACGGTTATTGATGAAGTGAGCCTGTGGATGGCTAGAAAATGTCTTGCTCTTCTCCACAACCGCACATTCCACTCCTACAAAAAGGCATAATGCAGGAAAATTATTCAATGCCGACTGGTCATGGCAAAAGTGCACCAAACAAAAGAAGAACATGGGGAAAGGTACAGAGAGGATTAAGCCGTCTCTTTGCATCGGTATATTACTTTTGAACTTCGACAAGTAAGTGCAATTCTCTGAACTTCGGTGAATATGAAACATCCCAATAAGGGAAAGGAGTTATTTTGTTTATACAGCCTAGCCTTATAAACTCAGTAAGGCAGATGTAAACGATATCGAACAAGCTCTTCATAGTCTGGTTTGGGAAAAGATTAAATTTTCTGGAAACCACTAAGCGGCGAATTCCTCTCAGTTTACAATTGATTTCACACTGGAGTAGGACTACCATTTACGAGCTTCAAGTGCAAGAACATATGAGTTTGAAGTTCTTCATTCTTTTCATTCCTCCAAGTCCTCGAGTCATTCACACTAGCCAACGTTACTGTGCTTAGATCGAAGCTCCATGATATGCGACAATGACCGTTGAATAGAGAGCCGCCGACGCACATTCACACGCTTTCCTCCACTCATTACGATCCCTCGGCAATCGGCGGAATCATGCGCAAACGCGCCCGAAACGAGAAGCGGAAAGAGAGCGAGAGGCCGGAACGGTACCTAGCTTCGTGAGAAGGATGGAGAGGACCAAGCCGACGGGGCCGGCGCCGACGATCAGGACCGGAAGCGGCGCCCCCCGTCGCCGCGCCGTCGCAGCCGCTCGTGGAGGCGGAGACCGATAACCCGCGGGCCCGGGAGCACGGGGACGGATGGAATCTGGTCCAGCGTCCGACGGCGAAGAGGCCATTGCGGAGCTTGAGGGAGCGCGCAACCGCCATGACTGGGGGGCAGAAAGAGAGACGAAGCTCGGGGAAAAAGCCCTGGAACTGGAAGGGCTTTAAACGAGACCGTTTCGGCTTTGAAAGCAGCGGTTAGCAGCTTCCCCACGTTCGCGCAGGGGTGGCCAATTGAGTTTTATTTATGGCCCGTTGATAACTTTGCTCGGCCTCATCTTCGTTGGTAGATGGAGAAGCTCGACTGCATAATTATGGTCCGTTTGTTCGTTCGGGAAAAAAAAAAACTTTTGAAAAATTAGTTTTTCGATTTTTGGATATTTGAATTATGACAAAACTTGTTCGATTTATGAAAATTATTCTTCATGGACCATAAACAATAAACATGAATTATGGTAAAATAATTCTCTTATCCGATGAAAAAGAAATCATTTTTTTCAAATACCAAATAAAAAGAAAATTAACCACTTTTCTACAAAATGAAAATTTTCCTTGTCATCAATGAAATGAATCACATCATTAATTGAGCGTAAGAATATTTGATGTGATTTGAATGGATTATGTACTTTGTGAGCTAAAAGACTTGCTCGTATTTTAATTAATGTTAATACCAAACCGACGAAAAAACACACAAATTAATTTTTTTATCACTAAAAACTTTTAAACTAGTATATCTATGTATTTTAATTAATATTAATTAAAAATACCAAACTAATTTTTCGATTAAAAAATTTTATAATCAATATCTACGATAAAAATTAAAATCTAATATTAGATAACATATAATGAAATGTAACAGTTTGAAATTTTACTCTTTGTTTATTACAAATGTATGAGTTTACGTAGTTATGGTGTTAATCCAATTTAATGGAAATTAATAGATAGTAAATTTGTTATAGATTTGCCAATTTAAAATTTTTGGTGGAAATTTGTCACATTTAATAATTTGTGATTTTCTAGCCAAAAACTTAATTTTTAATAAATTTATTACAAATGTATCAGTTTGAGATTTTCCATGATATTACATCTTTCATTTATATCCTTTTGTTGATAGCTGATGAAAAATTAAGTATACAATGCCATTTCTCAATTGATATACTTCTAGAATTTGTGAATTGGAGTTCAACCTCATAGCTTGAGTTCAACAAATTTATGAGTTATGACTATCTAAGCTTGAGTTCAGATCCAAGTTGAGAGTTTGGGAGTGTTCTTGCTTACATATACAACATGCCTTTCCTCAAAAAGATTTAGTGAAGGAGAAAAAAGGTGACGTCGGTAGAGGCAAATCAAATGGATATGCTGTTCGGAATCCCTCGGCCCGTGACCCCCGGACCGGACGAGGGAAGCAGCAGCTCGTACGGCGGGACGCCGGCCCCAGTTCGGTTCTTCAGCCGCTTGTCCTTGTTCCTCTGTTCGATTATCTTCTCTATGTCCTCGAGCTTGCTCGAGAACGTCTTGAACAATTCCAGGACTCGGCGGTCGTTGATCCAACGCCCGTGGAGCTGGTTCTCCTGGCCCAAGTACTCTTCGTCGGCCGAGTGTGTCGACAGCGTGTCCTGCACCGCCATCACCTTGGTGGCCTGGAGCTGGGTCGGCAACGACGTCAAGAACATGTGCTGCGGGTTCAGCAGGAACTTCTCGTACTCGGGCTCGTCCTCCTGAGGGATGAGCCTCCGCATCAGCGTTGGCCTGTTGGGCACGTACCCTCCGAATGGGTACTGCCCGAAGTTTATGGCCGCGTGCTGGCCTGACGCCGTCCATATTATAATGGTCAGGATGGTGCACAAGTCCTCTTTGGTGTCTAGCTTCGGCCACCAGGGCTCGTTCCTCTTGTTGCAGTGGCCTTTGTTCTTGATCTCGTCCCACCAGGCTTGGAGCTCGACGTCGGACTTGACTGATCCAGGGTCTGAATAGAAGTGGTCGACATAGGATTCGACCCATTCTTTTGTGGCAGACCATATGAGGAGGCCGTCATCTGCATAAGGATAGTCTTCGAGTACGAGCCTCAGGCCGTGGGGCGCCGAAGGATCTTCCACTGCCATTCCCCTGAAAGATACCACAGAGTCAGTGAATCAGTTCACAGATACTTCTTCGATGAATAGAAGGCGATCCTGGTTGATTCAGCATAGTTCGCACTGTTTCTCATACCGCCTGTGGCTCGACCAGAAGATTGATTTGGAGCGATAACTCGCTATGAAACATGAGTGACTATGTTGAACTTGAAACAAAACAAAAAGAGAGCTCGAGACCATGGCAGGTTCTGAAAGCTTAACTTTTTCTTGGAATGTACTAGGATCTTACCTCCGAATGAGATCAGCAGGCAATGCCTCCATATCGAACCGCCACATGCTCTTGTACGCGGCGGAACTCAGCTCCATGGCGTACTTTCCCGGGCTGAAACAGGCCTCAATTATACCTCCTCCGTTAATTAGGCTCTGTCGAGCTAGAGCATTAATTTCTAATGTGTAGCGCATGTGTGGGTGAAGAAGCTTGTAAATCGGATGCATCGAGCTGAGCTGCCTATGGGTCGCAATTATATAGGGCTCCATGGAAGCATGAGTCCTCAACCTGAGAGTCATTTGTACAACAAACGAAGGATTAGACAAAACATAGCATTGTTTAAGTACTGACCGTGTTCGTCAGTCTGCGCAAATTGTGAAATGCAAAATTCAGTCAAGATATAACCTCAATGTCGCGTGTTTCCGCATTAATGCCAAAATTGAACTCCAGTTAACAGCAGGTCAAACCCACTAAAGCTTGATCTATATTTCATAAATTCTATCTCAGACTTTCCAATCTTACCAGTGGTTTACTAGTTGATGGATCCCGCCATCATTGGCAGAGACATGGGCTTTGGCTTGCTTCCAAATCCAGTGAGCTGTGGCATCGTGCCCTTGGGTGTAAACCCTTTTGTTCCGAGGCTTAGAAGGCGTTGGAGGCAGCGAAAGCTCGATAGCTATTGGCTTCAAACTGCCGGCTGGATTATAGAAGAGGATAGTCCTGGAGGCATAAGTTTTTCTGTCCGGCAAGGAGTTGATCTTATCAACGAATGGCAGAAGCATATCGTGGTAATCAATTATGAACAATCGCTTTTCCTCTATGGCCTGCATTATCGAAATAGCCTGTGACGTGACATTGTCTGAAGCTAATGAGCACTTTTGGAAGAAGCAGAGAAGATAGTTCATCTACCCGGTCGACACTCATTCCATGGAGTTCTTGTTCTATCAAGTCCTTGGTAAGTGCCGATTCTGGAGGGCCATAAACGGCAGGATCCAACTGGCTAAGGATAGGAAATTCCTGCCACATGACATCAAGAAGATCAAAAGTTTGTTTATACGCTGATTGAACTAAGAATTATGCTGCGATGGAGTCTTCTCTTCATTTTGTCGCTTTGACTACCTTCAAAATCTGAATGCTGACTGGATTAACCCCAGCCAAAGCTTGGCGTGCAAACTCATTGTCTCGCAGCCAAGAAAATCTATCCCCTAGAAGATGCAGACATTTTGCAGGGTTTTAATGAGATGACAGACCATAGTTGGCAAACCAAAGTTCTTCGAAACAGATAAAACAATCGTGTTGAACAGACAACAGAAGGAATAGATAATTACTTGATATTATAGTAGGAATTTCGTACTTCAGCAACCTCTTGCCTACTGTTAAGACCACTCTCGTCAGATTTGCCAATGCCACAGTGGCTGTGGCCTCATTCCGCTCTTCATCTTTCAGGAGCAGTCCATCGTTGTACAGCTTATCGATATCCGAGAAGCACTTGAACGGAATATCTGAGCTTGACAATGAAGCAGCAATTTGCGGCACCAGATTATGGAGCAGAGCCTTTAACCTCCCGGCAGCAAAGGTGTTCTGCTTGATCTCCTCGAAATTCTCATCCCGAGGCACATATACTGGGCGGGGCTTCTCAATTCTACTCTCACAAAGCGGGTCTGTGGAAGATTAAAAAAAAAAAAGAAATTTTTACATCTTCAGAAAGAAAGGATGAAGAGATGACTACTGAGGTCAGTAGCTTGCTTGGTTCACATTAAATAGTTCCTATACCTGTTCGCATAGGTGGCCGGCCTGTTCGACACCGCCTCGGATATGGTCTCTCCTCCCCTCCCAATACTGGCCTAGCAAGATCATCATCTTTGTCCGGATTTCCCAAGTCGTTATACAAATCATAATCGTATATCCGCTCATGAGCCTTTCTCAAGCCTTTCCCATTGCCCCGAATGCTCAACAAATCTTCGTGCCGGAGATCCCTAAGACCTGCCGGCGTTTGCGACGGTAAATATGCCTATTTACAAAGGAAACCCGCATTGCTTAACCAAAATAGAGGAAAAACAGATCCATTATTAAAAGAAACGGATTTCTAAGAAGGCAATTTGCGGGTCTGACTTGGTTTCGGAAGATGATTCTGCTCTCGGGATTGTCCTTCTGGGCATGGATCCACGTGTTGGCGGGGAAATGAATCGGGCCTTCGCCAAAACCATGGATCACGATCTCAAGCAAGTGAAACTCCTTGCCATGGAGATTGGTGATGAGGACAGCTCCTGGACAACCAAAGTCCTGAGGGACACTAAAATCAGCTGCATACTCGGCTATGTAGGAGTGTTCTGTAGGGTTTGGCAACCACCCTCTCACGCTGGACTCAATGTTCTTCCCCGACTGTGTCGCTGTAATTGCAAACAAGTGAGATTAGCGTCGAGAAAAAGAACAAAATTGTGTGATTATGGCTAAACTTGATATTTTGCAGCATTAGAGACATGTTGAAGAGCAAATCCCAGAACAGAACAAGAGATGAAAGAGAATACTAGTGGCCAAGCATGTGAAGGACCATTTTTCTCCCCATGGTATGCCTTGATTGGTTAGGACAAAAAGGACATCCTAGAACAGGACCAGCAAGGTTCCTGGACTTCTCATTTGGCCAAGAAAAGACAATTTAACTGCAATTATTGAATTCGACCGAAAAAAAAATCTGCAATTATTGAGAGGGAAAATATTATAGCTTTCCAAGGACATCAAGCACAGGAATCTCTGTAAACTGGGATCATACAAAAATAAAAACAAAAAAAAGGAAAAGGACATGTAAGCAAAGCATAACCATAACTTTCATTCGAGCACAATCCGACTGTTCATCATTAAAATCATCAAGAAGTTAAGGTTAGCCTTTCACGAGGTGCCGTGGAAGATCTGAATCAGACTGATACTTGTCCGCACCCCATGAATAAAGAAAGGGTCCTCTGTTTCAGCCTCCTTTTTCCAGAAACTAATCTTGACCAATAACCCACAACAGAGAACCACAAAAATATTTTAAAGATTTCCATCTTGCAGAAGTGATAGCACGACCTCGAAGAAGAATGACGAAATGAAATCTAAACTGCGTTGCATGTTTTTTGCCAGCAATTCACCCTTCCAAAAAGGTAATGACAAATAGAAAACAGTGCAAGTTCAGCCACACAAAACCCAGTAAGGAAAAGATGGAACTTTGAAAACGGAAAAGATTGATCTGGGTCGATGGACTGACCAGGATCGACCTCCTCGCTGACAAGCTGAAGCATGATGCCCTGACCAATCCCATTCTTGAAAGACTCCAAGGAGTCCTCAACCTTGTCGACCAGCTTCTGCCTGATCTTCTTCCTTATTGAAATCACTGCTCTCACATCAATCTTCCCTGAAGAAGGAGACGATGACAATGAAGATGAAGATGATGGCACTGACCCATTCAAGCCCTTCCCATCCCTTGGCTTCTCAGCCTCGACAGTCTTGTTGTCCCCGCCGCTAACCACTGCCCTCACCCGCCCACCACCCCGGTTGTCCTTCGACCTTCGGCCCACCGCCGCCCTCGACCGCCTCCCGTCGCCGGAGGCAGGCGGAGGAAGCCGGAAGACCGGCCCGGAAACTTCTGACTTGAAGGGAGAGAGTGGTTTGACAGCAAACATTTGCTTGTTTTCTTCAGCTTTCTTTTTGCAGGGTTAATTCCACAGGGAAGAAACAAGATTTATAAAACTTTTCTGTAGTGTTGAGAGACGACTTGGACTTTACAAAGTGAGGAACAGTGAGAGGGACTGATGAGGGCGATCCGATCTGACGAGTCCCGATTCATGCGGATTGACAGAGACTTTGGGGTCGATGTGTTTGTCTTGGCTAGGAAAAACTGGTACGTTCTTGCCTCGACAGACATGACCTGAAAGTGACACTTGCTGAAAAATCAATAAATACGACATTTTATGAGAGTTCTGACCTAGGATCCAGACGTGATAAATTACGATCGAATATAAAATGGGAATCACCAATTTAAAATACCAATTTATTAATTTGAGATATCGTATTGCATCTGTTCTTTGCGCGAGGTCTACCATGATTGATGTGCAAGGCGTGTGTAACGATTCTTACTTTCTATTAAATCTTGTGAAGCTCACTTATTCTAAACATCCCGCCTTTATTACCATTGACCCGGGTAGTCAGTTTGGTCGCTGAAAATAAAACTGCCTATATATTTATGGTGGGTTATGTGTGTTCAAAATACTTAGTTCTTATTTTAATGGTGACTAATTGAACGTAAACCATTTTTAAAATGCATGCTAATCACGACTCGTTATATATATATTGCTTTGATGATAACGAAGTCTACCTAAATCGCACGGATTCCGACCCCATAAAACCCATTACTAATCTCGTATACCCCGCTAATCACTCACGTATCCCGAGCATAAATTGTAAGAAAATCTTGTACTTGGACTTAAAAATTAAGAAGAAAAAAGGATACGGGCGAGTATATGCCTTTTGGCTTCAACTTTTTTCTCTTAGGAATGCAATGATTGAGATCTCATCCTGATGGAAAAGCAAGGTGAAGATTCAGGAACATGGCCCGCGACCCGCATGGAACACGAGAGCAGTGTCGCATGACGATACAGGAACATGCACGTGGGGATTAATGTATGTTGAGGTGCTTATTTCGAGGATTAAGATAACAAAAACTAAGCCGAGGCATGGCTTTCCAAGGGAGAGAAAGCTGGCAGTCGATCATCACAGGATGAACAGTTTAAATAGCATTCGTCTCGAACATTTGTGTCAGTAAGATTGGCAATCTTTGAGGGTTATCACCTAACCGGTGCTGTTGACGATGATGTAGCATTTTAAAAATCGAGTGCTTCGAATCTCGGAGCTATTGATGCCGGTCGAGATGCGCAAAAATTATTGTAATCCTCTCTCTTATTTTATAAATATAGGATTTCTGATAAAATACAATCATGCACGAACTATTTAAGTTCAAAAGATGTTTTGTGTCTTGGGGCAGAATATTTAGTTCTCTAAAGTTGACGGCAAAAACATTTCTTATTTCCTCTAGATCTTGAAAGGTTAAAAGTGGGTCCAAGTCCAATCGCCAACTTTATGCTTGAGAAATGATTATGGACGATGATCACTGTTGTACACCATCAAATATACCCTTATCATTCATTTTGATTTGACCCACATCTTATCAACCCACAAAATTAACGTAGTACTTGATGAGTCTAGGATTTATTTACCTAAATTTAGATTCGCTCATCATAAGTAAACTAAATGAATCCATACCTTAGAAAATAAATATAAGCTTATATTGAGATTTTAAATCTCTCTCAATATCTCTCGATTTAAAATCTAGAATCTAGACATACTTCGAGAAATGGTCCGTGCATATTTATTGTCAGGGACAACGAGATCAAGTTGGTAAGGATAAAAAAAAAAATTTATTTTTCTAGTCACTTTCTATGATCATTGAGGCAATTAAATAAAGTCATATATAAGTTAAACAAGATAATTAAAATCAAATGAACAAAAAAGATGTACCAATATGGGTTGAATTCTAAAAAGTGGCCAAAACGTATAAAAAGATGATTCATGAGGTCAAAAATATAGTAACCAATCCATCTTTAAAGTTCAAAAAGAAAATTGGGCTAGGCTCGAATCAACCCGACACTGACCGATTCATTTAGTCCGATACGAGGCATTTTCTTGTATGATCGATGGGGCCAAAAAATTTCTCGAGACTTGACCTGTGCTTGCCCCTATTGACAGGTACTTATTTCTCGTATAAATATAAAAAATATCTATTGATCTGACTATTGCTTGAAAATTTTGTATATAAAAGAGAATTGGCCATGTTAACGGCAACAAAGTCCACCTGTGGTCATGGTGTTTAGTGGCGGTAGGCAAGCGTCGGGAGACAACTTATCAGTGTCTATGACTAATAACGAGGGTCATTTGTGCTGAAAACCCATGGATCACTATCTAGAAGTTCCAGCTTATTGTGGTCATTAGGGTTAACTTTTGAAGATTTATAACGAACGAAAAAGCACAAAAAATGTGGAGATGCATGCCCCAAATTGGTAAAAAGATAGTGCATATCAAAATTGAGTAGGGGCATTTCTATTTCATCATAAAACTCCACAACATGTTCAAAGTGGGGTTAAGGGGAACAAAACCACGTTTTCCACATGGGGTTCATCGAACTGAAAGGGGCTAGATCCCAATTTTTCTCTGCAATGAAGGTAATGACTGGTACGTGAGTTCGGATGATTGGTTTAATTGCGTTTTCCAACCATTTTAAGCTCCCTTTATTGTACGAAAAATAAATAATTTAGAAAACATTTCTCGAATAATGATTATTCATATAGTTCGAAATAATCAGTCAATAGAAAACATTTTTATTATTGATAATATTTTATATTATAAAAATATTTTTCGTTTTTAAAAAGTATTTTTAATTATTAATATTTCAGAGATGATTGGCGCCTCAGAAACGCCCAAAAAGAGCCGTGTTTCGCGTGCCGCATGGTCCCCTGCTGGATCACGTCAGATCAAAGTCAATTGAGGCAAAGGACGCAACCACTAGGCAGCGGGCACGTCGCATTGGTCCCCTTTGGATCACGTCACGGTCGATTGGGGCCATTGGATCCACGAACCCAAAATAAAAAGAAAGAAAAGCCACTTTAGGAGTCCACCTAAGCATAATCATGGAACTATCAAATGATCCTCTTTTGTAATTAGCCAAGAAAGAAAAGCCACTTTAGTGATTCCACCTAAAAATATTCATTAAATAATCGATGGTCCTCTCTGGTAATTAGCCAAGAAAACACAAATGTCGGTGTTGTAACTATTTTTCGATTTGATTGCTATATGCCATATTACCTTATAATAGATCATTTGAGTACTAAAACATTTTTAAAACGTTGACGATGAGTGTTGTATCATGTTGGGTTTCTGACATTTGAGTGAATATTGTTTAAAAGTTTTAGTATTTAAATGATTGATTGAAAATCAAGGCTCACAAATGATCTATTTTTTAAAAGTTATGGCATCAAGTGGTCAAAAAAAAATTATGGTACTCAAGTGAGCATCTTACAAAAGTAATGTCATTTATGATATCTCTACTCTTTATTCCTTGATTATTGTATTGGCCAATTCCCCCAAAAAACAATCAACTTTAGCTCCAACCTTCATTTTGATGAGATCTTTTTTTCATAGAAAAGCACCAACTTCAAATTAGGGTCCAATTTTGGCAAAAAAAATTTGTGTCGTATAAAAGCGCCAACTTTAACTCGTGTCTCAATTCTTGGTAAAAACTGGTACAAACACTTTTTTTTTTGTTTTATATTGTCAATACCCCAAATCCGGCCTTCATTAAATTTCCATCAAGTTTCGGCCAAGTATGCATGGAATGACACTTCAAATCGTTAACGGCAATTATTGGACCGATAATTAACGGGAGTCAAAAGATACCAACTGAAAGTTGCGCTTTGATTATAAGACAACAAAAAATTTGGATTAGAATTCAAACATCACCTAGAGTTGATGTTTTAATTATGAAACAAAAAAGTAAATTTGGTCAAGAATAGAGAAACAAGATAAACCTAATGCTTTTTTACGAGGCAGAAGAAACTTTAGGTCAGAGTGAGGACCCGACCTAAAATTTGTGTGTTTTAAAAGAATCAAGCCACACATTTTTTCAATCCTAGTAGGGGCTTGCGTACGAATGTTTAGGATCAATGGCACCCATTCATTGATCGAGTCTACTCACGAGGTGTTGTACCGTGCATTTTTTAGAAGGGGACGAAAGTATCAAAAGTAATCATAGAAGAAGATTGGGAAAGAAAAAAGGTGGTGAATCTAGGACCACCCATTCTTGTCGCCACCAAAGGGTAGGGCTAAGTAATTTTAGGTTTCTTACGGGTAGGGGTGTGCAATTTTAGGTTCGACCTTAAAAATTGAACCGATTCACTCGGTTTCCTTAAATCGGACCGGCCGGCCCGGCCCGGTTCCGGATGGATCCACTGGAACCGATATCCGCGAAACAATTTTGATTTTCAACATAACGATTACGTGACATCAAAGGTTTAAATTTAAGTACGTGGAGATGCGGACGGCGAGAGAAGTAAACGCAACGAATTTATAAATACGATCTGCACATGCAAAGCGCTGTGCCGAGTGATGTCTACATACATGTATCTTCTTGAAATAATAAACTTAACGCAGATGAAGATTACTGCTTGGGTCTTACCAAAAAAAAAAGATTATTGCTTGGGAGTTGACTCGGAGCGGTCCCCGAGCTGTCATTCCTTCACGGAACAGACCTAGAATGGAGTGGACCGAAGGAGGTTGAGGTTCCGAGTAGCTGGAGCTACCGCAATAGACTCGGCTTCATTTCCTGGCATACAACGCAATACGCATGTGTAACTTCTACAGCTAGACCTTACACTCGAGAACCGAAGACGACGAGGGGTGAGATGAGATGAGATCCACGTTTCTTTTAAAATATTAAAAAGGTTCTCGCCGACACCGGTGGGCGGGCGGGCGGCGGAAAAACCGGACTTAAAAATCCGGTTCGGGCGTTGGGACACGTTATTATTGAATAAATATTTTTATTTTTAATTAATTTGATTCGAAAATTTCCAAGTTCTAAATAAATAAATAAATAACAATAGCTATATATTTTTATTTTTAATTAATTTGATTCAAATTTAAATAAATAAATAACAATAGCTTATAATGAATTTAATAATAATATTAATAAATATATTCATAGAAAATTTGAAAGACATATTCATAATTAATGCTTAACCATATTTGAGAAATATTTTTAACTTTAACAAAAATTATGAATAAAATTAATGACTAACAAAAAAATAATCAACTTTATTTAAATAAATCTATGATCTTTTATAATCATCAAAATTTATCATTATTTAACATTCAATATTTTTATTTTTTGAAATCATTTTTTAATTAATTTATTTATTTTTATAACAAAAATAACTTTGCTACTCAAAAGTTATTCCCCCAAAAATCATTTTTCCCTCTCTTTTTCTCTCTATACGCTCGTCCCCAAAAAATCATTTGCCCTCTCCCATTTCTCTCTCCCCTGTCCCCCAGGGCCCACGCCACCCCAAAATCCGGGCACCAATTTTTCTCCAATATTTTCTTCCCCCTTTCGGTTTCTTCCCTACTCTCTCTCTTCCCTCCCCCTTGCTGCTCAAAAGTTATTCTCCCCCTCTCGACACCATTTCATTTTTTTCTCCCTTGTCCCCCAAAAATCAATCACCCCCATTTCCCCCCCCTTCCCCCCAAGATTTCACCCCCAAAATCCAGGCACCCAATCCCCCCTTTCGGTTTATCTCTCCCCCCCCCCACCCCACCCCATGCCACCCCCCCATCAATCCACCCCCACCGCCCGGCTCAATTTCTTTTCCCCATCCCCACTCGGTTTATCTCTCCCCCACCCCACACCACCCCATCCACCCTCCTCTCCGGCTCCGGTTTCTTTCCGTCATCCCCACTTGGTTTATCTCTCCCCTACCCCACGCCACCCCATCCACCCTCCTCTCCAACTCCAGTTTCTTTTCGTTGTCCCCCACCACGCTCGCTCTCTTCTTGCTAAACCCTAACCATGGTCTTTTCTTCCTCCTCATCACACATCCTCTCAGCTCTCACCTCATTACAGTCACTTGCCGAAAGGCCTCAGCTACAGCCTCGCTGTCGGCCCTCCATCATAGCATCGCAATCGCGACCCTCTGGATCGCCTGCTCTTCCTCTGGCCCTCCATCGTCATCGCGACATTGCCTCCGCTCCCCGGTCTCGCCTCCACCCTCCATCGTCTTCTTCAACGATTCTCTCCCTTGGACACGCGTGTCGAATATGTCGAGAAAAATTGACCACGTGTCGAAAAATCCGACATGTGATCAACACGTGTCCGAGCATATCGACATGTCCGACACGTGTCGGACACGAAACGGAAAAGTTGACCACGTGTCGAAAATCATGTCAACGCGTGTCTTCATGGTTCGGACTAACAGGTTCCTTTTTTTTTTTTCTTTTCATCTTTAGTTAAGCAAAACTTTCACAACACTTACCTCGAGAAATGGCTGCACTAGCTTATTATAACACTTTAACTTCCAAGACATACTTCTCCATACCAGACCCACAACACCATCACTCTAAAATTTTCTATAGTTACAAGGCACCATCGGCTTAGAATTTAAACATCTAGCAATTAAATTTCGAAGCCAAACATCCACCAATAGGCCAAGCACAATAAAAACACACATTACAATCACAAAATCCAAATCAGAACAGATCGAGAACAACACCTTCCAACAATCCCAGATCTAAAATTACAACTACACAGTCATATCACTCTAAAATCAGCAATTTGACTAGATTATTTCCCATGCATGAAGTTCTTCGCTGGATTATAACTCAACAACATTACCTTCATGCAACACAAATTCTAGAAGCACAGAGAAATAAAAACAAAATTGAAATTCTAGAGGTTGCTCTCCTGCTATTATTACCTTCAAACAAAGCATGAAATATGTATTAACCAAATTCATGTTGACCCAAAGTCTTATGTAACGGTGGTTAACTATTAAGAGGAATTTCTGCATGATTAACTTGTAAACTACATAGATCAAACAAACAAATTCCGTTCATTCAACTCACCAATAGGTTAGTATACAGAAGATCTTTAATACACATATTGAATTAGATTGCCCATCACAAACGTGACTTCCACCATATGAACTCTCCACATAATGTTCATTTCATATCCTGCAGAAGTTCCTTCTTCATCACTTTTACCACTAACATTGCCTATCACTACATATTGAGGGAAAAGAACAAAAAATTAATAGCTATCATGTCAAATATGAGTGTAAAGATTACATTTACGAAACACATAAACAAATAGACGGCCAACCAAATGACAAAGAAAACACCAAAAACCCTGCCAGAATCTCAAACGCTACAGATTAAGTGTCACCAACAAAAGAAAATTAGAGGAATGAAGTAGCAGTAAAGAAGAGTGAAGAAAACAAGCAAGAAATGATCAGGACCACGCAAAAGCATCTATATGCAAGTACAAACCAAACATCCTCCAACGTCTCAGCTAAATCATAAGCATCCCAAAACACTTTGTACACATGAAGCCAATTTCTCCCACTAAATTCCACAAATAAACTCACGCACACCTAACACAGGAAGACTAACCAAATCATACATCCCTCACAGCATAAAAAGACTCAATTTTCCCATGTTCACCTCCTACTCTCTTCAAAAATGATCAACCAAACTATTCATCTCAACATCTAGCCATCCCCCAAAAGAAAAACCTTTCACAATTCTAGCTTGAGACCACTCAAAATTCAAAAGAATCCAACAACACAAGCGCACTGGAGAGGGAGACATGCACGCATGTACCCTGCCCTCGGGGTGAAAGCAAGGATGGATGATCCCATTCATGTCAAGGTACAGGTTGTCATACTTCATTTCGTTAGGGTTCGGCCTAGAGGGGTCATTGGCCGGTGACACTGCTCATGTCGACGAGTGGCTCTTCCTTGACGACGTCCGCGATCGAGGTTGGGTACCAATTGACAAGCCACCGGTAGAAAGCGGGAATGCCCATGTTGCCCGTGCCTTTGAACGTTAGTGGCAATGTTGTGGGTGTTGAAATATGGCTTCGAATTGGGTAGAACAATGAAGACGGATCTTTAGAATACTCAAGTCGAACTTTGAGACGTGATATCACTTTCTTTAAAGATTTATTTGCCCCCACAAAGTTGCTAATGGTCACCGGCAAATATCCTCCAGGATACAACAAAATCTCAAATGAGAGTACTAGATAGCAATTATAGTATTTCTCCGGGATCTCTCTAGATAACAATTGAAAAGATAGCTGTAGTTTTTCAGAGAGAAGTCTCGAAAATAATCACCTTCTTTTCTTCTGAAAACTGACATGTATATATAAAACATTCTTAAAAATGTAGGCAACTCTTCGTGAAAGGTTGCAAAGCGAACAAATGTATCATTTTGAAAATTGTCCAGATGAACAAAAAAAGTCCATTTGGAAGAAGTTGAAAGAACGAACAATTGCCACCCTTCGGGAAAAGTTGTAAAAGTATCTTTTCCAAAGGTTCTCTTGAAAAGATATAAACAAAATTCGAATAAAAAATTATTATTATTTAATAAATAAAATTTCGAAATTATTATTTATTAATTTTTTTAATTTTCGAAAGTTCTCAATAAAAAAAAACAACATTTGAATTGATTAAAGTTAATAAGATAACCATACGAAATAAAAATAATAATAATAAAATAACAATTAGTGTTAAAAAATAAAAATAAAACAACAAAGTCTTAAATGCGCCAAATAATCGCGCACACCACGCACATATGGTGGGGTGGGGCCCACATCCATTCATTTAGGTACACAAAGGAAACCCACACTTATTAATTGGCCCACTTCCTCCCATTTTTCCTATGTGGGACAAGGAAAATGCAATTAGTTTGTTTTTACAAACAAACTTCCAACAGTGGGTTGTGATAGGCGCGAGCAACATTGGGTCGTCGTCGGGGGCGTCGCAGCAGCACAAAGAGGACAGAGCAAAGAGGAAAGCATCGAGAGAGAGAACAAAGAAGAGCTGAAGATTGAAGAAATTAGGGATTTTTAGTTTGGAATCCCAATTTTGGTTCGGTTCCTCTTCCTGGTTCTAGTTTTGGTTCCTATAGGAACTGGGAATCAAACCAAGAACCACTGGTTCTAAAAAAAGTAGAATCGGGAACCGGAACTCCCTCTCTAGAAGCAAGAACTGAACCGGATCCATCGGTATAGTTCTCCAGTTTTCGGTTTTACTCGGAAACCATGCTCACCCCTATCAAAGGGGATAAAAACTCTATATGGATCTAGAATGCATGCATACTATATTTGCGTCTATCTCTTTTTAAGCATTTCATCTAGACTGAGAAGTCAAAAAGAGAAGTCACACGATAGAAGATCTCATCTCCTCCAACCACGCAAAGAATCAATGGAAATAAGATTGGCTAAGTATTTTAGGTTTTTTTTTTACATAAAACTCGAAATTTAGAAAAAAATATATATATTTATAAAAATAATTGGTGATGTTGCTTAAAAATTAGTCAATGGAAAATATGTTCATCATCAGTTATAATGTATACTTAATTATTTTCATGAGTGATGAAAATATTTTTTATTTATTTATTTTCGTAAACCATAAAAGTTATTACTTTTCGAGTGGAAGCTTTCTTCTGCGCCGTCTGATAGATGGTGTTAGAAACTTTGCTAGTGTAGCAATGGAGACTTGCAGCAAATAAGCAAAGCAAGAGAGCAGAGGCCTCTATACATCTGAAACTGAATGCTGGCATGTCTCTTTAACACCACTAAACTCTCAAACCGTCTCACTGAGTATTTTGCGAAGGTATCGACCGCTCGGTATATCCTAGGACGATGATTCTAAACTTCTTGCGACGTTTTGCTTCGAGGAAGTGCGCGTTATTCAATGGACTGTTTGTTGGACAAGCAAGATCCCTTGAGCAAGAACAGAAGGACAGGCAATCGACTTCTTGCCCTCCACGCAAATTTTCGTCGGATTCGGTCGGTACGACAGTTTCTTTCTCGGGGGAACAAAGGAAAAAGACTGGTATATGGTTTACATTCAGGTCCTCCGGTGATATGCTGAATTGACGTCGCAACGTGCCACGATCAGTATGATGCTGCGGACCTTCCCCCTTTCGAGTTCCCTAAGTTGTGACGAGCAAATGCATTGCAGCCAAGATTGAGAATCGAGAAGACTGTCATTAAGAAGCATCGAAACAAATCTAAATCTCTACTCTGCTTTCTGATTCGCGCAAGTTCCGGCAGGAGTTTGAGAGATTCACAGTTCAACATTTTGTTCTTAGCGAGCCACTGCTCGAAATTGGACGGTTCGAGCAGCAAAACAGCGCTCCGAGGACAGAACGGAATACGCTTAGTTCCATAGTACCGTATAAAGAATTCGCATCTAAACTAACAAGCTAGGTGATTCTCATGGGGAGTTTTGCCATCAGAGTGGAAGGAAGCAACAGCAAGAGAAGCTATTAAGATCCGCGAAGTGGGTGCGAACCGAACCGGATTAGATCAGCAGACTGCACAGCCATCTGGCAGCGGCAACGGCAGTCCTCGTCGCTGCTGATGACAGCTGAACATTGGCTTCCAATTGAACTGGAATTAGCTAAAACTAGGCCAATCCTCTTTGGTGCAATGAGCAGACTCTAAACATTCACTCCAACGAGAGAACCGACAAGCGTCACTTCTTGCTCTGGGGATGGAAAAGAGGACAAAAGAGCCTCTTGAATTACACTGTCAACTTGCCCGCTTGGGGAGAGATGGGATATCTGCGAGCGCGAAGGAGAAGGTGAAAAGTTTCTCTTCGTGCGCTGCGCGAATGTGGGTATCTTGAAGTGTAAGAGTCCCACATCGACTAGTGATCCCTCACAGGCTCTTTGGGCTTTCATTAAATAAGGAGCTAGTGCCCTCTTTCCAATTCACGCAGCCGCGCGGTGAGCACAGAGCGAACTATTCTTTCGCCTTTTACTAAAGAATACCGTGTGCGCGCCGCAAACAGCGGCATACGCCTATTTTTGGAGGGCTCTTCTCTTCGGAGGGGGCCACACCAAGTCAAGTTTAAAATTTGGCCGTCTGTATGCCGGTTTAAACATATGTGGGTAAGTGGCTGGACAGTGGGCACGGTGCGAGTTTAAGAAGGTGGTGGTGGAAGGTTTTTCCTTTGGTCCACGTTACAGATTCTAACTCAAGTTGACATGGGTTGGCCTGTGTTTGGTCAAATATGATATTTTGCTTCTTCTTCACTCTTGAAGTTTGTCTTTTTATCGAGCTCGAACCAGTAAGACAAATCGTGCACGGTGATTCAGCCCCTCAAGTGGAATCTCTGCTGATGCACTTTTAACTAACTGCAACATCTTCGGACGAATGGCTATAATAAAAGCAAGGGTTCTGTACTAAGATGAGGATGTACACCACTCTTAATGGTTACACGAATGGGAAGTCGCCTTCTTAATTAGCCATGACACTTACATCACCAACGATGCAATGAATAACAAGTTTCTTTTGTGGAATGAATACATATATAAGTCTTTAAGTCTTTGTTGAGCAGCTTTTCTTAAATATCTATTGGTGAGAAAAGTCTCAGCAAAATGATAGAGCCCCAAGCCTGCCCAATTCCAGCAACATAGGGGCTGTTCTCTGTAGCCGAGAGGGAACTTCACGCAGTATTGCACAGAGGAATGTTGAGATCAGTAGCCAACCATCTTCGGCAGTATGCGAGAATAGGCCTGTTCAATTTGGAGGGAAAATAAGACCATGCAGTCTCTTTAAAGAACAGAAATCTTCAGCTGGTTAATCCTGTAGATCCCCACTCCACCTGGTCTATTTTATCTGAAAATATCGGGAGAAACTTACCACAGAACTCCATGTTCCTCTCCCCCTCACAAATTGTCCATGGAGTGGCCTTCATTGTACATGGGATCTCAATGTAAAATCAACAATGAGGCATGATGACATCTTTCCCTGGGCCACTGAAATACGAGTGATTGATGTTCCCTTTGGCAGCAGATCTCAGAGACTGTTACCTCAGCAATCAACTGAATTATCTTCTTCTATAAATCAATCCACAGCACTCAGTTCAACAATTATGAGCTCATTTTTTGGCTTTCCGGGCGAGAAAACGTTCTCTCGCTGCCTGAATTCTGCTTTCATTGTCGGGCAGAACCTTAGCTGGGCTAACATCTTCCTTTGGCAAGAATGCTGATTTCCCATCATTTCCCTCCTCAGTTTGACTATATCCTCCACTGCTTAAGAGAGACATTCGTCACAAACAAAAGAGAATCAACACGTTACGTGTTATGGGACATTGTGAAAACAGAACTACAATCGTGTTACCTTAGCTTATTGACATTCACTTTCTCAAGCTTCCTTAAAATGGGAACAACCCATTTCATGTCAATTGCACACACATTACGCATGAAAGGGCGTGAGGTGGTTATCAACTCATGGTAGACGACAAAGTCTGGGTACATTCCCTGTTCATCTGTTCCTAGCACTGAGGAAGGATGTACCTGAAAGAAAAGTACTTCAATGTCATTATTTTCCACTGCAATGGTACAGGCACACTGATACAAAAATAGAAGAACAGCTTCCACTTAACTTCCACTTAACTTACTAGTCCCTATGATTTAAGTGCCCTCTTTTCCTATTTAAGCACCTTGTTCTGATACTTGGTACTGAGCTGTGGGAACTATCCCTAGTAAGAATGAATCTAGTGAAGTTTGGATGAATGTCTCTACAGTAGTAATGTCAGCATGTTCAGTAGCAGCAGCTAAATGTTTACGAGTACCTGAACTAGCTGGGATTTAAATCCTGTCGTACGATATCCGTTGTGGAGAGTCATTCTTTCTGCAAGCTGATTTGCAAAACCCACACATAGAGCCTTCCTCAAGTTCCTATAATCATCCCTTCTCTCCTTCCTACTTTCAGATGTCCGTACATCTAGAGTTCCTGTTTCAGGAGAAAATGGGAAAAGAATGCCCATTTATATACAACCAGAAGAGCATATCTGTTAGATGATATAACAACCTAGCAGTTCTAGACACAAAAATGCCATAGGAATAAAAAAAGCACACAAAGCTATGCCAAAGCACACAGTTTTGGCACGAAATTTTTAATAGGACTGGGTTGGGAGCTGGGGCTGGTCATACAAAAGAACCTCGGCCAGTTTACATGTGGATTCTCAAAAAAAATAAAAGTCACACACACTGACAGGGCCCATCAAGAGGCATTATTACAGGTAATGATATTCTAGTATCGGCTTTAAGTAGGTAAAAATTCATGGAGAATCCTCCCAACCCCCCCCAAAAAAAAAAAAAAAAAAAGACCCCCACCCCGCAGCCCCGCGCATCTCCTGAAAGGAATTTTGTTAATCATTCAGGTAAAAAGAATCTCTGATTGACAGTCATTTTGTGGGTGTGTGTGTGTGTGTTACACAAAAAGATAAATTTTATTTCACAGCACAATCTACACTTAGAAGCTAAGTTATCACAAAGAATTTGTTGAGAAAATACATTACATAATGCAGCTTGACTTTATTACAATAGAGAGTACGTCAACATGGACATAAATATTGTCTTGTGAATGCTGCATATGGGCGTGTCATTAGGACGACTTGTAGGTGCCACTAAAACATACCACCTGATTTGAACCCTGAAAGCTGCTCCCTAAACTTAGAATTTTGGTTCTCAATTCAGCAACTATATATATAGACTGATTACTACAGCTGGTTTGCTCAAAAAAGCGAAATTCTGTATAACAATGCAAACTGACCTTTTGCTTTTTTTTGCATTATCTGGCATAACTGCTTCCGAACATCTTTGACAAACAGCATCCCCCGAACCTGCAAATGATCAAAATTATGCAGAGCCATCATATCAAGTTTTTGTAACCATTTCCTCCCTCCTCTCACAATGTTTCATATACATAACAATGGAAATTATGCACTCATCAATACTTCGAAGGTATAAGGTTTGTTTTTGCAAGATCATTTGACCTAGAAACTGCAACTAATGTCATCTAAAGATATTTACTGCTTCCTGAAGTTGAAGTTAGACAAATACCTGTAAATTATTTTCCTTGCACCAACCAATATCATAATCATTTTGATCCCACTGCTCAAAAATTTGCAGCAATTGAATGTGATCTCCCAAACCAGATCCATCAGGAAGATCTGCACTGTGTCTTCTCTTCTTTTCAGTACCTTTGCTGCGATCATAATTAATTCATCACTTATTTGGTGAAATAAATGATGGTTACTTCACCAGATTAACTTCAAGCTGGATGCTCAACTTTCAGAGTGACTTATAGTTGGTCCTCCCATTTTTCACATCTGACATGCCAGACTCATTTGAAAACAATAGACTCATTTTTAAGATATAATGGTGATAAGTGCCATTTTGGCTGTGAAGCTGGGATGCCGATGGTCCTGGTGGTCAGCCCTCCGACATCAACAAACATATCTTTCAAAGAAAGGTGTAACAGGCTAAAATGTATGATTTCCATGAACATTCAAGACGAAAAACTTACAGTTCAACTTTGCAGGAAGTGAAGGTACTTATCTACCAATTTTGTTATCAGTGGAGGGGAAGCCAAACTTCATATCTACCAATTTTGTAATCGGTGGAGTTCAGAGTGTGATTAATAGAGGGGTAGGCCAAACTTCATGGAAACTAATAATTATCTACCAATTTTGTGATTTCTCCAATTCCAGATTCCAACATACAAAGATGTTGAGTTGTCAAGTTCTGAGCATCCGCTGCAGAGTGCAAACCAGTACTTATCTACCCATTTTGCAATTTCTCCACTCTCCTTTTTGTGCGGTATCATGAGGCACTTGATACAACTCCCAAATTTTGAAGCTGAAAATAATCTAATAACATGCAGAATCAGGGACAGTTGAAGACATTCAGATACTCACCTTCGACCAGGAAGCAGAGAAGTCTCTGCAGATAACATGGCAGCAATTGTCAAGGCCTGGGTTAAGCAACCATACTCATTAGCTTCCATCAATGTTCTTGAGAGTGAAGGCTCCAAAGGAAGTTCTGCATTAATTTCAGAAAATAGATAATGAACCAAGTGAATGTATTTACAAGAGATGACACTCCACATAGAAACACTTCTAGAGCTTCACCACTATAGCACAAAAAGGAAAAGATTTTGTATAACCTATTAGGACAGCACAAATTTACTTAAATTTCTTAAAACGTGATATTATTGCAACAGCATTGATGGTGGCAGCATGCCATTATTGTTCAACTGTATTCTTTTCCCGAAATTGTGGAAATTGTGAGAGCAATCTGTGAGTAGCGGTGGACAAAGTCAAAAAGACAATTACAGTTTCTTTCACAAGAAAGCAAAGTTGCGCGACTATACCTTTGCATCAGACAAAACACGGAGAAAACAATCCAGGAAGAAGTCTCTCTACTAATAAAAAAATAATGATTTGAATACACGGAGAAGTCTCTCTACCGATAGACAAATAATGATACAACAACAGGGTTTTACCAAAGTGAAATCAATTTGAAAAATTATAATCTTCTAACTTTTGCTTGTAATTTTTTGGGTTTAACTGTAACTTTTGACTTTTGTTTTCAGCTATAACTTTTACTGAGTCTAGGTTGAGAAAAGGAAGTTCTCCGAATAACCATATTTGAGGGTCAAGTGTGGGATATTATGGAGGATCCATGTAATCGATCGTAATTCTTCTCCTATTTCTACTATTTTTGTGGCTTCAACTCAAAAATAATAGAAGAAAGAATGATCTAACTTTACCTTTCGCTATTGAAAAGAAAATTTCTATTTTTCACATTTATTTCTCTTAAAAGCCAAAGTAGAAAGTTCAAGTTGGCGGAGCAAATTATGCTTTTGGCTTTTAAAGTTGCCAATTAATTCTGGATAGCTTAGTCAACAGCAGAATTTGTCCAAACACACCCCCCCAAAAAAAAAAAAAAAAAACACCAAATAAAAATAAAGAAAAGAAAAACCCCACGAGTACCATTATATATGCAACTGGAAAAAAAGTTGTTGCGTTACTTCACAAAAATCTGGAACCAAAAATTTTCTAAAGGCCATTTCTCCAATCACACTAATTATGGTTAAACTTTGAAGCATTCCATTTATTTCTTATGAAAGATAGCAGCATGTTCTCAAGTATTGTGCAAGGAGTCACAACTTATACCAATGAATAAGCTATCCTGTAATGACAGGAATGCACTCTGGCGCATAGACAGTTATTCGAAGCAGAGCACACTTAAAAGGATGAAATGCATTACCAGCCATTGTCCGTCCAATGCTTGTAATTGATCCATTTTCATCAATTGCATCAATAATGTATAACTGCTTTAAAGCATCTTCTAAAGAACCATCTGCAGTACATTCAATATGTCATAAGACCCAAAGAAAAAAAAATATAACTCGAGAACATGAAAAGGTTTTTTGAGCTATATGCTATCCCTTTTTGAGATTTCTGATCACTTTCGCCATCGAAAATAGAACCCGATATGGAGCTTTATAGTGTATTTCTTTTTTGTTAATCAATTCATTTTATTCCATATTGGGGAGAAGGGAGCTGATTTTTACTTTCACAAGTGACTTTTAGTCATGAACAGAGATAGAAAAATAATACAAGATATATGAAGAGAAAGCAGAATATACGAACAAACGTACATGAAGGAGAATCAAGAAAATCAAATCTTAGGATGTCGATATCAGAAAGATCTAACGACTTCAGATAAAGGACACTGCCAGCCAGAGAAGATCTCTGTATTTCAGGAACCGTTACATCTAGGAATTCATCTTGATAAACCGTGGATGGATATAATCGGTAGCACTTCCCAGGACGTGTCCTTCCAGCACGTCCAGCACGCTGGTCAGCTTGAACTCTGCAAAATTACAAGTCAATAAATGACTGAAAAAATTAAGGAATTACCATATCCATAAGGGAAATCCAAGAAACAATGAAGCCTCAAGTCCTCAACCCCAAAATACACAGGAAGTTCATTGAGAGCATGCTGTAAAGGCTTCTACTGATTGATCACACATTCAATACCATGTCTCATTCTATTGAAGATGTTGAAAGTTTTAAAATTTAATAGTATTTCACAGACATTCAGGATTACAAGCTCAAGACTGAAGGCCGCAAATTTTTACTCAGCCTTTTCTATGATTAAGAACCCAACCTTGGAATCTTTTCCAAGAGCATATCTGCTCAATTGAATGAGAATTTCTATCACTAATTAAAAGGAAGCAAGCCATTAAATGAACTGCCGAGCAAGATGAGGAAAACAAGATCTAACATTGACAGTATTGTCTGCTTACTTGCTAACTGGAACAACATCAAGGGAATACATTCCAGTGGATGGGTTGTATCCACGCTGTTTCACATAACCAGAATCAATAACATACCTGTCAATTTAAACCAAATGAAAATGTGAGGGCAACTAATTGGCACCAGTACTTCAACTTTCGAAAAAACGAGATAACACAGCTATTGAGTTCTTACTAGAGCTATAACCAAATTGTATTGAGCAACTCAACTACAAGTATGAGTCCATTGGTCAAAAAATAATCCGATCTTTGATTTAAATTTCCATCCTCCATCTCCAACTCTTATACAAAAAGTACCCAGGGTCCGGCCAAGACAATTAACATAAGAAGGAACCAATTCAGCTCCATCTAACTTGATTTCATGCATTTAAAGTAGAATAAGCTCTAAGACTGTTCAAATACTAATTCTCACATTCATCTATCTGCTCAAACTTTAAGATAAGTAGTGGCCTCACAAAGTTCTGTATCCAATTGGAACAGGAGACCAGCATCCACATTTGAATTGAAAATCAATATGCTTTAGTCTTACAGAACATCCCAACTTACGCAGTGGAGAGTGTTAGAGCATTTAAACATTAAATCATGCTTCATTAGCAATTTTAGCTTTTAATAAATTTGTCGTGATCCCATAAGTTTCGGCAGTATGAATGTCAAAAAAAAAAAAAAATTCCTATCATAGGATGTGTTTGGCACATAAGAACTCTAGCCAAGAAAAGTGACAAGCGTGCAAATTTACTAGAAACTTGTATTCTGTGCCCCACAAATTCGATAGTAGCACAGTCAATTCTTTAATCAACAAGCGAACCTAGCTGTATTAACTCTGCAAGGGATCAGAATCATTTGCACTGCAGGTTTGAAGAAGAAGAAAGATTGATGTAGTTAAAATTTTACTTTGTTATAGTCAATTGCAAATTGAGATAGCACCAACAGTTACAGCCTACTTGAGCACATTGAAAATGATAATCACCCACTCCTAAAATACAAGAACCGCTTTACAATAGGACAAAGGAGGATTTATAAGAAACTACAATCTACATTTCAGTACTCTTCTCTTGGCCTTTTAAGCTGATAAAGAAATCCTGATTTCTTGGCTTTTTGAGTCTTTATCTCCATTATTCTTCTCTTTTAATTAGATAAATATTTAATTTATTCTCGATTCTTCTCTTTTAATTAGATAAATATTTAATTTATTCTCGATGATAAAGCACTAATTAAAAGACATGTCATTATGTCCTAATCATGTAAATCAGCAATTTAAATCTCACACGCAAATGCAACTGAAATGAATCTAAGTTACTTACACAACTCCATCAACAGTTAAAGAAGTCTCAGCAATATTGGTAGCAACGATAAATCGCCTACAGTTTGGAGGTGGAGGAGTAAACACTCGAACCTACACGATTCACGAAGCAAGTGAAATTAAGAAAATCAAATCAAATCAAACAGAGTCAAAAATTCAATTTTTCCCAGTTTAAACTTTACATAGCAGCCTTGCCATTGCCAGCATATATGCATTTAATACACTAGATTTTTTTAGTAGAAACCATGAGAAACGGATGGATGGATAATTTAACCCCAACATAATTAGCTTTTTAAGAGATAACTTTTTGGGATACTTAAGAGAGAGAGAGAGAGAGAGAGAGAGAGAATTCCATGTTTGTAAGCAAATTATAATGCAGTGGCAAAAACTATAACAATGCTATTTTTACTTAAAACACGACATAAAAGCATATGTTTTCAAAAGTGAAGTACACAAATGAGAAGTTTGCATGATAAATTGAACAACTTTCCTAATTCTGTAAACATTTCTCCAAGCGTGAAAATAGCAAGAAATTGCCTGTAGCTCCGGGGGCAGTGAACCATGAAGAGGTAGAATAATGGCGTCCATGCATGATCCTTCTTGTAGGCTTCGAACTTCATCTTCCAACTTCAACACCAGCTTGTCTATATCATCCTGTAAGACCAAGTAAAATCAACAATTTCATTTTATAACCTACAACTAGAGGGAAAATCAAGCAAAATTCAATTTCACCTGTCCAGTCATGAATATCAAGACATCACCTTCTGGTTCCCGAACATGTATGTCTACAATTTAAATTAGTTAGAAATAATCAACGAGTTAGTATTGCAATTCAAAACTAAGAAAAAAGGTAACATGCAAGAATGACCTATGATTAAAATTCATTCTGTTGTGGGCGGGAAGTTCATAACAAACTCAAATATTGTGTCCAGAGAACTTCAGTGTGCTAAGTGAACTACCCATAACTTCTGCGGGTAAAGTGAAATATATGGGGAACAAAAGGAAAAGATCGCCATGACAGAAGATTGAACTTTGACAGAGAAGATGGACAAAAACAATGGATCAATTATAAACTAGCTTACAAAAACAAACATCAACTACACTATAAACCGTCAACGAATAATTGACAAATACGTTGAGCCATCATCATGCTTGGTCATGGCATTAAGCCCAAAAGATCAAAGTGCAAGTTTGGATGTATTATAAGATAAGTTTATGATCAAACTAGTATCATACTGAGGGCCGTTCTCAAAGAAGACTCAAGATAGCTTGTTGGACGCTCTCTGCTGTATACTATTTCCACTGGATATAACTTTCCAGGAACATTTAGTACCGGGCAATCTGAGAAAAAATTAGAGACTTTATTCCCATCAAGAGTAGCCGAGGTTATCAGAACCCTCAAATTGGATGAGCGGATCTTGACTAAGCGCTTCATCAGTCCAAGCAATATGTCCCTGAAAGTTCACACCAATAATTATAAAAGGAAAACTTGATCAGAAGCAGTGGACATATGCAGACATGGGTATTAATATTGGAGACTAAAGATGCATCACATTCACATGACACAGTCAACCCAACAGACCCTCAATGCAGAAATGAAGTAGAAGAATCACACATAGAACTCACGTATTTAAACTCCTTTCATGGGCTTCATCCAATATTATAACTGAATATTCACTAAGCTCTGGGTTGGATAAACTTTCCCGAAGAAGTACACCATCAGTAAGGTATCTGAGCAAGTACAAACTCCACTGTTAGAAACCGCAAGGAGAGAGAGCACAAGATTCTATCCAATTTCCCTAACTGAGCAAGCAATGGAGGGTGGAAATTCATTTATCTAGGAGAAACTGTACAAAACCAAAGCTGAAAATAATTTGGAACGTTCAGAAAAAATTTACTTGATTCTTGTCCTCTCTGAAGTCCTATCCTCAAACCGGATGGCGTAACCGACTTCCTCCCCAAGCTTGACCCCAAGCTCTTGCGCCACCCGTCTGTGCACGTGAAGTATTAGGATCACATCAATTCCATAAAAATGGATCATCACAAAATTGACAATGCACAAAAAGCCCGCCACTACAGATTATGAGATCATTCGAACACCAAAGTAAGGAGACAAGAGACCACCTCGTAACAGAGGCCAAACTGTCTCGCACGACAAGCCTAAAAGCATATCAATTTCTAATTCCCAGTCGAAGCTTTTTCAACTGATAAAAGATCCACATACCATCGGTAGGACCACAGTTCGACACTCGACACTAGGCATAGCAGAGAATTCAACATAGACAGCTCCCCCACGAATATACATGCTTGTCGATGTTACGAGAGGACACGAACTAGTCCCACGATTCCTCGTTAATACACAGGGATGCCGAAACCCTAGAACGCGTGCCCCCAATGAGAAAAGGGAGCCGGAAGGCGAACTACACCTGGCGACGGAGACGGCGGCGACGCGGCGGGGCTGGGTGACCCCGACGATGCCGGATTTGGTGTAGCCCCTGCGGTGGAGGATCTGAGAGAGCTGCGTGCTCTTCCCGGAGCCAGTCTCGCCGATGATCACCACCACCGAATTCTTCTCGACCGTCTCGGCGATCTTCTCCTCGAACTGGAGGATGGGGAGGTCCGGGAGCGACGGCGACCGATCGGCCATCTCTGCGAAATCTGGTAAGACAGCGAAGGCGCGAAGGAGATGATGAAGATGAAGAAGAAGCAGAAGAAGAAGCCGCCGCCGTCGACGGTGAAGCTCTCGAGCGCACTGTTGCTACGCGGGCAATGGGGATGTGCCGGGAAAATAATTGGGGGGAAATTTTATTTTTTTTCAATTTATCTCTCGTGTAAAACATTTTTAATTTTTCTTTTTTATGATAATGAAAATGGAAGGTTTGACATGAATGAAAATGGTGACCGTGGTGTTTTCAAAATTAAGGAAGCGTCTATTCATTTTAAGTAAATTATGCTTACATCTAGAATGAGAATACCTAGAATTGTCGTTTGTTTTTTAACTTTTTTATTCCATAATTATTAAGAGTGATCGATTCCAAGGAGGATGATATCTAAAATCTATCATGTCATGATCGGTTCTTAGTTTTGGAAACCAGAAACCAACTCCGTTGATTTAGGCACTATTTGGTAATCATTTAAATAAATGCGATTACGATTTTTGTTAGGAATCGGTTTGGTAAAATTTTGTTAAACGATTTGGAGTAGAATCGAGAATAAAAAAATTTTGATTCTTTTCCTAAACAAAAAAGAATCAAAAAAGTGGAACCCTTCTCTCCCCTCCTCTGTTGTTGTTTGCCACTATCCGCCACTGCCCGTCACCGCCGTCCGCCGCCGCCGATTGCCGGTCACCGGCAACCAGTCCGGCGAGCTCGCCGAAGGCAAGTCCAGCCACCGACGAGGCTCGCCCAGCCCCACCGATGGTTGGGCGAGGGCTGGGCGAGCCTCGTGAGAGCCGGTGACACTCCGGTGAGATCGCCGACCTAAAGAAGAAGAAGAATAGGAAAAAAAAAAAAAAAAAAAAAAAAAAAGTATAAAAATTATTTAAAAATTAAAAGAAATTATTTGAAAAAATCAATGAAGACGGTGCATCAAACGCAATTTATTCCAAAATCGGAAATTTTGGATAGCTACCAAACGGCTTAAAATGCTTAGAATCGTTTTCGGGAATAGAATAAAAAAAATTATTTCGATTAAAATCTACTCCCTAAACGAATCATTTTCTTTTTCTTCTTTTATTTATTTTATTATATATATAACATTCATGTCAAATGTGAAAACAATTCTTCTACTTGAGAATAACACATTTTTCCATTTTCAATATATATTTTCTCTTTTAAAAAAATTGAAAGAACTTATTTATATTAGGTTTTTCAGTTTCATGTTTTATCCTGAAATCAACATTTCAAGTTTCCAAGAAAAAAAAATTCATTTGAAAAAAAAAGTTTCCAAGTAAAGTTGAGTAGTTCAAAATATAGAATCGTGAACTGAACAGGTCAAGATCGGTTCTTGGTTTATGGAATTGGGAACTAGACTAGTTTTTGTTGTGAATCAATCTGGTTACTCACGCCTAATAGTTAGGGAAAGTGACAACACTTGATTCTTATTTTTGTTTGACAACACCTTTTAAAATGTAAGAACGAAATTAAAACCAGAATTACACCAAATCAGCCCAGAAAAGTTGGTCGAGTTTATGCGCATGGAACAAAGGAGATCGCCTGATCTTGCTTTCCGCAAGAACTTAGTCAACAAAGCATGAGGATCCCGTGCATGCTCGTATCAACTTGATCAATTAGGAGAAAGTATCGTTCTATCAAATCATTTGTCATCATCTTCGTCTCCAAGCTCCATCCAAAGTCAAATTGCAACTTCAAGTAGCCTTTTGTCCTGGACTGAGGCTCCGATTGAGAACAACTTTCCCAAGTGTCTTGGAGGGCTAAAGGCCTTTGGGCCAAATGTTGAGTGTTTGGCAATTTTTTTTCACTTGACTTTGCTAAAGGCAAAGCCTTCCCAAGGTTGAAAGCCCAAAGTAGGTAAAGGGCTGCCTCGGGCATTCTCGGCATGCTGGCTTTGAAGATAATAAATTTTTTCTTCCGAAATTGTCCTTGTTAATTTTTCGTTTTTCTGGCTTTACCCCGACTACCGTTCATCGTCTTCATCCATCCCTTCTCTCTATTGAGAACACAGCCAGCATCTATGCGCAGTCACCGGCGAAGGGCAGGTGGTCCGACGAAGGGCAGGCGGTGCGGCGAAGGGCAGGTGGTCCGGCTAGGGTCCCATGACCCTCCGACGAGGGTCGCCGCGCGGAGGACGCCGGCAACCCAGATCGTGCGCAGATCTAGGTCGCGGCGACCAAATCGCGAGCACTAGCGACCTCCGCGGCGCGGTGGGTCGCACGACGGCTCGGCGAGGGTCGCGGCGACCCAGATCTCGCGATCCTAGTCGCCGCGACCCTCGTCGAGCCGTGTCCTCCGCACGGTGACGCTAGCTGGACGCTGCCCTTCGCCGCGCCGCCTCCCCCTCACCGGACAGCCTACCCTTCACCGCGCCGCATCCCCCTCACCGGACCGCCTACCCTTCGCCGACGGTAACCGGCGAAGCCCTTGGCCGGCCAACTCTCATTTTTTCCCTTTTTTTTAATAACAAAAGCATTTTGCAAATTTAATTTATCCAAACACTATTTTGCTCAAACATACTTCACAATGGACTTTCACAAGCATCATTTTCCAAACACAATTTGCATTTTGAAAAACTCCTTTTACTCAAGTATCTTTACATTTTCTCAAGGACTTTCCCCAAAAGCCTTCCCAAACGCACCCTGAAACCATTTCTACAGTGAGATGTACGAGGAACACGGAAGCTAAAGCACAACGGAAACTAACATGTCGGAAGTAGGATCCGACAAAGTGATAATGTAATTTGATCAAGGTAGTGCGAGAATACTGCTATTGCAATGTCTAGGAACTTCTGTTATGATGCAGAGAAAAGAACAGAAATGAAGCTTATTAGTTTGCCATCCTCGAGAAAAATCTCTTTCTTGATCACTGCATAAAACGAAAGGCTTTTACAAGGATGACTAAAGATCTAGTGGAATCAAGATCGGGCGGATCTCCTTTAGCTTCCGATACATATACACCGCAAATGGAGCCCTCGAAGCCCGACGAATCACGCTCCCGGCTCACTCTTGCCAAAGATGGCTCCCCTCGTCACGAGCTTGATTCCCCTCACCCATAACTGGGCCATCTCGTTGCCTCCATCGCACACGAAGTGGATTTCCCTGTTCTTCGTCGTCACGACATGGAACATCCCCGGTTCGTCTGTGTCGAACTTCTGCCTCCGGTTCCAGCGGAAAGACGAACTAGGCCCCATCTCGGCCCACTTGCATATCACGTTCCTCGTGCTCGACTTGCCCCAGCGCAGAACCGCAGCGGCCCCGACCATCCTCAATGATTTAACGTGCGGAGCTCCTCTGCCGCACTTCGTGTGCTTCTTAACATGAGCGCCCTCCAACACAAGCTTCCTAGCAAGCTCATCTAAGATCACTCGCTCTGCGTCGCTTCCAATACCATTTAGTCTCGAGAGTGAGAGTGCCGTTTCGTGTCTCGAATTCTCTAAGCTGCACCTCGCTCCATGTGAGATCAGGAGCTCGCACAGAGTGCTGTGACCTCCCTTTGCAGCTAACATCAGTGGAGTGTATCCATCTGCATCAAAGGCATTCACATCGTGACCTTTGCTCGTTAGAACACAAACCATATCAATCAGTCCATCCCGTGCGGCATGATGTAGACTACTAATGCCAGCAGAATTATTGAGCCGTTTTTGAAGTTCGTACTCTTGCATTATTGCTTCAAATGTTTCCCCATTTTGCGTCCACTCTGATAAGCTTTTCACCGTATCGCCTTGCTTGTTTTTCAGTTTTGTGTTGGCCCCGGCAAAGACAAGCACCCTGAGAGCCTCTATATGGCCATTTGCTGCAGCCCTCATGGCAGGTGTATATCCGTCAGCATCCTGTTCATTAAGATTAATGTCTGCATGCCCAATAAGCTTTTTCAGAGCTTCAACGTCATTTGCTCGAGTCACAAACATCAAAGGACAAAATATCTTCACATTGCTTGATTGAGGAACTTTCCCAGCTCGAATGACATCCACAACTGCTTGCTGGAAGCCAAGAGTCCATTGAACTGATTCTGCGATTGATTCTGCCAACTGACATGCCGAACTAACCAAAGCCATGTCTACGCCAGCTGAAGCCAAAACCTTCACACATTCCTCATTCCGACATCTTGCGGCAATCATTAATGCGGTCTCTCCACATTCTGTCCGTGAATTCAGATTGCAGCCAGCAGAGATCAAGCATTGAAGAACTTTCGGATACCCAAGTCGCGTTGCCAAATGAATGGGTCGTATTCCAGTTTTAGGAGTGGTTTCCAAGGGACATTCTGGATCCATGCCACACGTCAGCAGCACATCTAATGCTTTGCTGTTGTTACATAGGATTGCATGGTGGACAAGAGTTCTTCCATGATGAGAAGAAGAGGGAAGCCGTCGGAAGAGCATGCGCAAGATGGCACCGCTGCATTCAAAGTACTCCACTGCGCACCAGGTGACATGATATGGCTCAGCTAGGCCTGCACCCACTCTATATTCTTCTCCTGTATTTACATCCCAAGACCAAGCCCCCAGCCTCACCTCAATGTCTACTCTAACGTCTGCCTGCATTGCAAACCCGAAATGGTCACAATCTGCCGGTAACAGACAACTAGTTGACCATGCTACCCTTTTTCTTTTCTTTTTTATTCGCTGGTACCACAAGTAGCTTAAGGAAAAGCTCAGTTCTACTATTGCAGCCGTGATAACCTTACCTGTAGCAGCCTTCGGACCACCGAAACCTGCCTACTGATTATGGCAGCAATGAGTGGATTGCAGTCCACATTAATGTGGAGAGATGGCTTAGAGGATTGAAGCAATGCCCTGTCAGTTCCATTGACATCCACACCACCACACTGCATCACGACATCTCATATTCATCAAATAGGACAAGATTGGTGTCTTTCACTAGGAAGAAATGGGTAATTCGCTCAGAGAGACAAACAAGTTGGAGTAAAACAAGTAAACTTTTCCCAATATGAATAGCTAGGATCTTGCACGCAGTTGCTGGTTGTCAAAGTTGAAAATTTATTCATTTTACCTGCAACTTTGAAACCAGCAATATACATCTCAGGAAATTGTTGAGCAAAATAATGAACCAAATGACAGATGAAGACTTGATTTCACAAAAATCAATTTTGCTTTAAGTTTTAATTGGGGTTAATATTTCCTGATTCTGCTTGTAATTCTGAGGTTGCTAGTGTCCACAGAAGATTAAAAAGACTCATTCTTGTGACTGATCAGTCATACCTTGATGAGTGCATCAACAACCGCAACGAACCCTCTGCAGCACGCAAGGACAAGAGCATGAACAGCAACATGTGGACGGATCATTTGGGATCCCATGAGCATTTCGGAAATCCTTGGCTGCCCCACGTAGCTCGCCTCCACTAAGGCCTCCTCACATGCATCACGAGATGCCCCTGCAGTCATAAGAACCTCAGCAACCTTAATATGACCCTCTCGTACGGCGGCTGTTATGGCATAGCCCCTGAACAGTTTCTGGTTAACATCAGCTCCCATGCTCTGTCACATAAATATGCGAGAATCAAGTTAATTCGATACGGAAGATTGACAATTTTCTTGTCAATGACATGTTCATTGAGGTGCAACGAGGGTGTGAGGCGAAAAAGTCACATGGGGAATCGATTTGAATAATCAATGTCCTATCAATTCATAACTTATAGGCTTCAACCTTTGACTCAACACGAGGTTAACTAAATTCGCAAATAAGCTTAGACCATTTTCTGATATAGCAAACTTGAAACCTCAGTAGTCTACTTGAGCTCAGGAACCTGTGCTGTAAAAGATCAAAGTAGAACGCAAATTCAAGTGTAACATTAGAAAAGGCAAAACTAGAGTCAAGTGGGTTTCCATTAGTAGTCAACTCGAGGTCGGGGTTCTGGATCTGCGGCAATTTTTTGCTTCGGCAGGATACGGAAGCATAATTTCACGTGTGCGACGCTGAAGAATCATGACACTCCTGCATAAATCTGGAGCAAGTGGAGGAGATGATGCCTTCTCGTAGGCCGTCAGGTTCTGTACGCACGCTGCTGTGCAGTATTACCAAAGCACAGATTATTACAGCAGGACAGAATCGACTAAGAATTTCGCAAATGCCCAGATCTTTGTCTCTTTCGCGTTTTCATTTACAGAAACCGGAAGGGCCGGACCGAAGAAAATGAATGTCGTGACAATGTACAACCAATGCGCACGCATTGGTCGAACATTGATGAGGGATAGAGAAGAAAAATGACTTTCTTCTCGGACCAATAACCCAATGGTCAGACAAGGTGATAAATTGCCACCAACAAACCTCGTACCATCGGAGCCAGGAAGCAATGACTATTACATTGTACGATTAATTGCAAGTTAAATACCTATTGTAATATTTTCTTTTAGTAATAGATATCACAGCGTAATTCCTAATATAGCTCAAATAGTCATTTCATAGATCCCTGTTTTACCGCCAAAATACTTTTCCCCTTTTTTCCTGCTCACTCGATCAGTGTTAAATTGTTGATTATAATTAAAATTTATATTAATTACAGCTAGATTATGACTATTTTGACTTAATCATATATGTGAATAATAAATGAAATATTAAATATTAGGTATATCATTTAGTGGATAATGATTATGCTATCTGGCTAATACATAATTATTTATTATATTAGATGATATCATAATTGGCATAAATATGTACTCACTATTTGGGACAATGATCTAAATTTTCATAATTTCATATTATATTACTCGTAATATGTTGTAATCTTAATTTCAAATTATATCAATTAATGCTTGAATTTCATTTCATTTCACCATACTATTAATTACGTAATAAAAATTATTTTTAATGTAATCTCATATTATATGATTAAATAAAATTTTGACCTTAAATTAAGTATTAACCAATTTATAAAATTTTATATATTAAATAATAATATCTTTATAATTTATATAGAGAGTATTACACTCGTGGATGAAATCAAGTAATAACCACTGTGATATAATATTAACTTTAACGCAATAGCACATTATACATTTATATTTTAATCATAATCAATAAATAAATTATAAAAAGTATAAATAAACATTTGATATAACAAATTATATACCTAATAATTTATATAGGAAACTAAACTCATGAATCATAATTAATTTCGATATTCCTTCAAATCTTGATTTTAAGGGTATTTTGAGATTTCTTATTCTACTGCCATCATTACACATGTCATTTAAAACGGGTATTATACAACTTAACCCAAGCAGTGTAATGACTATTATAACTTTACTATATAAGTGTAATTGCTATTGCATTAAATCCTTATCTCGTCGCTACAAATCAAATGGGTTGGATATGAGGAAGACCGCTGCTTTACACGACACTGATGCATCGAGTAATAGATCCTGACTCAAGCTCATCATCGGTCGAAATCAATCAGATTGGTTGGTCTGGTTTCATAGAAAATATCGGTCCAATTCTTGATCCAAAAACTTGGAACAAGCTAAATCCATGGAATCACCGATTCGACTCGAAAACCGAACCACCGAGGCCCATCCGAGTCGAACCGGCCTACCTATGTTTGATTTCTAAATCTGTGATTCCCAAGCCGTACGTTAAATGGTGGCGAAAAGGAAATTCTCGAGATGGCTTCCGTCGCTAGCGGGTAATAACACCAGCGACGGCAATAAAAGTCAATTAAAAACACGAATGTCGGAAATAAATAAATAAATAAAAATTGAAAAACGACGAAGCGTTCAATAGATGAAAATAATTCACGAGAATTTAACCGATGTCCAGAGGAACTGATCGGCCAAGCAAAACGAGAGAGAGCTTGAAATCGCAAAAGAAATGGAGGAAACGAAACGAACTGCGGATGCGCGCGTTTACCAGCAGCTTCCTGACGAGCGTCAGGTTACCGGCTTGAGCGGCGAGGAAGAGCGCGGTGACCTCCGTCCTGAACTCCTCGTACTCCACCGCCACCTCGTGCGGGCACTCGCCGCGCGGCACGATCTCCGCCCGCCGCGACCGCAGGCTCACCGTCCCGACGAAGCTCACGTCCACGAACGGGTCCACCATGCACTCGTACGCCGTCGTCAGGTCGCCGCCGTGGGCGGCGTCCACGAGGCGCTGCGACACCTCCGCCTGGTAGTCCACCGGCACCACCTGCTTCCCGGCGAAGTAGCCGGCGCCGGGGCTCGCGAAAACCGTCATGTCCGCCGTCGCCGCGGCCGGCCGCGAAATGCGATCCTCTTCCTCTCTACTGCGTCTGAACACAGAGAGAGAGAGAGAGAGAGAGAGAGGAAGCGCCCGGCGTGTGAGGCTTCCTGCTGTTACGGAGAGAGACGCCGGAAATGCTTTCGCCGTGCATTTATCTGGAGACGAAGAACGGAGTTTGACTGGGTCGTCGGGGGTTGGTCCATAGAGTCGGGCCCACTAGTACTCCGGATTTATGATTTTTCTATTTCTTTTAAGGATTGATATAAATCCGTGTGAATTTATTGGTAACATGCGATCTGCGTAACGACTATGGAAAATCCTGCCATAATTGTCCGATCCGCCATAATCCAAGAGAAAAATTACTGTGTTTCCATGAGTCCGTACCCCCAAAAAAAAAAGGCGCTTGGCCAATCAATCTGAACATTTTTAGCATGGCACTAGCTCGAATTAAGTCATTTATAAAAAGATTTGGAAATTCTAGTAAGGAGTATAAAAATGTCTTACCCATTTCAGAATTAAGCACTGAATATGGGACGAGTCAATATGCCGACGTAGCTATTTGAGTAATCTCGTGAGAGATATCCTCTTTTCTATGGTATAATTAAAACACAAGCCCAATTTCTCTTTAACCAAAATGTATATGTTACTTATCTAAGCATAACCACCACGACAATCAAGTTGTTATGATTTGTAAAGTGTGGGATTTGCTTGCAAAACCCTTACAACATTCCTTACTCAGGTAAAATTACATTTTTTCGTTTTTTATTTCTAAAACATGCACTAGACCTCCCCTGAAATTTTATATAATGATTTAACTTTCCACCCACTATTAAAATTGAGATGCACTTTCATGATTTTTACATAATGGCAGTTTGTATGATCTCCACATGCATCCACCAAGTTCCCTTGTATAATGAATTGTTTCTTCGTAAAATTCATGTTTTTCTTCACTTTTGATCGTAGGAAATTATTGATAGATGGGTAGATCATGACCACGAAATTAACCATAACAATATTTAGCCAATTCACATGACCTACCGATCAAGAATCATGATTGTAGGAGGGATAGAGGAACATACGATAATTTCGCAAATATCAGATTTTGCCGCGAAAATACTTGCGTCATTACTTAATAAAAAGAACTTTTTAGACAAATCTTCGGAACGAGCTGGCAGATGTCTAGCCGTGGAATTTTGAAGCAGGTAGAGACAGAACTGCAAGACCCCTGACGCCCAAAAAACCTGCCTCGATATGAACTAAAACCAGCTCGTTCCAATTGGCATCATCGAACCATATGTCTCATCTTAGAAAAAGAAGGGGAAGATCTCAATGTCGTGGCCGGAAATGGCCTGCAAGATTCGTCATCCCTCGTGAATGGACTGAAATCAGCAAAACCCTCTTTTCTTTTTCTTAAAATTGTCCACAAAGGAATTACGGAATTATCAGAGGACGAAATTCAGAAAGAGGCCCACGTCTGTGCATGGGCCGTGGTCCGTCTACGGCCCACATTCCAGGCCCACTACTTCTTCCTCGACGTGGAATCCTTCTTCATCACTTAGCGCCCCGCGAAATCCCGACCGTCGGATCACCGGTTCCCCTTCGATCACCGTCCATCACGGTCCCATCTCCACCGTCCTTCGCTCGCATCGCCATTCGCACGCGACGGAGGAGCGCTCTATTCATCTGCCCCCACCTCGCAGTCCCTTCTTCTCTCTCTCGATCGTCTCGCTTCGCTCCTCGACCTGAAATCCGCCCGCCGTGTCGGAGGCGCATCCGCGACGTCCCGCGCCATGGTATGCGAACCGCGCCGCCCCTTCATCTCTTTCGCTCGCGTGACTTCCGCATTCTCGCTTTTTTATTCGTGCTCTCATCATCGATCGCGACTGTGCAATTCGCTCGCGGTGAGGACTGATTAGAGGAGTTCGGAGGGGAATGCCTGTCGAAGCTGGATCCTTCGATGTGTGTTTTTGAGGAGCTTTAGGGGGGACGGGCTGTGGAGGATCGAATTCGATTCGATTGGGTTTGAGTTTACGGTCCTTGCGTTGTTCTGGGGTTTTGCGGAGTGTTCTGGCGAGTGAAAGGGATTCGACGCGTTCCTCATTTTGCGGGGGCATTTTCGGTTATTTTAGGTTTTTGTCTGGAGGTAACATCATTTCTCTTGATCGGTCAGGGTTCGAATCCTTGAGATTTGTCGGAAGAGGAGACCTAGGAAATGCACTCGAATTGGCGTCCTCACGCCGAATAGCTTCATGTAATGCTGGGTTAAATTCGCCGTTTCGCTTAGGTTGTAGTCTAATTCTAAGTATTCAGTTTCCTGAACTCTTGGGTTTGACTTGTTGGAACGCGAAGTCATCTTCGCACCATCCTCTAGGCTTTTGTTTTTCACTCCATGTAAAGTAAATAACCAATTATGCTGCCATGTGCCCTCACGGCATACCCTCACGGCATAATTGGGATTCATGAATATCAGCAGAATTACCTGAATATCATGCTGCTGTTTGGTTATTTAGGGGCGATTTTTTTATAATGTTGTTACATGGCTTCATATGCATGATCTATATCAGGTTGATTCATTCATGTTTTCTTACTTCTAGCAGGCACCAATGAGGGGCCTGCTTTCTCTTCGAAAGACGATTTTGCTTCGGGGGCAGGGGATAGGTGTTAGGTCATTCAGCACCGAAGGTGCCAAAACTGCTAGTGCCCCTCCATCGCCTCCTTCGCCTCCACCGCCACCACCTCCTCCAGAGAAAACTCATTTTGGTGGAATAAAGGACGAGGATCGAATTTTCACCAATCTGTATGGAATGCATGACCCTTTTCTGAAAGGTGCCATGAAACGCGGTGACTGGTACAGGACAAAAGATTTGGTATTAAAGGGCACTGATTGGATTGTGAATGAAGTCAAGAAGTCTGGTCTCCGAGGGCGTGGTGGTGCTGGTTTCCCATCTGGCCTGAAGTGGTCTTTCATGCCAAAAGTATCAGATGGTCGTCCTTCCTATCTTGTGGTCAACGCCGATGAAAGTGAACCGGGAACATGTAAAGATAGGGAAATTATGCGTCATGACCCTCACAAGCTTCTTGAAGGATGCTTAATTGCTGGTGTGGGAATGAGGGCATCTGCTGCCTATATTTATATAAGGGGTGAATACGTAAATGAACGTTTAAATCTTGAACGGGCCAGAAAAGAGGCTTATGAAGCTGGACTGTTGGGAAAGAATGCATGTGGATCTGGCTACGATTTTGATGTTCACATCCATTATGGTGCTGGAGCTTATATTTGTGGTGAAGAGACTGCACTATTGGAAAGTCTTGAAGGGAAACAAGGGAAGCCAAGGTTAAAGCCACCTTTCCCAGCTAATGCCGGCTTATATGGCTGTCCTACGACTGTTACCAATGTTGAAACTGTGGCTGTTTCTCCAACGATTCTCAGACGTGGTCCAGATTGGTTTGCCAGTTTCGGAAGGAAAAACAATTCAGGGACAAAATTGTTTTGCGTGTCGGGTCATGTAAACAAGCCTTGCACAGTCGAGGAGGAAATGAGTATACCATTGAAGGAGCTGATCGAAAGACACTGCGGCGGCGTTAGGGGTGGATGGGACAACTTACTTGCAGTAATACCAGGGGGTTCATCCGTACCGCTTCTCCCAAAGAACATATGCGATGATGTGCTGATGGACTATGATGCTCTTAAGGCTGTCCAGTCTGGTCTAGGAACAGCAGCTGTTATAGTGATGGATAAATCAACTGATGTTGTCGATGCAATTGCGAGGCTTTCTTATTTCTATAAGCATGAGAGCTGTGGGCAGTGCACGCCCTGCAGGGAGGGCACAGGATGGCTCTGGACGATAATGGAAAGGTTGAAAGTTGGGAATGCAAAGTTGGAGGAGATTGATATGCTGCAGGAGGTGACCAAGCAGATTGAAGGGCATACAATATGTGCTTTAGGTGATGCGGCTGCTTGGCCTGTCCAGGGTCTCATTCGGCATTTTAGGCCAGAACTTGAGAGAAGGATTAGGGAACGTGCCGAGAGAGAGTTGCTGGAGGCTGCAGCTTAGTTTCCATACTCAGGTTTCTACTCCAATCTGTTCTCGATTAATTTCTCGTACTATCCCATAATTAAGTAGAAAGGAGAAAGCAATTATGGCCCTCATGTTTACAAACTCATGTCCTCTCTCTTTTTTTCTTTTTCTTTCTGTCATTAACTAGACTCCGTTAGATTATTGAGTGGCTGGTGAGATGATAATGGATGGGCTAAGTAACTGTAAATTCAAACCGGCAAGATGAGAATTGTGGGGTGATGAAGGACTAAATGTTGCATTAGCATAATTGCAAGTTCAAATATTCGAAAAGTGATTAGTCATTGCTTATATTTCTATAGTTCTTGCTAGCATTTGGCAAATGGTGAGGCAGAGGGGCTTAAATACGACATATTGCTAAGCTCAAGGGACAAATGTGGACATTTATTCTTACAGTCTTACTTGTAGGTACATGGTCATATACTTTTGCTGTGATTGTAAAGTTACTACCAGTTTCTTATCGGTACCTGTTTTGTCTTTCTCCATAGGTAAATCCCTTTGTTGGCGGATAATGTTAGAATAACAAGAAGAACTACCCAAAATTTGGGTTGATGGGTGGATCTGGCTTCTGGGTCTTTTGCATTTCTATTTCTTGCTAAGCTGCACAGTGAGTTTATTCACTGCCAAGAAAACTTATTCTCTCAATTATCTGGACAGGAGTTATGTATTGTCATTTCGTGTATTATGGGAAAACTAACTAGCTCACATTTTCCAGAAAGTTTGTCAATAAATCTTTGTATGTTGTCTTCTGGTTGATTTTGCTTGTCTGTAAGTAGTCGCGGGAAAACTGTTCCCTTGAGATGGTATTATTGTGCGGCGTGTCCAATATCTTGAATTTGAGAATGGAAACCCTCATCCATGTACCATGCGTTTGGTGAATTTCAAGTCCGAGCTCCAACTGACTCAACTGGTCGGCTGCTAATAAGGTCTCTGTCATTTGACCTTGTCTGTCGAGTGATGGCTCTGATGATTAGCTGAGTCACCTGATTTCTTTCTTTTGGTCTGAATTGGAGGCTGCGCATGAGCAGCTAGTCCGTAGGTGTCCAATGAACTCATGGTTGCTGATGAAATTAGCATCTCGAATTCTCTCCTGTCCCTTGTCTTGGCAAAAAGCTAGGTCGCGGGAACTACTGGGCACCAAATATATCAGTGACTATCGTCTGAACTTCTTTGAAACTTATCAACCGAAGGCGTAGCCGTTGGACATGTTTTTCATGCTTTCAAATGTGTTTGCAATGCCAGTAGTGATTTTTCATTTCATTTTATTTTATTTTTTATTATGTATGATGATTGGCTTGGTCTTGATGCAGTGGATTAGGTTGTCTTGATACAATGTTTGTTCGAAATATTGAGACCTTAACTTCTCGAGATGATTGTCACCCTAGATTACACTCTCCTGTTTATTTCCCAATGGTTATCCGAGAAAGCTTGGTTTTCTGTTTGTCTTATCAAAATCACCTTGCTTTTATGTCGGACCTTCTGAGATACTGTTGACTTAAAAGAAAGGTAAACTGATCAAATCTTGTCACCTAACTACCATATAACATCATTTGCGGTGCAAGGTTCATCTATTTCTAAGGGCAATGTGTCGTAATCGCGGATACTTAAATGAGTCGGTACTCAAATAAATCAATCTTTGCATCAAAGTAAACTTTTTTAAGCCGACTCAGAAAAGAAGGAAGTGAAAGACTTGCTGAAGCGAGTTCTACTGTGCTAGTGATTGCGACGCTTACAAATCCTCATCCAAGCTTCCAAAAATAAAAAATAAAAAATTAATGAACCTATTATGTGAAATTGATCGAGTCCGAATTGGCTGAAATAGGGGCTAAGGTGGAAGGGTTAAGCATGCTAATGGAATCGATCGTCCAAACCCATCCAATTTGCCTTTTCAGGGATATTGAGCCTAATCGGACATGAGCTGGTCGAGGGGCCATTCAATCCGTTGTCGCATTTCGTACCATACTCTTAATCGTTCTAAGTAAATGTCCCACGTTTCACCAGTTGAGATGCTCTCATGGGCGTCGTATATTGGCTTTGAGTGTTTATGCATATTGCTTGTTATTTTCAAGAAAAATTTTCAAATTTTTTTCTTTATCATTTGGTGAAGATCTCTTCAATCTTTAAAAATTACCTATAGGACTTTCAGTCATTTGCAACCGTGCCAAATCTTTTCACGATCTTTTAAAGCATAATAATTTGCATGATTGCGATGAAAAGGGAAGTAAGTAACTTCTATTCAGAAAATGTTGAAACAAATAAATGCACGGACAGTTATAAGATGCACTGGATTTATGTAATCACAATGCCTTGTATTCCCTGATTCTTTTGCATTTTGATGTGGGAACGGAATGGCACAAGGGCTGCACTGCTCCGCACGCCATGCCTAGGTTCGCGTCCCGTCTCCTCGGGGTTTGTCGTCAAATCATAATTACTCGAAACACCGTCACCGCAAAGTGTATTTTTCTCGTGATGATGCCGTAGACGACGTTGGGTCAAAATTGATATTGAGATGTGTATCGATATAATATCATACGACCAACTTATTTTAATCGAAACATCTATTTTGCCAGACGGATATTATCCTCAACTCCTCGCCTTTTTTTTTTTCCCCTCTTTCTTTTTTAGACCTTTTCAGTTTTCACTGGCAAAAGTAAAGCAAAGCGGTAGAGGTGGGGGCATTGCATTCTGCAAAGCAAATGCCAGATATTCCTGGCTCTTTTTCGGGATCTCCTCCTGAAAATCGAAACTCCTTTTTTTTTTTTTTTTTTTTCCAATCTCCTTTTTTTCAGTGTTTTTTTTTTTTTTTACTTCGAGTTCCAGATTCGGGTCTCGCCGAAACAAGCGCAGCACATGCTTTGCACTACCGCTTTGACCTGCGCGAGCGCCCCGCGTATCTAAAAGCCGCGACGTTTCAGCTCGAGCTCTGACAATTCTCTCTCTCTCTCTCGAGAAAATATTCTCTCTCTCTCTCTCTCTCTCTCTGCTTTTTACATTGTCTCCTTCCTCGTTTCACACACTGTTCTCTCTCTATCTCTAATGGCGTCTCCACAACAACCGGTCGAACTCGCCACGACCGTACTCGTACGTTGCAATTCCCACCGTCTTTGACTATCGTCTTTCAGCTCCGCGTTTGCGGATTTTGCTTGAGATCGGTTTCTTTCTTTTTTTTTTCTTCATTTAGTGTTTCCTGCTGAGTTTGTAGAGGTCGGCTTTTTTTCCTTTTTCCCCCGGAAAGGTAGATGCCTTTTTTTCTTTTCTTTTCCATATTGGTCTTTTCTGTTCCTTTTAGATTCACGGGTGCAATGCAGATCATGTGGACTCTGTGTTAGGTGGGTTTTTTTTGTTGATTTTGACTAGAATTTGTTAGTTTTTCTTTTTAAATTCTCTCGCTGATGTGCGTACCTCGTCGTCGTTACTACATTCCTCTCGATTTTTATATTTGGAAACACCGCGTCCGATCTCTCTCTCTCTCTCTCTGTGGAAGGTAAAGCGTCTGATCTCTGGTTTTAGCTTCTTGTGTTGGGTTTCTCTAGTCTTCAGAGGCAACGAAGCAGAAAGCTTTTCTGATAATGGAGATATTGGCAATCAGCTGATTGAGTAGGCTGGGTTGTACCCAAGAGTTGTAGTGTTTTCTTCTTTTGTTGCTGTCAATTTCTCATTCTTTGAGTAGCCCTTTAGTCTATACTTTGAGCTGTTTCAGCAGCAGCGAGTCTTTGAGATCGGGGTTGTTTTGGTTTCAATCATCTTGCTTGTGGCATAAGTTTGTATACTTTCGGGTGATTGTTCTTGAGCAACATCATTTATGCCACTTTCCTAGTTGTTATCCTGTCTATGACATGAGGTGATATCTGGGTGTTCCGTGGATGTAGAGATGCTGCAGTGGATGGTAATATCGACTGAGGCTTGATTGGCATTTGCTGTCAAAAATGGTTCTCGGGTTGAGATCGAAGAGCCGCAAAAGCGTTGCGCTTCAAGTCGATTACCTTATCCATGTGGAACAGATTAAGCCCTGGCCCCAATCTCCGATATCTGCTCAATCTATTTTGGTTCAATGGGAAAACGACGACAGTTCGGGATCCTTCCCTTGCAGTGCCGAGGATGGAAAGATCGTGATTGGCGAGTCGCTTAAGCTTCCTGTTACTCTGTGCAAGGAAGCGTCCAAGAGAAGAAGCAGCAGTGATGGTTTCCAGAAGAACTGCTTGGAGTTCTCATTATATGAGTCCCTGAAGAACAGGGCGGTGAAAGGTCAACTGCTGGGATCTGCTGTGATAAACCTTGCAGATTATGGGGTTATTCAAGAGACAGCAAATGCTAGCATTCCTGTGAGCTGTAAGAAAAGCTTGAAAAATGCAGCGCAACCTGTGCTTTACATTAGCATTCAGCCCTGTGATGTGGATAGCTCCAGCTCTTCACCAAAGAGTCGACTTTCAAAAGAAGTATCTCTTGAAAAGCCTGGAAGCGGATCTGTTTTGGCTCAGGTCAATGATGAGGATGTTGAAATCTCGTCATTCACTGATGATGATTTAGATGGTGATGTCCCCGTCCATTCATCCCAAATCACTTCCACCTCTCTTCCTGGAAACGTTGTCACCTTACTGTCTCGAGATGATAAGGTACTTGAAATCATTACAGGAAAACTCTGTTAACTGGTGTTTTTTTTTTTTTCCTCTTGATGATGGAGATTTGTCCTGCTAATAACCGGTTGATCATCTCTTGGCCATGGACTTCTTTTGATATTTATTCCCATGGGTTATTTAGTTTCTATACTCCAGTCAAGAAAATTTAATGCTTTTCATCATTAGTTCTTGTTCAGGAAGGGGGCTGACATGGCCAGTAGATGTTCCTTCCATTAAATAATCAATGACCTCACCCATTGCTTGGGAATTGGGATATCATGCACATATCAACTTCGTTTTGTTTAACTGTCAACATAATCATTGGAATCTCGAATCCCCTTCCCAGTTTGGTAATCCAACCACGTGAGCAAACTCCTGAAGTGTGACTCACAATCATAGCTTTCTTGCTTGAATTATCAGATCTTGAAATTTGAAATTGAGAGGCTCGTTCCTTGTTGATTTGCGACTTTTCCCACGTGGTGGATGATATGCAGACAAATGTTTTGGAAGGAACCGTTAGATGTTTCATACACTTTAGCCTTTTATCGTAAATCATAACAGATTCTTGCTAGCCGAGGATATTATATCACCAAAAAATTAGTTTGAGCATCTTATAATGCTTCATTTTGTTCTTTAGCTTTCAGTCCTCTCTGTTAACCAGTACACCTGCTATTCTTGGACTGTTCTTGGTGCATAGAGAGAACTAGCAACATCAAATAATGGCAAACGAGTTGCTAATCGAGAAGATGCACTGCTACTAGAAGTAGCAAATTCAAGCCAGGAAAAACTTTTTGCAGCTGAAGCAGTTGAACATGGAAAAGCCACCTCTTCTTCACCATCTACAGACTTACTTGACACCGGCAACCATGCTCAAGGTTTGCTTCTTTTCTCACATTTCTTAAGAAAAGTCTGACCTCATACCAGGAAGCTATCCACTATCTTCAGTTATTAATTCTCATGTACAGGTCTCCAACATATGAGAGAGTTGCACCACAAGGAAAACACGAGTTTGCTGGAACCGATAGGTTATAAACTCCATGAGAGAATTCCCGATGAAAGCGATGGGATTAGAGAGGGCTCTCGAGCAGAAAGTGAAGGTGATGTTATTAGACGCTTTTCTGATGGTTCATCGTCTAATGCTCCAAATTCTGAGAGGGATATTGACACACAGCTTGTAAGAAGCACCCTCTCTCGAGATCATGAAAACAATTGGAGTTCAAATAAGGATGGCCCGTCTCCACCCCAACATATGCTGTTAGGTTCTTTTTCAGTAAAAGATGAGGATGAACAGCAAGAAAATGGCCTAGCGGAACAAACACTCAAAAAAAAGAAACATTTTCGAGATGTAGCTTCGGGTTTTCTAAAGCGCGACACCAGAAAACAGGTTGCCTTCTCGAGAGATGCTGCAGACGAGATGGGTGATTTTGTTGATAGCAATGAACTAAAACATGGAAAAGATGTGAACCTATTATCTAATCCATCAGATAACTTTAAACTGCTTGTTAAGAACGCAGTTGCAAAAGAGGCGAAACGGATTCACCCACGCAGAGATGATGAGAAAAGTGCTACTTTTTCTGCAATAAATGATAAGAAGAAATTGGCCGACTTTTCTGCCAATGAAGCCAAGTTGGAAAACAGAATTGCTATGCTTGAGGAAGAGCTGAGGGAAGCTGCCGCTATTGAGGCTAGTCTTTATTCTGTTGTTGCTGAGCATGGAAGCTCCTCGAACAAGGTCCATTCTCCAGCTCGGCGACTTTCTAGATTCTACTTCCACGCTTGCAAATTAAACTCTCCATCTAAGAGGGGGAGTGCAGCGAGAGCTGTTGTTTCTGGACTAGTTTTGGTCTCTAAGGCATGCGGAAATGATGTACCGAGGTACTTTTGAAGCTCAAATAGTAAAAGTAATGCAGAAACAATTTTACTGTGCTGATTTTGGCTAATATTCTTGCCAAGTGATTGCAAATTCTACAATTGTCAGTTAAAAGGAATAGTAAACGAACCATGGGAGCTTGCTCCTTAGTATCAATAGTGGATAAGTTGTGTGATATATGTGTCAAGTGAATTGTTCAGCAGGAGAAGTTCTTCTGTCACTATCTTGCAGAAGCTGCATGATATACTGGATTGCTTAAAAGAGGATGTGATGATGTCCCTAACTGGATTTTATAAGAAAAGGGAATCATATTACTCAAGAAAATTAAACTCTCATCCAGTGAATTGCTGATTTATCCAGAATTCGCCTTCTCTTCCAGTTAATGGTTGTCATTTAGTTGTCTTTTGTTGCAGGTTAACTTTCTGGTTGTCCAATGCAATAACGTTGAGAGCAATCATCACTCTTGCTGCCGGCAAACTGCTTGGTGAAGAATGTGTCGGCAATAAAGTAAATAAGGAAACATTGGTTGGTTCCTCTGTTCATGGGATAGACAGAGATGATGTGTCAGAATATGCTGATGTATGGGAGAATCCATTGGCCTTTGCGGTTGCACTGGAAAGGGTTGAAAGCTGGATATTTTCCCGAATAGTTGAATCCGTGTGGTGGCAGGTGATTTGACAGTTTTAATGCAGTTGCTGCTTTTAGTACCTTGATTGAGTTCCCATATTTTTCTTTGTCGTTTGCTTAAAGATTTCCTACTACTACAGACTGTCACTCCACACATGCAGCCTTCTGCTGCCAAAGGTTCAAACTCGAGGAAAATCCATGGAAACTTTTCTGTCATCTCTGGAAGAAGGCTTTCAAGGATGCCCATGAAAGGCTTTGTCCCATTCGAGCTGGAGGTCACGAATGTGGATGCTTGCCCCTACTGGCCAGATTGGTAATGAATCCACACCTTATTATTTCTTGATATGCATTGGGTAATTGAGTCCTGTGCATTGTATGCATTTATGAAAACTGTGGATAGAGCAACTTGCGAAAAGGACAAACGCTTACCAGTAAATCCGGGACCAGATAATATTTATTCGTGTGGTTAATAACTTTTTCTTTTTATCGTATTATGCTTTTGTGAAATCTGTTACCAGATGCTTGTCTCCCATGTATATCATTGACCAGTAAAATGAAACTTTAGACTGATAAGAAGTTCTTTGCATTTTTATTTACAGGTAATGGAGCAGGTGATAGGTAGGCTGGATGTTGCCATGTTCAACGCCATACTGCGTGGATCAGATGACGAGATGCCAACAGATCCTGTTTCTGATCCGATCAGTGATTCAAAGGTGCTACCTATTCCAGCTGGAAAATCTGGTTTTAGGCCTGCGATACAACTGAAAAATGCGGTAAGCAGTTGTCTTCTCTTTCCTTTACCCATTTCATCCTTACTTATCACTCGTCAATTGTACTTCCTCACAAACTTCTTGAGCGATGACAATAATTCTTCTCCAGAAAGTTCAATCTCCTGATTACAGAGCATGTAGTGCTTTTATCTGAGAGTATGCAAGATGTCTCATTAGGGGACACATGATTCTAACTAATAGTCAGCAGCTGAGATGGTACTCACTTATAGAGATGGTGAAAAGATACCGGACTATTTGGATCACTAAGCATGAATTCATTTGAGATGTGGTTGTCTTGAAAGTTTTAAGGCACTATTCTAATTTTTCATTACTTCATATACCCTGCCAAGAGTATTAAACTTCTGACATATGGTACACTTTATATTGCTTCTGTCACTAGATTGGGGACTGGTCCAGATGGCTGGCTGACTTATTTGACATTGATGAGGATGACTCTCTTGAAGATAGGAACAAAAATGGCGGCAGCAAGAAACAGGAAGGCGGTACATCTTTCAAAGCTTTTCCTCTCCTTAATGCCTTGAGTGATCTGATGAAGCTGCCCTTTGACTTGCTGGCTGATAGGAGTGCAAGAAAAGAGGTATTGCTCACTCTCTCTCTCTCTCTGCTTGCCTGCATGTTTTCTCCTGTGTTATTAATTTCACCAACATCCTGTTTGCTTTTTGTAAGTTTTGCCCTGCATTTGGTGTGCCACTGATCATGAGGGTTCTCGACAATTTTGTTCCTGATGAATACTCTCCAAACCCTGTGCCGGAGGCACTTATTGAGACCCTGGACTCCGAGGTTAGTTCATTCAAGAAGTTGCTTCTGGACTAATGCTGTTGCTTCATACTAATTTTCTGTTGAGTTCTTGTGCAATGAAAATGCAGCAATAAGTTGTTCGTATTCATCATTTGACTGACCGGACATTGATGAAGCTTTTTCCATCTTTATCCAGGATCACCTTGATGAAGACGAACAGTTGATAACAAGTATCCCACACATTGCATCGCCAACCGCATATGCTCCACCTCCAGCATCTTCACTTGGCGCCATCATCGGAGATATGGGAAATCAAAGCTTGTCGAGGACAGGATCATCGGTCCTCAGAAAATCCTATACCAGCGATGACGAGCTCGATGAATTGGGCTCTCCGATAGATTCAATCATCCACGATGGTGGCCGAGTTTTGCCCACCTCACCGCTACCAAACTGGATGCTCGAAAGAAAGAGTGGCAGGAAGGTTGTCAGATACCGACTCCTCAAGGAAGTGTGGAGAGATGGTGAATAGTCCCTCCTTTCCCTTGCTCTCCAATTTCTTGTTATTCGCATCTATGTACTTCCCCTGTAATTAATCTGGTCAACTTAATATATGCATTTTTATTTAGAAAGTTTCAAGTAAGTATCCTATAACAAGTACCAAGTTTTGCTAAATGAAGAATTTATTCATGGTGAAAGTACGATTTTAAACAGCACCTTTCTCTTTGACTTTACTGTACGGCTAATACAAGTGAACTGGCCAGAAAATTTCGTCACCCCATCATAACTATGATGAAATCGAACACTTTCAATTTGGATCTGGTTTCAGTTCGGTTAATCAAATCGAACTGAAAATTGCCCTTCTTAATATTACTGTTTTTTTCTTTCTATTTTCATTGAAACCTCTTCTTAATATTACAGAAAAAAAAACCAAAAAACCTGAACCAGGTATTTGATTTAAATTATATCCGATTCAGACTGGTTTGGTTCAAAGATAATGTATGCTCAAACAGTTCAATTCGGTTTGGGTTTCTTGAAAATTTGAACCGTTGACATCCCCAAAATTCGGGTTTCCTTAAGCTAAAGAAGAATTTTCCTGCTTGTTATTGGTACTTTGAGTTTACAAATTTTTTTTTTGGTTAGAAATTATTTTTTTAAGTTTGGATTGTTTAAAAAATTAACACAAACCCCGTTTTTAAGTTTAGGAGAATAACTTCATCATTTAAATTTAGGATTTTTATTTTGAAAATACAACTAGAACCTAATGCTTAGGTTTGAGGGACTTAGACAAAGTCAAGCATTACGATGCCCAAGCTCGAGTCCCGCGAGACACGACTTGAACCCTGACAACAAAGCCCATGACCTCGACACTAGAGTTGAGTCCCCTGAGGATGAGATCAGGACCCTCAATGGTGGTGCTTGAGTCCCCAGTGGCTAGACCGAGGACTCTGACAATTGGGGCTGGCCTCGAGTGGCCATGCCCGGCTGCTAGAGTCTTGGCCGGGGTGCTAAGGTCCTGACTAAGATATCTAACACTTTTATTTATGATATGTTGTTATTGAGAAGGAATATATATCAACTCCTGCCAAAATTCTTTAAAAAAAAATAGACATTAAAAACCAAAATGAAAGGGAAGAAATACATAGAATTGGAACGTGATCATGTAGAAGTCTCCTTTCAACTCTCTATGAACGGAGAAGAGCAAGTCCCAAGAAAATGCTATCTATATAGCTTGCTCGTCTTTTCCACAACAAATCTATGGCACAAAAGGTGAAGTCTTGAATAAAATGGAGAAAACTATCGAGAGAAAGGAGGATTTACATTTTACTTTATGCTGATTTATAATTTATTTATTTTTGCGCTCAAAATATGTTGTGCCTACTTAAGTTATTATTAGTCAATAAATATCGAAATTCTAAGTTTCTGTTTTTCTTAAGATAAACCTACATGGTAGAGTTGATCCATTTTAAATAAAATTCCACAGAAGTTTTAGCAGAGAATACGATTTATATGAATATTTATTTTTGTTATAATTTATTCCATATCATTATATTTCTCTCACGGAAATTCAAGTCAACACCAGCATTCAAAATAATATAATCAATATAACTTTATATCCGTGCAATGCGCGGTCATCTTGTTAGTGCAAAAATAAACATCAAAGCTTTTTACGAACCAACCAAAGGTACTTACACATTAACAGAAAAATAGTAGGCAATGGCTACTGTAGATCAGATATTGATATGAAATTATTATTTTTTTGGTCGAAAGAGATTGATATGAAATTTGATGATGTTGGAGATGTGCAAAAATGAAATTAGTCAGAGATAAGGATATATATGAAATTAGGCTAGACAAGGTCTTAGGAAATGGCAATAGATTTTTCGATAAAAAGAGGCCTCAGTATTTTAAAGTGACAATTGACCTCCTTTCTATAGTCCAAAAAATTTTAAATTTTTTTCTCCCCTCAAGTGAAAAAGGCATCTATTTTCTATTTTTCATTACAAACTCCGATTGTTTCACAAAAAATAAATAATTTAAAAATATTTATCTAAAAATAATCGTTCATATACCTTATAAAAATTAATGAACAAAAATTATTTTCATTATTCATGAAAATATTTAGACAAAAATTATTGTTACTGATAAATTTTTTAAACTGATTAATTTTGTTCAAGCAATATAAATGATTATTTCTAGCAAAATGATTTTCAGATCACTTATTTTTTACAAAACAAAATGAGCATTAGCTACTAATATCATGTGTAAATGACTTCTGTGGTTCTCTATCAATCTTGGTCATCATCACATTCATGCCTGACAAGAATCTTAGAATGCACGAATTACGTGAACACCCAACTCATCTGGATCTTCAAATTTGCCAAAGCCTACAAAATATTTTCAAATTTTTTATCGTTTCAATATTATTTGACAATTTATATATGCATACTGTGGAATATATTCGTCTCGCGTCAATATGCATTGATGAGATCTAGTTTCATGTGAGTAAATACAACTGAAAAATGCGGTAAGCATTTGTCTTCTCTTTCCTTTAACCTTTTCCTTTTCATCCTAATTTATTACTCGTCAGTGGTACTTCCTCACAATTTCTTGAGCGATGATAATAATACTTCCCAGGAAGTTAAATATCATGATTCCAGAGCATGTAATGCTTTTATCTGAGAGTTAGCGAGATGTCTCATTTGGGGAAACGCAATTATAGCTAATAGTCAGTGGCTGAGATGGAACACGCTGATAGAGGTGACCTTGGGAAAATATAGTTTAATTTTTTGAGTAAAAATCAAATTTTTTAAAACTTTTACATCTTTGAAAATGTAAAAAGTTATATAGTCATTGTTTATTTTTTTGCAATTTTAAAAATCTAAAACTAAAAAACTTAATTTTTTTAGCTTTGCATCTAATTTATAATCAAATTCTTTTAATATAATTTTTAAATAAATTTACTAATATATATTTTTTACATTACTCTCAACATAAAAATGTATATCACTTTTTTTAAAGATTTATTTGCCCCCACAAAGTTACTAATAATTACCGGCAAATTTCCGTCCAGGATACAACAAAGTTTATCAAATTAATAGTCACGAATACTATCAAGTCTCAAATGGGAATACTGCTAGTATTTCTCTAGGATCTCTCTAGAAAACAATTGAAAATATGGTTGTAGTTTTTTTCAAAGAGAAGTCTCTAAAATGATCACACTCATTTCTTCTGAAAACTGACATGTATATATAAAACATTATTAAAACGTAAACAACTCTTCGTGAAAGATTGCAAAGCAAACAAATGTATCCTTTCGAAAATTGCCTAGATGAATAAAGGCGTTCATTCGTAAAAAGTTAAAAAACGAACAAATACAACTTTTCAGGAAATGTTGCAAACTGAACGAGTATCTTTTTCAAATGTTGTTTTGAAAAGACACAAACAAAATTCGGAATAAATAAATTATTATTTAATAAATAAAATTTCGAAATTATTATTTATTAATTTTTTTAATTTCCGAAAATTCTCAATAAACAAAAAAAACAACCTTTGAATTGATTAAAGTTATAAGATAATCGTATGAAATAAAAAATAAAAACAAAATAATAAAGGGATTAGTGTTAATTAAACTACGGGCGTGCAAAGTGCTAAGTTAGCCAAATAATTGCACACCCGCACCTGGGGTCTAACACACACCCAATCATTCGTTTAGGTACACAAAGGAAACTCCTGACTTTTTAATCGGCCCACTTCCTCCCACTTTTCCTATGTGGGACAAGAAAAATACACTTAGTTTGTTTTTACAAACAAACTTCCAACAGGTGATGAAAATGATATTAGACTATTTGGATGACTAAGCATGAGTACACTTGAGACGTGATTATTTGGAAAGTTTCAAGGCACTGTTCTTGTTCTTTCAGAACTTCCTATACACTAACAAGAGTATTTGACGTATTTGACATTAATTAAGGAAGACGACTCTCCTGAAGACGAACAGTTGATAACAAGTATCCCATACATTGCATCACCAACCGCATATGCACCACCTCCAGCATCTTCACCTGGCGCCGTCATCGGAGAGATGAGAAACTAAACCCTATCGAGGACAGGGTCATCAGTCCTCAGAAAATCCTATACCAGCGATGATGAATAATCTTTGGTCTCCAGTCAGTTTTCTGTTATTTGCATTTATTTACTTTCCCTGTAATTAATCTATTTAATATATACCTTTTTATTTAGAAAGTTCCAAAAAAGTAAACGAAATTCATGTATTTGGTGGAAATACGATCCTCAACCGCACCTTCCTATTAAAGGAGTCCATTATCTTTGACTTGACTGAACGGTTAGTACAAATAAACCCAAATCGAATTTTCGTAATTTTTTAATTTAGATTTAATTTCAGTTCGGATAATGAAAAAGTTTAACCGCCTTTTTTTTTTTTTTTTATCTCAGTTTGGATAATTTTGGTTAATCAAATTGAATTGAAAATTGTCATTTTTCTTAATATCACAATTTATTTCTCTCATTTTTCGCTGAAATCTCTTCTTAATGTTACAAAAACAAAAAAAGAAATCGAAAAAACCAAACTAGACCGAATCAAACCAAATCAGATTTTTGGTTCAGATTATATTCAGTTCATGGTTCGATTCAAAGATAATGCACACCCAAACGATTCAATTCAGCTCATTTTTCCAAAAATCAGAACTAAACCGTTAACATCCTCAAAATTCGAATTTCCCCGACCTTGGGTCCAAGAACAATTTCCTTGCTTGTTATTGGTACTTTGACTTCGCGGATATTTTTTTTTTTGTTAAGAATCATGTTTCTACATTTGGATCATTTAGAAAATTAATGCAAAACCCATTTTTAAGTTTAGGAGAATAACTTACATCATTTAAAATTTAGATTTTTTTTTTCAAAATACGACTAGACTTTAATACTTTGATTCGAGGGACCCAAGCTGAGCCAAGGATCACGATGCCCGAGCCCGAGTCCCATGAGACATGGCTTGAACCCATGGCGGGGAGGACCATGACCTTGGCAGTAGGGCCTAGGCACCTCGAGGCCAAGATGGGGACCTCAACACTCGAGCCCGAGTCTCGGCCCAAGACCCCGACAATTGGGGCTGGTCTCGAGTAGGCATGCCTAACTGCCAGGGTCCTGGCCGTGGTTGTTAAAAGTACCCCGATTAAGATATCCAACACTTGTCTTTGTGACATGTTGTTATTGATAAGAAATATTTATTAACTCTTGCCAAAACAAAATAATTGACATTAAAAACCTAAAAGAAAAAGGAAGAAATGGTAAAAAAAAAGGGAGAAATATATAGAATTGGAACGTGATCATATAGAAGTATCCTTTTAACTCTCCAGGAATAGAGAGGAGCAAGTGGAGGAGAAAAATAAATTATTTTCGTCTCAAGAAAATGCTATATAAATAAATTAGCTTGCTCGTCTTTTCCGCACAAAATGGATGGCACAAAAGGTGAAGTTTCGGACAAAATGGTGGAAAGCTAGAGAAAGGGGCATTTACATTCTACTTTATGCTCCCATGTTTATTATTGATTTATAATGTTTTTCGTGCTCAAAATATATTTGTCTACTTACGTTACTCAATAAATATCCAAATTCTAAATTTAAATAAAATTTCATGTAAGCTCTAGCAGTGAACACAATTAATATGAATATTTATTTTTGTTACAATATTTTTCATATCATTATATTATTTTTGTGAAGATCAAGTCGACACAAACATTCAAAATAATATGACAAATATAGTTTTAGATCTGTACAACAACGCATAGTCATCTTGTTGGCATAAAAATAAAGATAAAAGTTTTTTTTAACGAACCAACAGAGATACTTATACATTAACATATAAACAGTAAGCGATATCAGAGATTGATCGTGAAACTTTGATGATGTTGAAGGTGTACAAAAAAGGAAATTGCTCAGAGATAGAGACAATATGAAATTAGGCGAGACATGGTGCTAGAAAATGACAATAGTCTTTTTTAGAGAAATAGGCCTCAGTGGTTTAAAATGATAATTGACCTCTTTTCTATAGTACAAAAGATAAGAGTTTTTTCTCCCCTTAAGTGAAAAAGACGTCCATATTCTATTTTTCATTACCGGCCCTTTTTGTTTCACTAAAATGAATAATTAAAAATAATTTATCTAAAAATAATCACTTGTATCTCTTACAAAAATTAATGATTGAAAAATATTTTCATCGTCCAGGAAATGTTTAGACATAAATTATTGTCGATAATGAGGTTTTTTTTTTTATTTGACTATTTATTTCAAGTGATGCGAGCAAATATTTTTAAGAAAATGACTTCCAAATCATTAATTTCCAAGAAACAAATGAAGTATTAGCTACTAATATTATGTGTAAATGACAAATGCTACAGTTCTGTAGCTCTCCATCAATCTCGATCATCATTGCATTCATGATACAATAACATTAATGAACGAATCACGTGAACACCCAACACATCATTATCTTCAAATTTGCCAAAGCCTGCGAAATATTTTCAAATATATTTCTAGTATATCATTTCGATATAATTTGACAATGTGCATATACATATTGGTGATTATATTCCTATCATATCAACAATGCGACATGCATTGACAACATCTAATTTCGTGTGAGTAAATAGAAGATGGATCTTCCTCATCCAACGAGAAATGTTTTGATCACCAAAACATAACTAGACATTATACAAGAAAAATGGCTCGTAGAGACTCATAAACTTTTCTTTTTCGATATTCATCGAGTGTTTCCGTGCATCCTATGGTAAAATCCGAATTTGCAATTTTAGGAAAAGAAGACATGGGACCACGTGACACCCCTGATCCAAGGACACGAAAACGAGAAAGATCGCAGGTAAGCCTTTTCAACTCCCACCTTTTCTCCACCTTGAATCTTCAATGTCGTTAAACAGTTAACAGCCACTCATTTTCCCAACTAAATCGCGAGCAAAATTAGAATTTCACTCTCTGCTTGTTTATGACTTCCCAAGCAGAAATCCCATTATTACCGGGTGCAGAAATTTTGCTTTTTCTATTTCATTTTATTATCATTATCTTTTTGGTTATATATGGAGTAACCCCATTTAAATTTAAGGTCTTTCTTTGCTGATGATCCTCGTTAGATTCGCTATAAATTTCTGCAGGAGGCTTTTCTGGTTGATACCAAACGATTTTGACACCATCTTTCTTGACAGAGGTATGAAATATGGCGTTTCATCTGGTTGAAAATTTCTATGCCTGCTAGCTCTTTTCCAATGATTTTTTTGGTCTTTTTTTTCAAATTTTTGGTGGGTGTTACGTTTGTATTCCATCCCACAAAGATAAAGATTTCTCAGGAAAGATTGAATGGTCGTGTCTTTTGCCTGCCTGCTGCTTGTATATTGTTAATTTGCTGCTAGGAGTTGGTATGAACAAGAAAAAAAAGCTTTTGTCTCTAGAAATTGTAAACTTTCAATCTCATAACGTGGTACATTGATATCTGTAATTGTCCAAGAAAGAATTTCCATATTTATAGTTCATATTGCTTCCAGAAACGAATATGCCACATTCTTCAGAAGGTCTATGATGCATCACGTTATGCCGGATGGTAACTTTGTGAATCCTTTGCATCATTTCCATAAAAAGCAGCAATTTCTTTTTCTTGAGTGAGAAGTTGAATCATTTTTATACTGCATAGACTCTGAAAAATTCGTTTTTCGGTCACATCAAAACGAAATTCCTCTCCTATGTATCTGAAGTTTTGTCGCTTGGGATATGTCGGTTTTGGATACTACGAGTACAGAGTACAATGTATGCAGTGATGCAGATTCTAACTTAATCTGGAGGCACGTCTTAAGATGAATCCTAGCTCGTAAGTCGGCAACAGGTCTATGTTTGTTGGGTAACGTCCAAGACATAACCAGGCTTGTGATTGCAGGAAACAGGTAACAACCAACAGAATGAGTCCGAGACGCCGTCCCTTGCACACCTGCAGGGTTTCGATACTTGCAACAGCTCACAGAGCCTACATGAGAGCACAAGACTTCAATGGACCGTCTGGATCATTGTTCAAAGTTTTCACCAGATTAGCCAACAAAATCAGCCCGTTTGTGTATGCGGTTCAGTACCAATGCCTATCCATGCTCTCCTTGGCGGACAGTTCCATCCTAACTGCTGAGGATGTCATCGAGAAAGTCTTCCCTGCATCGAGTTATGTGTTTGATAAGATTGATGAGCTCATCCAAGTGACGGAAGCCCTCCCAGATAGAATCGACGATGTCATAAACAAAGTGCCGGGTTTTATCCACCAAATTCCACTTCTAGATTGGGTGTTAGTCCATTGTATATTGTGGTTGTCATTTTGGGTCTCGATAATAACCTGCTGGGAATCAAGAACTGTCAGAGAGAAAGAGATCCCGGTTGATCCGAACTGTAATGAATGCTGTGATAGATCGGCGTACTTAGCTGATGCACACTACCCTGCTGATCAGGAACCGCACTTTGACAGCCGAAAAACAGGGCAGTTTTCTCCGGTGTCTGAAGCCGGAGGCGAGACAAGAACTACTGATGCAGAGACCCATGAAGAGGGCTCATACAAGGAGGTTCTACAGAAGGGAATAAAGGAATCATACAAGGAGGTTCTAACGAAGGGAATGGAGGAAGAAATAGAAGAAGAAAACAAAGACAGTTTGGAAGGCAAGAACGAAAGGATCAACGTCAAAACTGAAGACAATGGGCAAATAGAGGACGAATCCACCAATGATCCCATCTTGGAGTTGTTCGAGTCCGCATGGCTAAAGAAACCAGCAAGAAGGAAAAAATGAGACTATGTCTCTTACGTGTGACATGTAACAAAAGAAAAACAAGAGATGCAAGCCATGGCCGATGTATCCATACTCCAGTATTGTATGGGCTTAGTTGACAAAATACCATATCAGTTTTTCTGTCGATACAGAACCATTTGGCATTTCTGCTGGAACTTCATAACCAGATGGTACAATGAGTATTTGTATTTGCAATCTGCCCAAAGAATCGGGTTAGTCTCTTTGATGGGATGATACAGAGAATTCATGCCTACATATTTCTATTTGCTAAAGATGGTTGATTTCTTAGACAGTGTTCTTCCTTCATAAAGTTTAATTCTCATCATGCTATCAAGAGATGCTGGAACTTCATTGTTGTTATATAGTTCAAACACTCTGTAGCTATCATCATTCCTGTCGACCAGCTTTTGATATGAGAATGAAGCCTAAGATGAATCATTTGTGTCTTAAGCAAACATAGTTTGAGGGTATTATTAAATCTAAACGTCTTTTGTGTTCATATACTGCAATGGTTCTGTTTTGCAAACAAGTAGGCAACAAAAAGATATTCAAAGCACTCATCCTATTGTGAGCGAGTTGGTTTGAGCCTTTCCCTCTCTAATTGCGGAAGGGGGGAGGTTCGAGTCACCGCGTGTACATTAGCGCGACTTAAGCGGAGCACCGTGGAAGGTGGGTCTCCGCGCCAGCTTCCACTGGGGTTTACGCGGCGGCTCGCGTGAGACGATTCCTCTAGTCCAAAAAATATATAAAAAAAAAAAAAAAAAAAAAGATTTTCGAAGCTCCTGAACTGGAGAGGAATTCTCTGCTACTAATTGCAGGCAACAAATTTAGAAGCAACTGCTTTATAGATCATCTTATGTGTTTTAACTTTTAAGTGCAAACAGAAACAGAAACAGAGCTTATTTTTTCATTGGTATTAGAAACAGATAGGTTAGTCAACCCTTCCTATGTAAAGCTCCTTCAGAAGATCCAAACACACTCAGAAGCAAAATCTGGCTTAGTCACTGAATGGCGGAAAAATTTAGATGGGACATCTTGGGTCTAATCAATCTCATGTCAAATTGACCTGACATTCACAATTTCAACAAAAGGATTATACTCAACATGGAGTAATTACGTAAATCATGTTTCTATGACACAAAACAAGATCAAATCAACCATGCTCAATATCGAGGCCTTCCACATTTCAGTCAACAGATGGTGTAGAGATCTTCTCTAATGCATATTGCATTCTTCCTGCTGCTGAGCAAGTCGAGCATGACTCAAAATCAAGTTAACATAACTTGTATTAAGTTAGGGGCCTCTTTGGAGTACTAACGCCAGAACCAACCGCTACATAATGTGCCGTGCTACTTAAGCCTTTGATTCTGGCAATAAAAGAACTAACAATCTCCCCACGAGAGAGAAAAGGGGTAGGAGGGAGAGACAAAAATCCATTCATTGCATGGAAAACTGTACACCTCTTTTTTATCTCAAGAAAATCAAAAACAGATGATTTTGCCCAGCAGAAAAGAAGATACCACAGAAAAATATACAGATTGTGATAACATCTAACACTGGTAGACCGAGTAACTCTTGCTCTTCCATAAAAAGCCCCAGCCTTTGCCTGTTTTCCTTCTAGATATAGACTTACAAAGCGGCTTGGCTTCTGGAGCTGATGACACAGTCCTGTGACTCATCTCCTCCGGCTGACAATGATGCCGCTGGCTCAAATTGGCAGGAGATTGATCCCGTTGCCGTTGCTCCCGGAACAGCATCAAAAGTTTCTGAGCCTTTTCTCTCCCCCTTAGTGTACCATTCACTGAAATGGACACCAATGCAGGTATAACACCTTCTTGTAACACCATTTGAATGCACTTGTCATTTCCGTTACACAAAACTAGAAGACATAACACAGCTTGCTCCTGCTCAACAGGCTCTCCAGTGTCAAGTACCGTGGCAAGTAAACTTATGAGCTCAGGGCAAGATACCATTTCATCTTTTCCTGATTGGCTTGAAGCTAAATTTATAAGGACAGCTATTGACTTTTCTGTCCACATTTGGTCGCTAGAATCTGCAAGAAGAGATTGAAGGCCACTAATAATGCCTGCTGAAAGCAGGTATCCAATATTGTCGCGGTAGGTGGAGAGATTGTAAAGGGCATGAAGAGCATCAAGCTTGCATTGAGGTGCCGTTTCATCTTTAAGAAGCTGGATCAGAAAGGGTACAGCCTGACTCATGCCAATTATGGACTTGGCATCTTCAAGACAGGAAAGATTCAGATATAGAGCCGTTGCTGATGGATGAGAGTTATGGTTGGATATCATTTCCTCAAGAAGTGGAATGACTCCAGCAGCTAATATCAACTCCTTGTTCCTGAGGTTAAAGAAGCAAGGAGAACACATGTTAAAACACTGTGTCAGGCAAAGAATGATGCAAGAAACTACAGGAGAACTGGGAGATAAAGAAAGTGAAGGCAAAAATAATCATTGTTGTGCTGTTTAGCATATAAGGAATGGCATAGCAATTTCTCCTATATGAAAAGACAAAAGCAGCACTTTTTTTTGTGATCAAAACAAAAGCAGCACTTGAAACAGGTTATAGGTGATGGACAAACTAAGAACAGAATATCCTTCCACCCCTTTGTTTTCAAACATTCAAGTTGTAAGCGGAATGGAAAAAAAAATATACCTCCTGCTTATAGAGAAGCCCTCAGAGGACATCAAAACTTGAGTACAAGAATCAGAGAAAAGACAGAATACTGGAAAACACAAATGACAAAACGACAATATCGATCCAAAAAGCATGAGACTCTAGTCCTATGGTCATAAGAAGTGAAAAGGACGCCATAAGGGGCATTGCATGGAAACAATATCGGTCATTTCTGCAGACAACAGCAAATTCCCGGCAGCTGTTAATAAAAGCAATACAAACATGCAAAATAGAGCCCAAGTGGGTGAAACTCTAGTACTGTACCCACCGACTGGCCCAAAAGAAAATTATAGCATCCACTAATGACTGGATACCCTATTGCTTTTGCCGCATAATTAATTGTCAAAATGCCCAAAAGAGTATTGAGACCTCTAAAACAGCAATAAACTAAAAGACAAACCTGTTATTGTTGACAGCAAGGTTGAACAGAGCCATTGCTCCAACGTCCTGAGCCATTTCATTCCTCTCATGGACAGCCAACTCCAGAAACTGCAGAAGGGCTTCAACAAAGCCATTGGCCCCCATGAAAATTCTAGCCTCCTCATCATCCTTTAGCAAAATCCTGATTTGTTCTACCACTTTGCACTTTCTGCACAATTCCTCTCCTCCATTTAGCACTTCAAGAAAATGATCATTTTTCTGAAAAATGTTGACCTCGGGCACTTGTTCCGATGCAGAAAAATTTTCTTTCTCATCATCTTCCTCCTCAATGGTACCACTCTCCTCCAAAGGAACAACTTTGACAAACTTTGACTTGCAGGAACCAAGACTGTTCATCAATCTTGAATTTGTGGACTCAGACTCAGATAATGCCAGCCTCCAATAATTCAAATCAAGAGACTCTGGAGGCCCCTCTGGAACAGAAACGCCATTTTGCTCGCACCAGCTAGCAACAAGTCCTTTCACACAGTAATTAGGAGTCAAACAAAGATGAGACAGATTCTGTTGAGTTTTAGGACAGGTGTTGTGCCCATCACTAAACCACTTCTCAATACAGATCCTTTCATATGTCTGTCCAGAAGAAATAATAACTGGATCATACATAAGCTGCAAAGATATCGGACACCTCAACTCTTCTGGTGGAAGTGGCATCTGGCCTGATTTCCTGATGTTGTGCCTGAAGTTAAAAGAACTCAGCTTTGATAGCTGTCTATCAAATGCGTGACCATTGCCCACAATGCCTCCCTCATCAAGGGAACCCTGGACAGTTGGTGAACAAGGAGTTGATCCCTGTGAATCATTGTCGTCAGAGAATTCACTCCTGAATAACTTCGAATACTTTCGCATTAAATGTAAAAGATAAGCCACAATTGACTCCTTTCGCTTATCTTCCTCTGCTCTAGCTCTTTCAATAAGTTTCTTTAATGCTCTTCTCTCTGTAAGAGCCGCTCTAGAAGAAGTGATTCCAAGTTTACCAGCTGCTTGATGGAAAGACTCGAGTTCATTGTTATCATTAGAGTCATTAAACTTTCTTCCTTGCTGGAGCAATGCAATTATTTCCTCGCCCACATGCTTCTCCTGTGGATCAAGGGTAAATACAACACCCTCCAGTTCGGCAACAATCTCCAATATCTGCAAAAGTAGAATATTATGTCTGGTTCAGCCTATTTCAATTTAAGCAAGACAGACTCGTGGACCATTCCAATTACTTAAAACGAACAGAAAAATAAAACATGCCAAGTAATGGCATTCAATGAAATTGCCAAAGCACATACAAGGGTAACGAACTTGTAGAAACACATAAATAATTGCCACAGAGAATGTTCCATTAATAAAGAGAAAAAGAGTAGGTCTCTCAGAGCCCCTCATCTAAAGCTTTGCTTCCTAAATAGATAAACACCTCAATCAATCACATATAGATCATCCTAATCAATTGCCTCTCACCAATCAGAGAAAGGTCTCCATAAAAATCAGGTTTGATTTATTAAAAAAGGGACTTGCCCCTGCATCAATAGTAGTTTAAACAACTAAAAATTACCTGACAACTGATAGACTGTGGGACAATGTCTTCAACTCTTCTAAGGCTATCTGCAAGAGCAGATCGAGCTTTTTCAAATTTAAGAAGAACAGAATCTCCTGTTATTGCCTGCAAAAGAAAATGGATCGCTGAGAGAAAACTACAGAGCTTGGCACATGAAATCAAAATTAGTGATAATCATGTAAAATAGGAGAAGAAGATAAGACGTATGACACCGAATGCCTCTTCATTCTCCCAAAAGAAACCTCTGTTGGAAGCCACGTAATATTCACAATGCTATAAGATCAGAAATAAGAGAATGGCATCTCTCAAAGTTCTAAGAAAAACAATACCAGGTAAAGTTTACTACATTCGGAGCAATGCCGAAGTATGTTCTTGGTTTTCTCCAGAGCCACGTGCAATGAACACAAAGCCTGAATTCCAGATTTGCTTCTAGGCCTTGCAGCTTCTAATTCAGGGAATATTGCCAATACTTTGCAGTAAATTGCGGAGAGAGTCCTACACATATCTCCATGTAACTGAAAAATGCAACTTGTCAAATCAGTCACCAACTCCAATTGTAGACAAAATAATTGCCTTGTCATGGTCCAGTGCTAAAAAACGGCACTTTAAGCTGATCTTTATCAAATTGTTCACAATACTCTACATTATTAGAGCCTTCCAAAAACTAGAACATAACTCAAACCGAAGTATACTCTGTTTTAATGTGCCAACAAAATAAACAACTAAATATTTCAGAAGATGGAAGCACTCTTTTATATGGTTGAGAAAGTATCAGTACAGGAATACTGGCTCTGGGACAATATTGACTAGCAGCCTTAGCTTCTATTATGAAGAATACCTTAAAAATCAATTCTTTCGGCAAATTTCGTGGGTATATAGTCCATTCATACCTTGGCATCGCTGACTGCAAAGTAACTTTCTTCAACTTCAACAACGTCCATAGGTCCTGCTAACGTGGAAAACTCCTAAGCAACTTTCTACAGTCTGCCACAGAAAAAATGGAGCAAATCCATCATCAGAAAAGAAACGAACTTCATCAGTGTTCACTATTAAAAGATAACACAGCTACTAAATTCCGAAACAGCCAAATAAACTTGGAAGGGGATCGATGATAACAGGTTACAGGGCATAGTTACTTCAGACAAAAATTTCATTATCAACAAAAGCAGCCAAAGGAAGATGCCGCCAGAAACAACAAATCCGTTGTATTCAGTTTCATCCCTATTGGTTCGATTCTCTGCAGAAATTCAAAATGGATGAAATTCGAAAAGAAAAAGAAAAACTTTCTTATCAAAGGCGAAAAATTCCACCATTTTACCTTCCTCGCATATAAGCGAAGCAACAGGCAAACAATGATTGCTTGTATCAAGACAATTTAACGCCTATTCAGGACACAGCATAACGAAAACTCATTTGTTCCCTCAGCTAAAAAGGATCTAAAAAGCTTAGAACATCAAAATCAAAAAAAGAGAAAAACCGAGGAAGGATTCGCGATTTCGACATTTCCTCAAACGGAATATGCGTAATTCCAGAAGCCCATTTAAAAATAGGAAGGAAAACATGACGTGCGAGACGAACCAAAAAACCACGGAGCGATTGAGCTTTATTTTTCCGCCTACAATTCCCACCCGAATAAAATAAAATCCGAACGACAACTCAAGCACAACGACGGAAAGCGACGGGCTTATCCGAGATCTCACCCGAACCGGAACAGGGCCTCTGATTTGACGAGCAACAACCCGATTCGGCACAGCACCGAATACGCAAGTGACGCCGAAACTCTGCCCAATCAATGCCCGACGCGCGACGCGAATCGTGCCCGAAAGCGGAACGAAATCGTCCGTACGCGACGAATCCCCATCCGCCGAAGCACGAGAACGGAAAGGAACGAATCTTCGGCGGGGAGAGCTGGGGGTCCGGATCCGGAATGCGCGTGGATACCTAGAAGAGGCGAGGGAGGAGGGACCACGGGGGCGGCGGCTTCATAGGAAGAGCGCCGGCGAGAGGCCTGGGCAGGCAGAGACGGAGCGGGAGAGACGAGGAGGGAGCGAAAATGGAGGTGCGAATCAGCGACGCGCCGCCTTCTCCATCGACGCCGCGATTCCGAGCTCCGCCGGAGAGTTCGAATGGCTCCGGGAGAGCGAACAGGTTTCTCGCGCAGAAAGAGAGAGAGAGAGAGAGAGATGCAACCGAGGAGGAGGAGGAAGGAGGAGGGAAGAGGACGAGGAGATAATAATAGTCTGGGTGAAGAGACAAAAAGGAAAATAATGGCGATGGCTGTTTTTCTTTTTTTCTTTTTTCTTTTTCGGCGATGGCTAATTTAAAGGAAAAAGAAGAAGCGTTTCGTGGGGCTTGTTTATCTACGTGATTTTAAATTAATTATTTGAAAAGTAGGAAATTAAATGGGATGAGAGATTCGTACTTACAATCATTTTTTTCTGTTTTTTCGTTGTTTTCTTTTCTAATTTTAAAGCGCTGGAGGGGATGATGTCGAGAAAATTAAATTTGGCGCTTAAAAAATAGTGGGGAGTGACTAAAGTAATGGGGGAGAATTTCTCGAGGGGGGGGATTTTGGCAATATATCGCCGCTATTGTCTCCCCGGTCACCGGCCGACAGTTGCCGACCTCCCCGTTTGTCGGCTAGCAGATCTGTCCAATTGTACCTCCGGAATGACCCTTGTGTCCTCCTCCGATTGGATAATTTCTCGTCCCCCTCACCTGCTTTCAATGCAAATCCTTACGCCAATAAATGAATGAATTCGGGAATCGGCTTTACTTTTACATTCATGGCTCACGCATTGACTCTCCCAGAAACGAGAAAACATCAAATTTTGAAAAAGAAAAGGCGATCAGCACTCGTCTTGAGCAAATAGTAAGCGTGATGTCGAAAACGTAATTACCGTCCAATAAATTCCACCAAGCTAGCAGAGAAACAAAGTGTGATTGAGTTTTTGTAAATTTTATAGAGTCGTCTTTCAAATTCCTCGCATGTGCAGATTTCATAGGATTTTTTTAAGTAAAAAAGTGAGGAGAGCGGACTAATTCTTGTAACTTTGATATATATTATCATAAGGATTCTACACTCATTACAAAATGTTTGGTTTAATCCAAATGTGTGAAATTGACGAGACTGTCATTGCATCTCACCAACATGCAACAATTCGAAGAATTCACTATTGTTGTGAATCAATCCGTGATCACATTAAAAATAGGTGAGACATTTATTGCTAGGACACCAACATGGTAATTTGCCATAATTTTGTCAAAATTTTGGATGTTTCGAAAGAGGGGTTGTTAGGCTTAATCTTTTCTTGGTGCTTCCTTAATCATGAAATCCATTTGTTTTTTGGTCCAATCCTATTGTATATGCACTTTGAATATGGTGCTCCAAGTGGACCTCGTCACCAAGCACAATATGAAAAGCAACAAAATAAGAGAGAGAACAAAAAAAAAGTAAAGGAATCCGTGTATGGGTACGTGGACATTATGAAGGTCTAAGAAAAATTGCACCACCATGATTTGTTCCATAACCATAGAGGTCTCAATAATTTTCCCATAGTAGTATAGAAAATTCAACATCACCTTTGAATTTCTCAATCCACTTTCCTAACTTGGTTTTCTATTCAAATGGAGTTTTTGAACAATAATCCTCTACAAAAAAAAAAAGGTAAACACGTGGATGGTCGAAAATGGCTTTTATTCGAGATAATTACCAATTTGTAATTATTTTTTATTTAAATCCCGTTTATTATAGTTAATTATTAAAATGGAACGATGACAATGACACTCGGGAAGAGCTGTGAGGGGCAGTTTGGGGAGCGAGTTCCAATCGGGCAGCGGTTGTCTCCAGGCAGGAGTACGGAAATAGGAATCCCCTCGCGTGTCCTTGTCCAACCCCAAAAGAAAAAACCCAGAATAAATAAATAAATAAACGAGCAATGGCTTCGGCCTCGTAGCTGCTCCACGTGGTCGTGTTTTTAACCACGGGTTTTTACAGCGAGTCGCACCATCACGCCTCTCTCTCCAGATCCGTTATTCACGGAATCCCGCCCACCCAAATCTCCTCTTGCTTTCCCTCCCAATCAGCGAGGGAAATCAGATTTCTTCGGCCGCTAGCGACGAAACCCCCACGCGCGCAGGCACGGCCCGGCAGTCGTTTTGATGCAGTGATACGGTTGAAGTAAACGGCACTTCTTCTTTTTTTCTCTCGGTCGAAATTTAAGATGTTATCAAAATCTCAGAAAATTATAAAAATAAATTAGGAATAAGTGTATTAAAAATTCTAAAACTCGACAGAAATGTTCAATTAAATCATAAAACTTCCAAAGAAAAATACAACAAAAAACTAAAACTTTGATTTGGAGAAGAAGAATAGGAGAGAGAAAGGAAAAAAGAAAAGAAAAGTAAAAATATATTTTAAAAAAAAAAGAAAATGAATTGGAGAATAAGCCCATATTCTCTTCTTGATTCACTTCTCTTTTCTTCTTTTTCATCTAAATGCCAATTCTATTTCGCCCGAATCGAAATTTTGACCGGCCACTTGAAAAGAAGAAGAAGAATATGAGAGAAAATGTTTATAAAAAAAAAGAAAAGTAAAGTAAAAAAGTAAAAAAATTATTTAAAAAAATAAAAATAAATAATCATTTTTATCATAAATTTTGGAAAACGGATTAAAATGTTTAGAAATTATTCCCTAATAGAATAAAAAAGAATCATTTCGATCATAATAATTACTAAACGCACCCTAAATATGAAAGATAAAGCTAAAATGGCCTTGTTGTGGTCTAAAAATGATTTTCAAATTTTTCAAATTCAATCAAATTAAAAGTGCATGCACCATGAAAATTTGTATTAAGCAAAGAGGAAAATTTTACCGACCAAACAATGAAAAAAGGAAAATCTTGAAGTCAATCTAACTATGCTCCGAACTTTTGCTCGGCTCATTGCTGAAGGGATTGCGAGGGAGATGAGTTGGACTAATTTGAGTTCCCAACTTGCTTAATGTATAATTTTTTCTTTCTTGTCAAGAATAGGAGGTTCGGGTTTATCTGACAGGGACGAAAAAACTTGACCCCAACGAATTATAGTTTTCAAATACACAGTACATTTTACATTGAAAGAATATATTATATTGATACCTTTGATAAATGCAGTACAAAAGGCCAAAAAAAAAAATTTTGAGATGACCTCACGTAGTGGCATGGAGGAAAAAAATGAAAACGAAATGGTTTAATGGTTTATGAGATCTTCTATGATTGTTTGAGATTTTATTTTGATTCTATGATTGCATGCCGACGGCTTATATATCTAAATTATCGAGTTCAAATTAGATTGAGGTTAAAAAGGGTTTTTCTCATATACAAGAATGAAATCTTTAAATTCTTGAATTAATACCATGAAAAACTCTAAATCATTACACCAATAATAATTTTACCAAAAACTAATTTTTAATAATAAAAAACCTCAAATTTGTAAACTTTAATAAATTTATCTCAAACTGATAAGTTTATAATAAATTTTTCATTCGTTAATTCTATTAAATTTGATTAATATTCAAAAAATCATAAATCTAGTACAAAAAACATTCATCAATTGCCACATGCATTATAATTAACAATTTGATGTTAAAATTTAACAAAAACTGCACAAATGTGCTAGTTTTGAACTTTTTGTTATATTAAAACTTAGTACTTTGATGTGTTTTTTTTTTTTGAAACGAAGAACAAGAGTTCACTTGTATATAGGAGCGACCACCAGCCCAAACTTGATAATATTTATTTCAACCTTTTATTTGTTTTGGTCACTCAATATTCGTTGGTTACCATGTCATGTGCCATGTCATCTGTTAATTAACCTAAGTCAGTAATACTTCTACCGTTGCTCACTTAATTACACTACTATTGTGCGAAATTGTTTATGTACCGAAACTTTACTATATGAGGTCCGGGCTGCCACGCGCTATGGGCAAGCGTGACCGCGTGGGCTCCGGGGATCATCCCCCTTTGACGTTCGGAAAATTTGCTTACGTGCGCCCGTTGACATGGACGTTGCTGTCGTTACACGTGGCAATCGCTTGCTCAATCTCAAAATTCCGATCCCACATCATTTCAAATGAACGGTTCTATTCGTTCTTCTTCTTTTTACTCACTTTTGTCTGTGAAAAAAAAAATTTGCTTTTCTTTACTTAAATGCGAGCGATGGGGCCACCAATATGCTCTCGCCACTTGGCAAGTTTAGAGGAGTGGTTTCATTTTCTCCAAGAATTAGAGAAAAAAAGAAAAATATTAACAAATAAAAAGGTGTAACATGCGGGGCCGGTCGGCTCTCGTTTCTTAATGTTTCCCCAGAGTCCTATTGGAACTTTACTAGTTTGAATGCTGATAATCATTAACTACATGTCACCTTTTTCTACCTCAGTTGGTGGTTTCTATTTATGGGAAGACAGTATGAAAGTTTGGGGAGAGGAGAAAAAGCATCATCTAATTAAATTCATCTATGATTTCGCTCTTCTGAATTTGGACTCTGGGTAATGATAACGTACTCCAATGGTAAATAGCTTTACACACCATTAATTAAAGAGAACGAGTAAATATAGCCCTCAAATCAATGGCAAATAAATTTCCCTTTGCATTGGTGGCGTGTGGTCTATTTTGTTGTTAGATCATCAATTTGCCTTATAGAGTCAACTATGTAATCTAATAAGATAAAAAAATTCGAAGCATGTTTGGTTAATCAATTTGGGCTTATCTTCACCATTAGTACCGCCTCAAGGTTTGCGAGACCTTACCCTTGGTTGGGGCATCGGGCGATCTTGACAGGGACCGAGGGACCTCTCCATCTTGTGCGTTTTCGCCTGAATTGGCGCCACGACATGCGCTTTCTCCCTAGTTAATGTTTCGTTGTCGCAATGCTGGCATATATATATGTATGTATTTTTTGTGTGACTTGAGAAAGGTCATGCTAGTAATTGTATCAGCCCTACTGCATTGTACAAGCAAGTGGCGCATGATAAAATTTCCACTTATCTATTTCTCTTTTCATTTTTCTCCCCTAATAGGTTTGGAATGCAAATCGTTTAGTATCGCATTTGATTTTTACATTTACGTAATGCATTTTACATTCTGAAATAGATTTGAAGAAGAAATCGACGCTAAAATTTTTAACTTCCGGTTTAAAATATAAATTGAGAAATCAATTTCTGTTTCAGAAATTTTGTTATGCGCATCCTAAAAAATTTCGAAAAACGTATTCAGCGAAAATCACGGTTTGTGACTATTTGCTTCCCCGACCAGAAAAGAAATCCCGGAAAATTACGTGGATAAAAGGGAGCCAGACATTTCTGACCGGGCCCCGGGCCCCGGGCTCCTGACGACCGAAAGTTGAAAGAATTCGGGTGGTGGGGGTCGGAGATCGAGGGAGCACTAACGACCAAAAATGCATCACATCACTCGAGTCAAATTCGAGATTCGTGTCCGCTCCACCTAATTTCGCCCTAGATGCAATCGAATCGACGCTAATAAACTAGCTATTTTCCTCCCCCCAAAACCGTGGACCGTATCCGGCCGTTAGAAGTCGTGGGAAAGTGACTAATTTCGCCAATCATTTTCGAACTCGCGTCCTTATCCGCATATATTCCAAACATATTTAGACATATTTGCATTTTCTTTGAAATTATATACCTCGAATCATGTCGATTTCAAATTAATCATTTAACATTTATGCAACGTAATCACCGCTCCTAGATTGAGGGCCTCTAGGACCCACTAGGGAATCGTCTATGAAGAGAATTGATAGTTGAAAGAAGCATTTTTCCTCATGAAATTATTTGAATGAGTTTTTCTAAAACATTGCCATGAAGGAAGCTATTCAATATCGGGCAGTGTTGGCACCGTTGATTAATTAGGGGCGTCATGCAAAAATCGAAATGTGAATTTTTTATTTTATTTGCATCCACTAAGCAAAATGGAAGATATATTTATAGCATTTTGATAAGATGGCAATGTATGTGAAATAAGAAAAACGGCGTTATGTTATTCAAAACAAATATTGGTAGCAAATGTCTTAGGAGCACGTATTAAGTGTACTTTATTTGATATAATTCAATTTCCAATGCATTGATTGTTCACGTTAAGAGGGTAATCAATGTATTGAAATGGTAAAATTTCATATTGTATTGAAAAAAAACCCTTCCAAAATACTTTTGAGTATTTCCCATGCATGAAGGTAAAAAATTTTTTATTTTCATTTCCTTTCTTTTCTACCTAAAATGTCGTAACCCTCATCATTTAATTTTATTGTCTTTCACGGAAAAATATGTGAATTCGAAACTATTCACTAACTTTGTTACTTTGAATCTTATTTTTATTTTCCCTCTTTTATGCTCTTGCATTATATTAACATATTGTAGGGCTCAAGTTCAGTAAACTAGACCTTTTACCATGTTAAACATTTTAGCAAATTTGGTTTTAAATGTATATCAAATCTCGGACAAGTATCCATAACTAGGAAAATTTTAAAATAATAATAATAATAATCTTAAACCTTATTGTAACTGTATTAATTTAGCCATAAATCATTTTTCTTTTTTATCAATCGAATCCTAAATCTTTTGTATTTATACCAGTTCAATACATCCAGCCAATTTTGACTGGAAAATCATTTACATGAACACCAAATGTCCTACGTGGCATAATTAATGCTAACGTAAATAATTATTAATAATATTTTAATATTATTTTTTGTTAATTTTGCCCATAAGTAGTCCTATTCCCACCAAATTGCACACTGATCAATTTAATTCGAAATCTTTTAATTTTTCCAATTTAGTCCAAAAATTTTAGATGATTTGCCAATAATGTAGTCATTTTAGCAAATTTTGGCAATTTTACATGACACAACCATCACATTAACGATTTATAGCCAAAATTAGTTGAAGCGTGACAACATTGATAAATTGTTAAAATGTTTAGGACTATATTGATAAAATCGAAAAATTTAGATTGAATTGTTCGCCATACAATAAATTCAGGCCTTTGGACAATCATCCCTGAAAAGAGAAATCCTGTTAAATTGTCTTGCTCAAACTTCTAGCTCCAGTAGTACGTTACTAAATTCATGGCAATGCTCGTTTCAGTTCTTAATTTCAATTGAGACTGCCCGAATTTGGTGGCCCGGATCAAGTGGTGGCGCTACTGAGAAAGTCCAAATTAGGGGGGGTGGGGAGCACGTGAATCGCGCGAGGGTCGGGGGTCAATTGCCGGTGGTTGAAGTCAAATTGAATTCGAAAGTGGCTTTTGTTTTGGTACGTTGGATTCGCGAAATCTTACGGACCACATAAATTCTCCGGATTGGCCGAGACAAGGAGGGTGGCGAAATGATGTGTCCGTTCCACGTCGCCCGGTGAAACGATGCGCCCGCAATCATGATTCCCCCGAAGAGGGGAGGGGGCGAGACGAGCCAGCTTTTGACTAATGTGCACCCGCCTGTCGGTGAAAATAGACCGAAAATACAAACCACGTTTTTCAACCACGAGAACTTCGGATTGACCCACCAGCTGATTTGCTTTGTTGGGTGGGGGAATATATTCGGGCCATCAGATGATTTTCAATCGTGTCACTTCACGAAGAGTTGTTTAGGCTAGAAAGGTAACGTGTTGTCGACATAAGCAAGCACGCGCTTGACACGTGAGCATAGATTATTTACATGAGTAACATGTGAGTATTACCACGCACACCTTGTTGATGACTGTAGAAGTTGATCTTTAGATCGGTATCGGTACAAATTTAGAGACACGTATTCAGTTATCAATCAATTATGATAATACTCCATATCAATCAACATAGATATCGGCAATGGGCAAACAATGGAATGCTATCTGAGCTCTTTGGAAACAAGGGAAGTGTGGGGATATGAGTACCAGTTTGGGATGAAGTAATTGGGGAACATTAGAATAATTAGTGGTGATTCACTTAAAGAGCATAGAAACACGGCCGGCAATTGGATTTGAAAAGGAATGGATGTGCATATTTGGAGGGAATACTTACCGTTTGAAAATAAGATCACAAGACATGTCATGATTTGGAAGACGAGAACATTGAGTAGCAAGGTTGTGGGACAATTACCAATGAGCAGTCTCGTATAAGAAATCTAGAATCGAGAACTCAATGCCCGTGCACAGCTTCTTGGCACCTTAGCCTAGGTCTGCATAAGCTTAGCGTGAAACTCTAGTTTTGGATAATTAGAACAACTCCATAGAGGTTGGGCCCAAGTCCATTGAGGCTAAGCTTGAGACCTTAGTGCCTATGCTCAGGTTCGCTATGCTCAAGCTCAAGACCCAAGTGCTTGTGTTGGGATCTCCCACGCTTAGGCTCGGGTTCATCAAGACCACACCTAGGACTTTGGGCCCATGCTCGGGTTGCTAGCTCCAACTTGAGTTCATCGAAGCTAGGTTCGAATCTCCTCCGTTCAAGCTCGAGTCCATCGAGGCCGAGGCTTAGGTCTTAAGCGCCCGGGCCAGGGTCAATCGAGGCCGGGCTTAATACCTCAACATTGGGACCTAGGTCCACCGAGGCCAAGATTCAAGACCTCGGTGCTTGCGCCCAAGTCCCTAATGCTTGTGTCCAAATCGATCAAGACTAAGCCTAAACCTCACTACCCATGCTTAAGTCCCTAGCACTTGGCCTTAAGACCTTAGTGCCAGTGCCTAGATGTCTTGCACCTATGCCTTGGTCCATCAAGGGTGAGGCCTAGAACCTAGTGCTCATGCCGTAGTCTATTAAGCCTAGTCCCTTGGGACCCTAGTGCTTGTGCTCAAGCTTAGGTTCCCCAACGTTCGAGCCCGGGTCCATCGACGATAGGCTCGAGTCCTTGGCCCTAGGATCCTAGCGATCGAGCCTGGTCGCCAAGACCCTAGCCCAACATTGATGGACATGAGCCTCGGCTTAGGTCCTATGTCCAACCTCCATGGAACTTAGGCTAGGCCTTGATAGACTCAAGCACATGTGCTAGGAATCCGAGCACAAGTACCCAACCTCAATGGATATGGGCACGAGCAAGGACTCGGAATGAGTGTTTAGTTTTCCGTGCTCAAATATAGAGTTTCTAGTACAAGCATGACATCTAGTCATATATTTGGAAAATGATTATCAATTTTTTAAAAGAAAATCATCTTTCTAAATTTAAATATTGATTTTTCATTAACTCATTTTTCTAAAATATTTAAATGTTGAAAATGAGGAAAATATTTTTCATGAAACAAATGATATTTAAATTCAAATTGTTTCCAATCTTTATGAATAGTCACGACCGTTAAGATATTTAACCTTGCATGATTCATCTAGATAATGATTATTAATTAGTCATTTACAATGAATTATAGGAAAAAAATTGTAACCATCGTGTCCAAATTTTCATTTTACGAACTCTATAGCCATATTACCATCCGCAACGGAAAGTTACTAATTATATGAGCAAACGAATTACGAAGCTTACAAACAAATCATGAGCCATCAAGTTGAACTACTCAACATAGGTATAACCGATCTTATGATGGAATTAGGTAAATTACGACAAGTACGAGAAAAATTACTATTTAATACGAGATCTTTCCCAATTATTTGCTTACGCCCCCCTAGAACTAGAAGTACCCCAAAAGAGTTAGACTTACTCTCATCATTTCAAGTGTTCATTTTAGATTTTTCCTATAAGTGAAAAAAGATGGAAAGAGGCGACCCTCTCGATAAGCATAATCGTAAGAGCTCCTCACTGGCAATTGGAATGTAGAATTCGAGCCATATCTCCTAGCAATTATGTGCAAGCCTGCCACTGCCATCTCTCTAATAGAAATTGGAATCGAGTTGCAAGCCATCCTATGCTCAGCTCAAAAATTGAACCAACACCATTGACGAGCCGTGTTTTTCTTTAGATCTAGGAGCGTCCGAAGATTTTATCAATCAATGCATGCTTCGAATCACTTGAGAGCGAGTCTTAAACAGTTTTTTTTTTTTAAAACCCAAGATCCGCCGGGCCCGACTTGCTTACGCTTGCCAATCCACGGCCCGTAAAGTACGCGGTGCACCCTGGACCAAGTGTCAATACCTAACACAGGACACCATGGCCCCCAACTTAAGACGTGTTAGTAGTTGCGAGTTTTGATCCTAGGATCTCTGTGATGAAGTGCCCAAAGCCGAACCAACTTAGCTGCCCACTGGTGGGTGAGTCTTAAACATTCTAATCACTCACCTTAACCGTAAATTTTAAATCAACAAGAGTCTTTACATGAATTAGATGCACACGAGCCCAAGAAAATTTACTTTCTATTTCTCATAAGGGTAATGCTCTGTGCATGCAATACAGCTTTGCGTAAAAATATTTATTTATATATATAACCAATTATCATATAAGCTGGTAACTCTGTATAAACTATGCTAGATGTATTTGAAAACAAACTTACTTTGTAACCAATGGTACAAGGTAAAAAGCTCGAGGCTTGAAAAGGGATGAGGGTTTACAAAGAGGGTGAGGAGAAAGAAGAGAGAAGTCAGATTTGAAAATTTCGAGTCCCCTTCTCTTGTGTTGGAAGAGTGTATTTATATGAGGCGCTATAGTGTTAAACAGTGTAAAGTAAATAGAACTGAGTGAATACTTAATAGTGAATAGTATATGTCTATTTTCTTTATAGTGTATAGATAAATTTCACATTGTACCAGAATAAACGGTATTGGCGTGATATATATATATATATATATATATATTATATATATATATATATATATATATATATATATATATATATATATATATTTTGCCTGAGCTAGAAACAAAATACTCATGATTGCCAATAAAAGCTTTGCTCTTTTTATGGCTTTATTTATGATCGCCAACCTAACGTGTTTTTATTTTTTGGAACTTAACGTGTTTCAGATTGTCCCGGATTGTTAATATGCGAAAGGACTTCTTTCGTTGCCGCGTCAGGTAGGCAGTTCATTGATTATGACCCAAAATAAAAAAAGTTCATTGATTAACTTCCTGCGAGAATGGTACAGATTTTCCAGATAGACTCAGAGATGTCACTCCGCGTCAATCTCCGACATTAAGGTAAAAAAAAAAAAGTGAAGCTTATGCAAAACAACTTGGAATCCTACGCATTTAATTTTAAATTTAAGTGCGAAATTTTAATAAAATCCTTTCAATTAATTTAAATCACTGACGTGGCAGTATTCTCATCACCTAGCTGCCCTATGCATGACACATTTATAATCTCGGACTCGAGATTACGCCTGTTATCCTCGATGTAATTACGCCTTTCTATTTTTCCATCTATATACAAATGGCCGACATGCATATATCTTGAAAGGGTCCTCTACAACCCAAGTCTAAGGGGCAATAATCACATGCTAATGCTCCTCGGACCCCACCCCATTAGCTAGAAATAACAACGTTGGACTCGAGTGTTTAGGCTTGACCTCATTATTACATTTGATGTGGTCCAAACTCAAGTAGTTTGACCCGGTTGACTTAGGTTGATAGATCCTTCTAGTTGCTTATTTTGGGCCTAGCTAGTGTATTTAATCAATCAGGTCTATCTTATCATGTCATCATCACGAGAAAGCATATTAGGTAACGTTTATAGCATTGCCGACCTGGTGAAGCAAGTTGATTGATTAAGATTTATAGAGAATTTATGTTTATGTTTGGAAGTATCTCAACTCTGACCGATGACACGGATATGTCTGATGGACGAGATACTTTCTCGGGCACCATCACTAACTTTTTACAATAATTTGAGAGGTTTGAAATAGAATGGATCCCTTTTCACATGTCCGTAAATTCAAATTAAATCAATAAAAAGAAATTACTATCCCTTTTAAGGCGTTAATTAGGATGGACTGATTATGTGGTATATGTATACATTGGCCGTTGACGAAACACAATCGATATGGATAGAATAAGATTTGGAACTCTAGCATATGAAAGTTAATTTAGTCAATAACTCCTGGCAACCCCAAGCGTGCTTCCTATTGCTAGACAAAATGGGAAATTAAGCATGGAGATTGACCCTTACTTCTATCTAGTATTCAATTACAAGGATCAAGAACCACTAAGGGCACGCACGATAAAATTTCTATTTTTTTATTTATCTCTGTTTCTCGCTTCCTAAACAAATTTGGAATAAAAATCCGTTTGGTAATACACTTGATTTTTTTATTTCAACAGATTTCTATTCAAAAATAGATTTGAAGAAAAATCGGAAAATTAAAATTTTTAACTTCTCAATTTCTAAATTAAATCAATTTCTAACGTTCCAAAATTACGTAAATCGCATCTCCTAAATTATTATCTAGTTGAACCAGCCGGTTTGCTTCACTTTTACAACAAGGTTAATTTTTTTTTTGTCTATAATTACCGGCGCTTTTGTTTCACTAATTATTTGGTGGTTTAGAGAAAGTAATTTCCTTCTTATCAAAATGGGAAGTCGTTTTTTCCCCTAATCTAAGCCAGATATTTTCAGTCCGTGAAAAACATTTTCCTTAGATCAATTAGCTTTTCTTCAGCCTAATACCGGAATTTCTTTTCGGAAATAGTTTTCGTTAGATAAATGGATCTCGAGATGGTGTCGATTATTGCGGATTACCGCCGAGCACGAAAGAACAATAATGAGGGGCTCACCGGATGCATGTGAGGCTCGAAGTGGAAGTGGGGGCAGCGCAGTTATTAGCGACCACGTTCTCTCCATGAATTTCCCTTCCCTTCCTCCTCGCTTCCGCATTAAAAGAGACTCCGCCATGCCAAAAAGTGAATTGAAATCTGGGTACGTGCTTTGACTTTTTTCGGGGGGGAATTCGAAGGCCGTCTTCAATCGCTGCCGGTCGATTTTGTCGAATCGAATGAAAATCATAGGGGAGTTGGTTCGCTCTTTGACGAAAAATGTTTATTTTTTTTTAAAATACTCGTCATGGGGTCTTTTTCCTCGCCCCCGACCTCGCGGTCCCGACTTCGCTTTTATTGGCCTTTTCAAACATCGTCACCAATCGAGGCCTAAACAGTCTACTACTAAAAGGGAAAAAGAAAGAAGACAAAAAACTAAAAGGAGACGTTGACTATTCTTGGTTATTTAATGGGAAGTTTGACGTGACGAAAAATCTCAATATGATGCGCCACAAAAAGATCCTCAGACATATCTACGATAACTTTATCTCAAACTAAATTTTAAATTAATTATTTATGATAAATTTATATTTCGTTAGTTTTCATTAAATCGGGCTATACCACGAAAACCCGAAACTATTACACATATGACAAATGAAAGATAAAACCTCAAACTAAGATACCCATTAATTATCACGTGTTATCTAATTCAGTAATTTGACGGTAAAATTTAATGGAAGATAACGAAGTGTAAATTTGTTACAGGTATACTAATTTAAAGTTTTTGGTGATAAAAAAATTAGTTTGAAGTAAATTTGTCAAAAGTGTACTAACCTAATGAGAAAAGTCACTGAAAACTCCAAGCTATATCACTATGATACATTTACTTGAAACCATGCCCACTATATAACCTAAACTTTTTTCTCGTGATATAAAAAACTCTAAATTTATACCCATATGATACACTTACCTTCTAGCAAGGTTCAGTCAGATGATTTTTCAGTGACACCATTTGCCTTCCGGTGAAGATTTTTACGGTGCTCATTGAGAAAACCCTGACGGGTGGTAAATGCGTCGCATATTGGGAAGTTGTCATTTTTGAGAACAAATGTGCTACAATGGGGAAAGGTTGGAATTTTCTGTCGGCTTTTTTTCCTATTTTAATTGTGAGAACTCCTGTACTTTCCAATGGGGGGCAACTTCGAATTAATAAAGTAGCAAGTGCTTCTTTAAAAGAAGGGGTTATTTTCCATCGAACGAATTTGCATACTCCTAGAAGAATGGATGGCTGGCTTCCACTCCTAGGAGCAGAGCGCCCACGCTATCTTCGGGCTTCTCCTCCTCCGCGTCCATTTCCGGGGACCACGATGCACGCGCAGCTGGCCGATCAAGGCAAGGGCCGACTCATCTTGTCGTAGTGACAGACGTGAGACAACTGTGCGTGGGCTAAATCCAGCTGACGCGAGAGCCTGTGAAAAGGAAGGAGCGCCCTACGAGGTAACTTAGGTGAAGCCGTCCGCGCGGTCCGAAAGTGACTGGTCCGGGGATTAAAAATGGGCCACCGCGTCCTTCGAGAGATGGCGAGTTCAATTCACGTCCAATGAAAATGTGGACGGCTGGTGGTGTCGAGTTGTCAAGATGTGGGATGCGTCATGTGGACATAGTTTATAGGCGATAGTATTTTGGTGGGGCAATGTGACGGGCTCGTGAACTTTGAACTATCGGGTCAAGGGCGGTACAGAGCAATAAGGACTCGAACGGAATATTTCATAATGAGCATGGGATCTCATTGTAACGTTCACGGGGGTCGCCAGCGACTGTCAGGCCCTCTTCACCCTTTTTGCCAATAAAAATGAGTAGGCCATTGGAGCGATGATAAAGTTTTTCACGAAAGAGCCATTTTAAATAAATTGTAGTATTGACCAAAAAGAAAGAGTAAATCGTGGTCTCATGATAAGATATCCCGATTTTGCCTAAGTGGAAGGCATTATGCACACAGATGTGTCGTTGGGTTTGCTTTCAAAGTCGTGATCGTGGACCTCATGCTTCTCGATCGGGCCTAGATCCTGTGCGCTTCTTGAAATATAAAATTTCAAGCTTAGCATTGGCCTGCTTAAATGATTCCTTTTGGACTTATGGTTCTGGAAGCCCGCTCGATTCGGATCGTGCATCTTCACCGGTGCAAATCTCATCGGTTCTCATTATTCCCGATCGCCAGCTCGATCCCGTTCGGGCCTGCTAGGCCCAAATACGCAAGTGGAGGTGTCTCGAAATGCTCCACGTCGGAAATTCCGAACTGGAAATTTCTATCCGTGCTTGTCATGGAAGGGTTCCGACCTGAGAAAATATTGGGTACATTTTTTTACGTGTCAATCAAAGGCCCACTTTTAGAAAAAGCAGCAAGTCCCTCTCTCTTCTTCGCCGTTTCTTCCTTTTCTTCTTGCCTTCTGGGGCGATGGACGACTCTCATTTGCAGCAGCCAGCCATGGACGGACTGCTCACAAACATGCTGACGCTCATCCATGGCCATCGTTGACATTGTTCGGGCATGCTATCGATCCCCTAGTATCCATCTTTCCCATCCAACCAAGGACGACTAGTGCTCATCACAGGCCGTTTGCCGCCCTGCAACTGCTCTCGGAACCTCGTCAGGTCCAATGATCATCGCCTCCCCAAACCTCACTAGATTCGGCGAGGGGCAACCCTCACCATGGTCGCGAGGGTCAAGGCAAAGGGGGCGGGGCGAGCCCAACCTAACGCGAATGTAGCAAATTTCGGAGCGCCCATTCGAGAGAGAGAGAGAGAGAGAGGCCGAAGGAATTGTACTTTTGTCGGGACAAGAGGAGGGAAGACGATGACGACACGACATGGAGCCGGGGGAGTGGAAGTCAAAGACGATGACGACTTTTTTTCCGACCGTCCGACGTGTCCGAAAACAGTTAGCCCATTCGAGACTTAAACAGAACTGGCTGAGATGTGGCTTTTTGGAGATTCCATGTGGCTTCTAAGGCCCTATTTGTTTGTGTTCCTGCTTTTTGTTTACTTGAGAAAAAAAACAAAACAAGTTTAACTGCCGGTTCTACTTTCATCTTGCAGATTTACCACCGAGATCCAAAAACTCTCTTATTTCCGGGCAATTACGCCAGGCTTTACCTCCGTTTCTTTTTTTCTTCTATGATTATACTACTCATCAGTTGCATGGTATTTCGAAGTTCGAGGGATGGCCGCCTTCTGTGCAAATTTATCCTTGTTTTACAAATATCATCGTCTCTCTCCTTTCCACTTTCCAGTGATATACGAATATTACTGGATCTTGGCCTTCGACAAAAGTACAGTTCCTTGGGCATATTATTGATGGGCTCTGGTGTCTGGGCCCTTCTTCTCTCGATCGTTACAGTGGTGCATCTGATTTTCGGGCGCAGAAAGCGTGCGTGGGCCGGGCCTCTTGGCCCATTTAGGCTCCAGGCCCAGCGACGGACCTTTTCCTGCAGAGCAAGAAAGAAGAAGAAAGGCATAAAACCACTCCGATGGACAGCATTCCTCTCGTCGTTCCAGCTCCTCCGCATCGCGCTCGATCGCTTCGCACGGTCTCGTCTCTCCATTTCTTCTTCGCCGCATCGTCTGCACAACAAGGTACTGTCCTGATCCGTCGGCGCGGCTTCGTCTTCTTCACCAAAATCCAAGCTTTCCCCACAGAAACTCCACTTCGCAGCAAGCGAAAACTCTGCACTGCACATAGTACGCGGCACAGTTCAATCCCTCGTTGCTTAACGGTCTTCTCCCATTTCCTGCTTTGCCCTCCCTCCGCCTGCTTGGCCGCCGCCGCCGCCGCCATGATCACGTGGCACGATCTCTACGCGGTGCTGGTCGCGGTGGTGCCGCTCTACGTGGCGATGATCCTGGCCTACGGCTCCGTGCGGTGGTGGAGGATCTTCTCCCGACCAGTGCTCCGGCATCAACCGCTTCGTCGCCATCTTCGCCGTCCCGCTCCTCTCCTTCCACTTCATCTCCACCAACGACCCCTTCCACTGTTAGGGTTTCGCAGTTCCCGTTTTCGCCTCGCGCCTGTGGTCAAATTCCGAGATTTGGATGAGAAATTGGACTTTTCTTGGGAATAGTTTTTTGTTGATTCAGTAATTGGACAACCAAGCTTGCCGGAAATAGCTCGAATTAGATGATTTCGTTGGCAAGGGTGGAATTCGATCTATTTGGAGCTCTCTGAGAAACTTGTGCTTTTGGTGCCATTGTTGAATAGCTTAGTTTACATGTGGATGGTCTTTGCCTTGGTTTTCAGTTGCCCAAGTTTTTTCTTACAGGTTTTAGCCATGAAGCTCGATACCAGCGGCCTCGAGTCCGCCATGCCGGTTTTCGGGGTGAACAAGGAGCTTTTTGAGGGGTTTTCGGTTGCCTCGGCTTTTGAAATTCCCGGTGCCTGTGATGTGAGTTTCGAGAAGCCATTCTTTTCTTTGGCTTAGCTGTGCGTGCTGAGTTGATCAGTCGGAAGATGGGTTTTTACATTCGCAATTGTTTTTTCAGTTCGACAACTTTCAAAAAGAAGCTGTGCAGATGGTGAAGCCAGCTAAGGGAACTACCACCCTCGCTTTTATTTTTAAAGAGGGCGTTATGGTTGCTGCTGATTCTCGAGCTAGCATGGGAGGCTATATCTGTAAGTTCATTTTTGTTGATTTAGTTATATCATCAGGATATGTTTCATGGCTATTCATGTGGGCTGGGGGGCAGGGGGGAGAGAGGGAGAGAGAGGGGGGAAGAGAGAGGCCCTTCTTAGTAGAAAATTACAGACCGAATTTCTCTTGCCTTATTGCAATACATGGTCTCGTATTTACAAAGAGACTTCATAACGGAATACAATCCAGAACTAATATGACATATTACAGTGCAAAAGTTCGCTACTTTAAGAGGTCTTCAGGATTGAGGATGAAATCTCAGCACAAGAAGAATAGAGATGCTGATGACCATTGGATCTGAGAGTGACTGCTGTGAAATCTATGTAGATGTAATCTTCCTGTTGTTGATCTGCTCAATTATAGCTCTATCAACTTTTCCCAGCATTACCTCATCGCTGTTTAAGAAACTAGGCTGGTTTGTAGATGCAAGAAGTCTAGCCCACATCCTATCAGTTAATTTGACAGTGTTTTGAGTCTCAGTGACTCGCTGCAAGACCAAGCAATTGCATGTGAACAAATATATCAATTAAGAGTATGAATCCACGGAGAAAGCATATTTGCCATGTCCAAATTGACAAAAGACTGAACATGAACCTTCATACTTTAATAAACAAGTAGTGAAAGAGATCATTTAAAGAAGAAATTAAAAACAACAGCAAATATAAGCTGTTTGTCATGACAATTACATGGTTTATGCAGGAAACAAAAGAATATCCCACCCATATGGAATTTATGCCTGATTAAAGGAAAAAATTGTGCATAGCATGCATTATTCACCCCAACTGATCTATAAAGAAATCTTTTCTGTGTTGACAGGAACTATATTTGGCATGAAGCTTTGTTTCATATCAACAACTGATCTACCAAATTCCATGCACCAGCATAATCTGTGATAAATTTTCCATCTGAAATGTGCATAATCCAGTTGTCCAATAGCTGATATCTATCCTCTAGGTTTCTAGCCAGCAAACTAGGATTATTAGCAGGCATCTTAATATCCAAACTAATAGAAGGTTAAACATCTTGAACCAGCAAAGCATATGTTCAAACAATCAATGCAGGAAATTCTAGGCCAATTTTTAAATTTTTCAGGGTAACGCAGGAAAAGAGATGCTCACTGAAATGGGAATATAGGCATGTCTGCTATTGACAGGCCCAACTGTGAATCCTGTGTATCCAGCCATAGCTCCATGCACGGCACTTTGGGCAAGAAGAGTGCAGTAGATATTATCCGATGCATTACTTGGTATAGCCCGGATCATGTATGTTGGATCTGTTTAGATAGAGACTATCCAGTGTTAAAATTTTCAACATGCCAAGCACAAATTCAAATATAGAAAGAGAAAAGGGATCCTGCATGCCAACGATACAATACCAAATAGCTAATGACCCCTCCTCTAAACATCATCATTTGACAATGACAACCATATCAAACTAATTGTTGGAGTATCCAAAATCAATTATTATGTAGGCGGCATTTATATGTAGTCTCTCAACCTAATAACTGACACTCTTGGATTGGACATTGCTAGATAGTATAAAAGTAGGATAAGTAGTCTCTCAATCAAGCGAGCAGATTTTCAAATTTCTCCAAGTCCCTTATTTTTTTCCTCAACCCAACATAATTAGTTAAGTTTCCACACTTCATTCTTGGGTTAACTCCTAGCCTACACATTAGGGAGGAGTGTTGAAGCATCTAAATATAAACCATGCCTTCACTAACAAATTAAGTTTTTGGCATAGTAGTAATGGTCCCACAAAGTTCTACATTGATTATAACATTCATTTCCTTATCAAGGATAAGTATATGCGATAAAAATAATATACATGGAATGCCAACTACCCGTTCGAGTATAGTAATTATTGCAGAGAGTCAACATTCAGAAGAAATTCATGTTAAACTATCTGATAAGATATATTGTTTGCCACCAAGAGAGTGATCCTCATAATTTGTCAGGGGCAAGATGTAAGTGAGCATTTCAGGTATATTGAGAGAATCACGCCATTGCATTGAGTGGCTTGATATGAATCCAGAGATGCCCATGTTTCGTTCAAATAGATTCACAAGCTCGTATTCCTTTATATTCTGTAGTACACGTTACCTGCCTTTGGGTCAGGTTATGCACTGTATATGGTCGTCTTGATCAATGTTCATTAGTGCATGCCTCAGTGAAATTTGCTGTGATTAACATTATTGTGATCATGTTTTCGTTTCTGTTATCTGCAGCATCTCAGTCCGTGAAGAAGATAATTGAAATAAATCCATACATGCTCGGAACAATGGCCGGAGGAGCTGCTGACTGCCAATTTTGGCACCGAAATCTCGGTATTAAGGTAATCACTTTTCTCCTCAACAGGAAATTCTTTTTTTTTTTGGTTGATAGTGATACCTTATGAAAGGAACTTAGTGACACTTGAATTGCAAATAGTGAACTAGGATATACTTTGACATTCCCCTATTGAGTTGCTGCTTCAGCAATTGGAAATCTGCTCACTTGTTTCACACTAAGCATGTTGAGCACAATATTTTCTCCTTCTTGTCATTGTCAATTTTAAGATTCTTTGGTTGCATAGCAAGCTTATGAGTAAACAAAGTAGAACAATATGAATCTTTTTTTTCTGATAGACTTGACTGAAGAAAACCATGATTAAAAGGGAAAAATAAGCTTACTTTCTTTCTTAGAAACTCTGGATTGCTAATCTACACACATACTAAGATATTTCTTTCTTTTGGAAGGTTGCGTGTTATGTAATGAGGAATGGGGAATCATAAATTGTAGGTTTGCTTTGTGTTAAACAATACTTCATTCTATAGGCGGAATTAACCGATGATTTGCATGCATAATTTTGTGGTTTCTCTATGTCTAGTCCCGATTAATATGAACAACTGTGATGGAAGAGTGTTACTACGGTTTGTAAAGATATATGTATATTATAATCTATCTCCACTGTGTCTGAACTTCATGGTGCTGAACTTTACATGCTTTTAACAATACAAAGTGTTACTGAAAATGTGCTTTATCTGAATAGTGTCGGCTCCATGAATTGGCAAACAAACGGAGGATTTCAGTCACAGGGGCTTCAAAGCTCCTTGCAAACATTCTTTATTCATATCGCGGAATGGGTCTATCAGTTGGGACAATGATCGCTGGCTGGGATGAGACGGTATTGGCATGTCCATTCAAAAAATATATAGGCTTTTTGTCTGTATCTTTCAATATCTTGCTTCTACTCATTGTAGGGCCCAGGTCTATATTATGTGGACAGTGAGGGAGGAAGATTGAAAGGGACTCGTTTCTCGGTTGGATCTGGGTCACCATATGCATATGGGGTTTTGGATAGCGGGTATGTTATTTCTTAGAAGTATTAGCCTGTAGGTTGTCAATTGTATTGGACTAATTTGCTTTTCAAAAAATGGATGCTCAAACATCTGTTGGATGCGTTTCTTACTCATTTCTTAGTCAGAAATCCTTCTTGTCACTGTATTGCTTATAAATGCAGAAGAGGCAACATATTCACCTAATTATCGGCAGTAAGAACAGATGAATTAATCTGTTTAAATTATAGAAAGAGCTAAAAGCTAGTGGGAAGCATGTGGGGGTTGAATGCTGTGTTGAAGCTCTGTCTACCCACCCCAAATGAAAGAGCAAGAATGAGAACAAACTTTCTTCTCCATCTTCTTTTTGTGTTAGTCATACAATGTGCTTTTATCTTGCATCTGCATTACACACAGTAAGAAACTAGATTGGTTTTCGTTCTATTGGGAGTGGAGAAGTCCTTTGACTAATGATGGTGGTCAGACTTTGGATCGTGAATATAAAACATGCAATTGGTTATTTTTTAAGATATTGTTGGAATACAAATAAGTGCAGACACTATAACCTTCAAACTTAGATTTATCATGAGGTCTGGACCAGCAGAGGTCATTCCTGACAATGCAAATTTGCAATATGGATACTCTTGCTTTGGGATGGTTCAACCTACATGCACTTAAGCTTTTTGTTAGCATGTATCCCAATGATTGAGTAGCTTTCCCTTAGTGGCATTAGTTTTCATTTGTAATTACACCAAACCCTATTGAAGTCTGAAGTTTCTTAAAGTTTTTATTTATTATTAATTTGAAAATTTTCATGAATACCATTTTCAATCTGATGATTTTCCTGCCCTTGCATTTGCTAGCTATCGTTATGACATGTCAGTTGAAGAGGCTGCAGAATTGGCTAGAAGAGCCATTTACCATGCAACTTTTCGTGATGGAGCCAGTGGTGGAGTTGCAAGCGGTACTCTCTCTCTCTCTCTCCCTCTCTCTCTCACTCACATATGCACGCATGTGCAGAGCGCACCCCCATCTGGGAACTATTTGTCCAAGCTCACATGTGGTTCTTACATGGTTCGATAGGATGAACTTTAACATGAACCTTTTTTGTTCTCTCCCATCCAGTCTATCATGTGGGACCAACCGGTTGGAAGAAGCTATCCGGTGATGATGTTGGGGAGCTTCACTACCATTACTTCCCTGTCAAGCCTAGCACGGTGGAGCAGGAAATGGCTGAAGCATCGGTGGCGCCATGAAAGGATCTCTTCTTCAACTGAATGCTTTGAGTGGGTTCTTTTGTGTTCCATCTGCCAGGGAAGACGGACATCTTCACGTGCTTATGTATCTTGATCTTCTTCTTCTTCTTTTTTTTGCTGTGGGATTGATGATCAGAACAGCCCTTGATGAAACCTGAAATGAACTAAAATTAGAAGAGAATCTACTCAATGCTCATTGCCTCCTTGGTTATCCTGGTCAACTGTACATGTCAACTTATAGCTATCGTAATGTGGTAAATTTCGGCCATTAAAAATGTCAGTCCTTGCAGAGTTCTTGAAAAATAGGACTTGACGCCGTGCCTGTTGTGGCACCTTGATGTTGAGATGCTTGGAAACCTGAAATGGAAGTGGCAAATTGGTCAGGAGCATCTTTCAATCACTCTATCAGTAATCTCTCTCTTTGGGCAGCTATCGGATCCAGGTCAGCAAGGAGTGACTTTGAGTTGCTTTTAAGGGTTTCGGACCCCGTAATGCACATTGGGTTATTGTCCACCTTCCTGTCCTTTGCTTTACGACAAATGTTGCTTGTGATGGCTTTGAACCCCACCTTGACGTCAGTGGTGTGTGGGATGACATCTGCATAATTAGGGGCCGGTTCTTTATCCAATTCCTTTTTACCCCAGCTGGAAAGAGCCAGGATTTGATTTGTACTGCGTTAGGTATGTCTCTTCAGAGCAAAGCAAGCGATTGCGTCTTGCTTTCGAATCCTTGTAAAAATTTCCCACGTTCCCGGAAATTATTTGCTTCTTTGTGAGAACTCGCTTTTAGCCCCAGGGCAGGCATCATTGAAATATGTCATTTCCTAAGATGAATTCTATAGTAGGAAAAGAACAGGAAAAGAGGGTAAAGTTCGGCCAGAAAACGATTCGTCATTAGAAATGGGAATGGGGAAAAAGTAAAGGAAGTAGGTTGCCTGGGGGGACCAGACCTAACTTATAGCATCCTCGGACATGCAATTGCATACAGTGTCCCAACAAATGAAATTTAGGGTAGGCACGTGCTGTTCTTTCAGTTCCGTGCAACTTGCTGCTTCCATAATCTCATTGGAAAGATCATGAGAAATATGAAATTTGAGAGCCGTCAGTCAGTACATCTCAAGTCTCGAGTCTCAACTGCTCCAGAACAAGACGGGAGAAAAGACACAAATAAGATTATTTGTCTCCAGCTGGACAGAACATGCCCACCTTTCTCTCTCTCTCTCTCTCTCTCTCTCTCTCTACCTCGTTTGTGCGTAGGTTTGTTAGCTTCTAAGCATGTTTTCATGATTGGGAGTGAGATGCCATCATTATTGACATATTCGCTGCGCAATTACAATAATAACGACCCGCTGTTGATGAACCACGAGTCGTGGATAGATGAAGAGAAGGGTCGCCCTTTTCTGTGGAAAAGGTCATGTTGGGAGGTATTGATTTGATGATGCAGGATGGGGAAAAGGAGGGAGAAGAATGGGATGAAAAATCATGAAGCATGAGTGTTGTCAAGGGTAGAAAATGATGTCGCCAGGTTGTGGAGTAATTGAGCCTACTACTAGCTGAAAGGGTCGATACCTAAAAAGGAAATTTGCCGCCCATTGGTACACTCATATTCACTTATTTGACTAGCAATATCTGGTGATGCGGTTTCCCATTCCAAAAGGGAACCCCATTGGATTGATGGCATCAAGAGTGCTCTCGACTCGAACAAAGTCCCAGTTCGCAACTGTATCTTGGCTTATCAACATGAAATAACTACATACGGGTCCATTGGTCTTCTTGTCCAGACGCATTAAGATAGGACGAGCTGCTTGAATGAGACAGAGAAAGCATAATTTCTACTTGTTACCATGAGGAATATCGACCGAAGGACATATGGTATAATGGACAGCGGGCGAGGAGGGCAGCAACCGCTCGCTCCTTGGTCCGTCCCCAGATACGAGCGGTGTCCTTCTAATCAACAAACTAGGTCTGTACATACACACGTAGTTTCAAAACGTTGGTGCGCAATTGCATTGCTTCTTCTGTTTTACCCATTGCTTTCGTTGAAGACAAGCGTAAATTGTCGTTACAGAGCACGACGGGACTATGCTTCGGACGCAAATACGAGAGCGGAAAGGTGGTTGTGCTGTCCGGAGGTTGACATGTTTACTCTTCCCGATGAAAAATCAATAAATCCAAAAGATTCATTGATTTCGCCCTTCATCTTGATCACCGTCCATCTCATCAATCCCGAAGCTTTTGCTGCAGACATTCATTTCGGCACAGGAAACGCAGATCGAACAAACGTGAACTGCGTTTTCGGAAATAAAAATGCCACATGGCCAAATCCCCGTCACAAGTAGAGCATCCACATTGCTGGTCGAATGGTGCGAATGAAAATCGCCGAAAAAGGGTGATTTTCGGAAAATAATTGTATTTAGGTACCAAAGGACATAATAAAGTCTGCTATCTAAAATCCGTTAAATAAAAAAATAAAGAAATTCAAGCGCCAATCGAAGTTTCTGTACCGTAGTTGTAGCAACACAAGTTTCTGTACTGTAGCTGTAGGGAACAAATTTTCCGGAAGAAGACAAAAATGATACCACAGGACAACACAGTTGACATCAACATCATAGGCCTGGCTCGCTCGCTCTATCTAGCCCGAGGGCGGTTCACAAATCTCATTTAGTACACCGTCACATGAAGTATAATCGTTGTCACAGAGTGATTTCCAACTCGAGAGTCACGCATGATTAGTTCAAGCATTAGAAATGGTTCGATCTTATTGGAAAACCCGAACGCCGTAGCGAAAGCAAGTCTTCATAGGGCAATTGTCACTGCTCATGGACCCGAACCTGGGTGATCTATCCATGACCAGGATGAAGCTTTGGTGAAACTAAGTGGAGGTCCGAACCAACTGATGTTGAAGAATCAGCGGATGAGTTATGGTTAGGAGTGAAATGCCACTCGTGGAATACACATTGAATGCTAAGATTACGCATTGAATTTCTGGTAGTAGATCCATAATCAAAAAAGTGTTTGTGATTGTTCCAGAAGAAATGAAACAAAAGATACGGTAGAGCTATTAATGCTCAGATTATTAGGTGCGTGAAGATTATACCTATATAAGATACATTATAGCCGTGTATGAATGCAAATTACCAATCTCATTAGTGAAATATATCCCACGTGGATAATTCATATATATAATTAAGATGGAGCTAAAAAGGGAACCGAAGCACTTTGAGAGGGCGATTGCTTTTCTTCTACTCACCCTCCCCACCAGTTAGCAGACTCCTGTGGACTGCTGGGCCACACTTCAATGAAGCTCTCGTCCATTCCAAGTCTCTTTCTCATAAAACACCCAACCAACTCCTCTCCTCCCTCCACCTCCCTCCACTTCCTCCCCCTTCCTTCCTCTGCAAAACTTACATTAAAAACCATCTCCACTTCCACTCTCGCTCTCTCACTCCGCCCACTTCCTTCTCTCTCTCTTTAACCGCCATTTGCTCCGCCGCGATGAGCCGCCGCGCCTCCCTGTGGAGCCTGCTCGCCCTCCTCGCCCTCGCCGCCGGCCCCGCCCTCCCCCTCAGCCCCGACGGCCTCTCCCTCCTCTCCCTCAAGTCCGCCGTCGACGAGCCCCCCGGCGGCTCCGCCTTCGCCGACTGGAACGCGGACGACCCCACCCCCTGCCGCTGGACCGGCGTCTCCTGCGCCAACGTCTCCGGGAACTCCTCCGACGGCCCCCGCGTCGTCGGCCTCGCGCTCTCCGGCAAGGGCCTCCGCGGCTACATCCCCTCCGAGCTCGGCACCCTCCTCTACCTACGCCGCCTCAACCTCCACGACAATGACTTCTCCGGCACCATCCCCGAGCCGCTCTTCAACGCCACCTCGCTCCACAGCCTCTTCCTCTACGGCAACAACCTGTCCGGCCCGCTCCCGCCCTCGATCTGCGGCCTCCCCAGGCTCCAGAACCTCGACCTCTCCAACAACTCCCTCTCCGGAGCCCTGCCGGATGGGCTCCGGAGCTGCAAGCAGCTGCAGCGGCTGATCCTCGCCGACAACCGGTTCTCCGGCGAAATCCCGGCGGCGATCTGGCCGGCGCTTGAGAATCTGGTGCAGCTCGACCTGTCCTCCAACAATTTCACCGGGCCGATCCCGGCCGAAATCGGTCAGCTCAAGTCCCTCTCCAGCACGCTCAACCTCTCGCACAACCGCCTCTCCGGCGAAATCCCCAAGGCCCTCGGGGACCTGCCGGTGACGGTGAGCTTCGACCTGAAGGGCAACAATCTGAGCGGCGAGATCCCCCAGACGGGCTCGTTCGCGAGCCAGGGGCCGACGGCGTTCCTCGCCAACCCCCTGCTCTGCGGGTTCCCGCTGCAGAAGGCCTGCAAGAGCCCGGCCCAACCGGGTTCGCCATCGTCGGGCCCCAACAATTCGCCAACGACGGACTCCGACTCCAGGAAGGGCCTCAGCCCGGGGCTGATCATACTAATCTCCGTCGCCGACGCGGCCGGGGTCGCGCTCCTCGGCCTCGTCGTCGTCTACGTCTACTGGAAAAAGAAGGACTCCGGCTCCTGCAGCTGCACAGGGAAAACCAAATTGGGCGGCGGCGGAGGAGGCGGCGGGGGCTGCCGGGCCGCCGCCCGCATTTGCGTCTTCCCGTGCCTCGGGGGCGCGGGCGGCCACGAGGACTCGGAGGCGGAGGAACCGGAGAAGTCGGAGCGGAGCCACGGCGACAGCGGCGGCGCCGCCGGCAAGGGAGGGGAAGGGGACCTGGTGGCGATCGACCGGGGGTTCACGTTCGAGCTGGACGAGCTGCTGAGGGCGTCGGCGTACGTGCTGGGGAAGAGCGGGCTGGGGATCGTGTACAAGGTGGTGCTGGGGAACGGGGTGCCGGTGGCGGTGCGGCGGCTCGGGGAGGGCGGCGAGCAGCGGTACAAGGAGTTCGTGGCGGAGGTGCAGGCGATCGGGCGGGTGAAGCACCCCAACGTGGTGAAGCTGCGGGCCTACTACTGGGCCCCCGACGAGAAGCTCCTCATCAGCGACTTCATCTCCAATGGCAATCTCGCCTCCGCTCTACGAGGTAATCCAATCTTTCCCTCTCCCAATTCTAGCTTTCTTCTTCTTCCTTTTTTCAAATATCGAAACGAAATAACACCCTCAACCTTTTAAAATGCGTAAATATAAATATTCACTTCTCTTAAAACATACTTTTTCCAGCAATTTTCTCTCGAGGAATTGCGAATTTGTGCCTGAAAAAGTTAAAAAGATAATAAAGGACTTCATTATAACGCCTTTAAAGAAACCCGATCTTTAGAATAGAATCACTCAAAAAGGACATCGCAACCCACGTGGTGCATCGCTTTAATTAAGTAATTGCGTCGAGTCGAGGTCGGTACTCCGTAGATTCGGGACCCTCGTTCTGCTTCTAGTGGGTCTGGTTTGACCATAACTTAGCCGGTTGTGATTCGAGCGAAATGCTCTAGCGGGCCGGATTTGTAGTAAGCCGATTCGGAGGACATGATATAAGTCCGTGCAACGTCGTGTCTCGCCGGGTCACGTCATCCGCAAATATGTTGTCCGGTCCGTGCAATTTCCCGGGTGCGCCAGGACTTCTATTTCAGCGAAGATTTGTTCTTTTGCCCGACAAGTTGCGAGAAACAGGACGCTCCCTGGTCATGTCCCGTCATCATCGTGGGAGAAATCGCGGTGGAGGTCTTTGAAGTTGGGCCATGAACGGATGCTGGGCTCGCACGGACGCGCGGATGCTCCGTTCTGTTTCGGCGCGAGCGTGGACGTCGTCGCGCATTTCGAGACTCCCTTCTCGCGGCTGTTCTTAATAAATCCCCTTATCCTATCCGAGAAATGTCAGTCCTACACGTGGTCGTTGACTGACCAACGTGAACTTAATTGCGGGTCGGAGTGCGGTGGCATCTGGCGAATACAACCGGACAAAAATGGGAAGGAGTCGAATCGAATGAATTCTTAAGGGTTTTCTGGGTCTTCTTTGACTTTTGGAGCGTGGTGGTGTCACTGTTGTTGGTACTGGGTGGGTGTTGGGGGTGGCTAAGATCCAAGGTGATGGTAGGGGCTCGCCCACCCGGACAATCGGCAGGAGCACATGATGGCGTGGAATGATGCCAAAGCCTTTCGCGTTTCTAGAGTTCAATCATGCCCCGCGTGGTAGGTCATGGTCCAAACTCCAAAGCTAATGTACGGATTTAGATCATGACTCCACCACCCCCAAGTATTTCGTTGCAAAAAAAATAAAAAATAAAGAAAATACGCGAGCCACATAAATTATTCTGCAGGAAAAAAACGATTTCATATATCATGAAAAGTCTGCAGGAAAAAAACGATTTCATATATCATGAAAAGTCTGTACGGTGTTTTTGTCCATCATCGAAGTTTACCAGTCACTTCTCATTCTACGGTTGGTTCGCTTGGTTTCGGATCAGAGTCCTTAGAAAGTGGAAGCATTTTTTTCTGTCCGACATCATGCAAAGACGCCTTTGCTTTGAATTTAAGCTTAAGTTATCAAAGGTAGAGTGGTTGGATGCACCTTTTTGACGTCTTCTCGTTAATAGGAAAGAATGGCAGTTTAGACTGCACTACCACAAAGGGGGGATTCGAGCTTCGAATGGAAGGAACGCTTTCTTCCCTTCTAAGTGCGATCTCTTCTGAGTGGAGCTCGGTTAGGTGGTAGGCGGCAATTATAGAGGACTCTTCTTTTCGTTTCCTTTTCCCCTTTCTGTACTATTCGTGCACCCGCGTCTCACTTCCGTGTTGATCGTGTTTTTACTCGATGTTGCGTGAGCTCGTCACTGTTCGGACTGAGTGTTTTGATGTAGTTATTTACAAAATCAACTAGTGAATAACGTTTTATGTACTTAACCGAAATGGGCATTCGCTGCCTGCATTTTTGTTCACTTGTTTTCTCTCAAATTGACGTCAGTCTCATGCATTGATGTGTGCTGCATTCAAAATCTTGTTTCTGTTCATTATACTAGCTGAATTAGGACCTCCACTGAGGCTGATATAATTGATAATTTCTCAGGTAAAAGCGGCCAGCCTTCGTCGAGCCTTTCTTGGTCAACCAGGCTGCGAGTCGCCAAAGGGACCGCCCGAGGATTGGCCTACCTCCACGAATGCAGCCCTAGGAAATTCGTGCACGGGGACATCAAGCCATCCAACATCCTCCTCGACAACGAATTCCAACCCTACATCTCCGATTTTGGCCTCAACAGGCTCATCTCCATCACCGGCAACAACCCATCTTCCGGCGGCTTCATCGGTGGGGCCCTGCCTTACTTCAAGTCGGTCCAGCCAGAGAAGGCCAACAACTACCGAGCCCCGGAGGCCCGCGTGCCTGGCAGCAGGCCGACACAGAAGTGGGACATCTACTCGTTCGGGGTCGTCTTGCTCGAGCTGCTCACGGGGAAGTCCCCGGAGCTGTCTCCTACCACTTCGACTTCCATCGAAGTGCCGGATATCGTAAGATGGGTCAGGAAGGGGTTCGAAGATGAGGTCCCGTTATCGGACATGGTTGACCCGATGTTGCTTCAAGAGGTGCATGCCAAGAAGGAGGTGCTAGCCGCGTTTCATGTGGCCCTGGCTTGCACGGAGGCCGACCCCGAGATCCGGCCCCGGATGAAGACGGTCTCTGAAAATCTCGAGAGGGTCGGTACATAAGAATGCGCCCGGCTTCAAGCTTAGTCGCCATGTAAAGTTGGGTTGCCACAAATGATTCGATGGTGGATCAAGCACGGCACGTTCCTCTGTTATGGAGGATCATATCTGCAGCCATTCATGTTCTTTCAGTCATTCTCCCAAGAGGTCGAGGCCATGATTTGTCTCAAAGTCCGGCAATTTTTCCTTAGCACAGAAATTTGGAGTATAATGCTTGGGATTATACATTATTATTTGTTTTTCCTTTTGTGGGTTAGAAGAGAAATAGCTTTATGATTATTTTTTTTCACTTAGATTGTAACCCTGTTACAGTTTTGGTTGAGCCTCTAATAACAATATTGCTTCATTTATAGTCACTCCAACATGAATTGGTGGTCAGTCTTTACAATCATCTTCATGCCTATTAACTGAAAAACATCAATGAAAGTTCCTCAAATTGGGCGGATTGCGTTTCGCTTTTGGGGACACCGTTCGTGTATTCTTCTTCAAGCAGAGCTGATATTTCCCTAGCGTGTGGGGGTGGGGATGGGCAAAAGAACCCGAAATTGCCCGGAATTGAATTGGACTGGTCAAGAATCGGCAGTTCCCAATTCTAATTTATTAGAATTAGAGAATACCGGTTTGATTTTCGGTTTTAGGTGTAGACCCGCCTATATATATATAATTTTTTAGCTTTTAACTTTTTAGATCAAAACCATAGTTTCCTCTTCATCTCTCTCCGTCTCTCGCGGCCTCACCTCCCTCTCTTTCTCTCTTAGTGGCCTCTGACCTCATCGATCCCTCTCTTCCTTTCACTCTAAATCACCTCCAGCCTTGTGACTCCCTCCATTACTCTTACTCTCGTTCACCTCCAGCCTTCAAGCTCATTGGTCGCTCTTAAGTCTCACGCCTTTTTTGAAGTTAGGACATTTCAATTGGTTTCATGGACCACCTGAAAATTGGATTGGTCGGGTCTTCAGGTAGGTCCATGGAACTAACCGCTGGTTCCTTATTCCATTTTTTTGGAACTAGTCCTTAGTGGGTGATTCCTAATTTCAAGGTGAAACTATCTATCCTGGAACTTATCATCCCTAGTTTGAGATGTATCTACAAGAAGTTCTAAGTGACGAATGCTAACTTTTTCAGGACAAATATTTTGGAAAAATTGTTAAAAATTGTCAATGTCAACCTCGGCTATGTCACATTGGACGGCCGACATGCACATTAATGATTTCTAATCAAAAGTTAATCAGAAGGACTATATTGACAAATTGTCAAAAGGTTTAAAATTAAATTGGCTAAAATTAATAGGTTTATTATTGAATTGACATCCATCTAATAGATCTAAAAAATACTTAGAAATTGAACTCGACAAGCCTTCCCATTTACCTAATACTCCTCCTGCCTCTCAATGATATTTTTAACCCCGTTATTTAAAAAAAAGAAGAATTAACGATACAACACATCTTCAATCCAAGCATAACTCCATGGCGAACGATTAGAATCTCACAAGGAAAGGAAAGAGAACCCGCGAAAAGTGAGGGCCCACCTGCGAAGCGGGAATGGCGAGAGGCCCAGTTCTACAAAAAAGCCCATCAAGGCCCGTTCGGAAGATCCCCCGTCGTCTCTCCCATCGGCCTTCGTTTTATCCTTTCGACGCTTCCGTCACCGACTCTCTCCCTCTCTCTTACCGTCGCTCGCTCGCTCGCTCGCTCTGCGCGCGCTCTGTCTCTCTCTCTCTCTCGCTCGATCTCTAGCGACGCATCAGTCCGGAATCGCAGTTCGCCCGATCGCCGCCCGGCGCGTCCGCCTCCTGCTCCGGTCCTCGCCGCCGCCGCCAACCGCCGCCGGCGTCCGCGCGTCGCTCCAATCTGCGGCGCCGGGAGTTGCGTCCGCGAGCAGCTGTCTTCCCTTCGTATCTTCCCTCTCCGCTTCTCTCTTGTCACGTCGTTTCAGCCGCGCGTTATTTCTTCTTCAGGTTCCGAGCAGGGAGCGATTCGGTTTTCGCAATCGAGTGCCCTAGGCACCCGGTGCGTCGGTCGTGTATTTCAGAGCTGCGATGGAGGTACGTGATGCTTTGCAGCTTAAGCGCGCAGTCGATTCCATTATGTTCGCGAATTGTGTTGATCCTATGATGAATTGGTGTTCGAGTAGTTCCTCGGTTTGTGATGTTTGGATGCTTTCGTGTAGGATAAGGTGACATTGGAACCGGAGAAGAGTGGTGCTGCCGGATTATATATTCCTGGGAAGGAGAGAGTAGTCTTTAGACCCGCCGAGAGAAAATCGTTGTTAGGTAAGATGAGTTTCGTGGTGAATTTAAGAATTAATGACTCTTGTCCACTGTCATGAGCTGATATCTTGCTGCGACTACTAATTATTTCCTGTTCTATCGTAACTGAACTAAACTATTTATGTGTGTATTACATTGCGCAATCCATAATGCTGAGACATTATCACTTATGACTGCTATTGGTGAATCATTTTGAAATTCAGTCAAGTATTCTGCACATGTCCGAAGAGGTGGTTAGTAAGCGTTTGTTTGGGAGACTCAATGTAACTGAGTAAGAACCGTGGCCAAAGTGTGTGTTTTTAGGAAGGAAAGGAAAAGGATTTTGTTGCTTGCAAAGCCAGAGATTATCTCACAAGAACCAAATGTACTCTGCGTGGTCATCCACATTAAATGTGATGCTAAGCTGCGACTGATTATGAAGGGCTAATTCGATGTTTGCTTAGGTGTGTCTATGTAATACTTGATGTGATTCTGTAGAGGAAGCTGCCCAGATCGAACAGTTAGTTCAGCAATGTCATTTTTTGTCATGCATTTGTTTTGATTATTAAAATTATGTTTTAGTGGTTTGTCTCCTTCATTTGCTGTAGCTATGGCATCTTTTGTGCCCTGTCCTGTGTGTCAGTGGTTACCAGCTTTGAATGTCAATATTTACTTGTGAAGTCACTGTACAACTTCATGTATGGATAGGGTTGGATGTTCTTGCAAATGCAAAGCGGGCAGGATCTAAGGTTGATGATGGATTTAAGGTTCCTAAAGAGAGAGTTACTTCTGTTGTTTCATCTATCGATGAGGAAGAGAAATCTGAGTTGTCAGGATTAGATGAAGAAGAAAGTGATATGGTTAATGGTGCTCGCAATACTAATCGGAGGTATCGTGAGACGGCTGCAAGCAAAAATTCTGATCCAGGTTCGCACATTTTTATATACATTTATTTGAGTTGAATCAGTAGTTGCAACTAGGTCAGAAAATTATTAATCATTCTGTTTCAATGATAAGCTTGCCCTTCTTATCTTCCTCATATGTTTAGGGGCCATTGATTTGACGTGCACACAAGAGCTTCAGTTAGTCAACTAGATCTCTAAATTTTATAAAAGATATGCTTTCAATCTCAGGACAGGAACTGACTTCACCCGGATGGAGTAACACGCATTCAATGTTAGGCTATCTGTTTGAAGTTTGAAAATGAGTTTTTTACAATGTTGTTGGGCATCGGCTACGTTCTTTTAGCTGTTTTGGCTCAACAATCTGGCAAAAAAGAGCCTTCACTGTGTAGTGGTATTCCCAGTGCGAAAGAGGAGGACTTCCAATCATTGAACCTCTTCACATTGTCTGGTCGGAAGTGGGATATAGATGCTTTATTTGCAAAATAATAACTAATGTAGGGATGAGGAGATTCATAAGCTGGTATATATTTGCTGCTGCATTCTCTAGTTCCTTATATTATCTGAGAAAAAGAAAAGCAGCGGATAGCGGAAATAGCTTTCTTGAGGTGTGTATGGCAGGTGATATTAATCACGGGTAATTACTTGTAGAAGTTGATCTCAAACAATCATCGAAGCTAGACTCCAGTGGTTTAACAGGTTGCAATCTATGGATTTGATGTGCCCATAGTCTCGTTAGCCTTATGCCATTGGTTGTGGATTTGTTCAATAATTCCTAGCAATGTTCATACTGAAAATAGCTCTCGATTTCTGTAGGCTGTCTTTTGGGATGTAAACTATTAATTAGCTCCTGTGCTGTTGGTGTAAAAGTCATTAAAGGGTTATTTCACCATTTCGAAGAAGTTTTATGTGATTTTCTTCTTCTTCTTTTCTTTGAGCAGATACTGTCTCTGGTTCAAAAAGCGAGACCTTTACGCCCAGAAATCGTCGCTCAAGTGATTCAATACGTTCAGCAGTGAGTGTTTTCCTTTCTAGTATTTCTTTGCTATATTTTGATTGGCTGATGCAACTAGTTTCTTGCAAATATGACGATTGGTGCATATGCCTATTCATTAGATCTACTGCGTTTGCTAGTGCAAACACTGTTCTCATAACTTGATGAAGATATTGGCAAATTGAGGTTTACATGCGTTGTTGATCTAGTTTTCTCAATGTGCCTTTCTGCATTAGCCTCTCTTTGATTCATTGAAATTGAAGTTATGTTATGTTTTTCCTCAAGGGAATCTTTTAAATAACAAGTGACATTCTTTTCTTCATTAGATGTTTTATGAATGCTTCTAATACACATAATATTATTTTTAGACAACTTATTTAGTTAAGGAATTTATGAGGAAGGTTTAAGTGTCTCAGGACTTCACTTGTCATGTCCTTCTGTTCATAATTTGTATTTGGCTTGATGTTTCTGGCAACAACAGTTGGCTTTTAGATTAAATTGCTTAACTTTATCATTTGTGCAATTCTTAACTGCTCTTTTCATCATCCTCGTATCTCTATCTTTTTATTTAGCTTAATTTTACAAAAGAAAATCTGGCTTCATTTTTTTCATATCTCATCTCATTGGTGATATTAGTTAAAGAAAGTTGACCTGGCATTTTGTTATTCTTAAGAGTTGGGAAATGTTTTGTGCTTGTTCTTTTGCAAGGCCCTCTTATCAGGGAGGTGCATTAATAGGAGGATACAACTTTGAGTTAATGTTAATATAAAGACATTCTTTTGGCAATTGCAATTGGAATTTCAAGCAGGGGGACAGTCTAGGAAATGTGTAAGTTGGGAGAAAGCATATGTGGAAGATGTAACTATGATTTCTGTTCTCTGTACTTTATAGTTTAGAATTCAGGTCTGTCATATTATTAGTTTGAGGGCCTATGCTCTGCACAGGCCCCCTCTTGGCAATTTGTGATAAGTGAAAACTTAAAGCTCCAGTTGAATATACTAATTTATAGAAATTTGTGAAAATATTAAGCTCTTAATTTCTTGAACACAATCTAAATTGGAGTCTAATTGTAACCAAATCTTATAAAATACTTTAGACATGTAATATTCAAGTGTTTTGGCAAATTAGTCAGACAAAACATAAAGGCACTAATGTGGTTAATCAAGAGAATTGGCATGTGTGGTTATCAGGGACATCTAAACGAAGAATTTACCCAAACACTTTAATGTACTAATAGGGCATCGCGTGAGTTATTTGGTAAAGTTGTTTCTTATTAAGAAAGAAGCCGATACTTATATTCATTATCTCTTAGTCCGCAATGACATATGATATGGACATTATTTAAATTTAGATATTTTGATTGTTTTTCTTTTTTAATTTTGCTAACATTTGGTATTTTAACGTTAATTCATTACAAAACACTTGATACCATTGACAACGTAGACACAAGACATTTGAATTATATCTAAATATTCTAGCAATTTATACAGTAGAATGATACTACTTGTAAAACTTGAGATCTCTCTTCCGACAACCTCAACTGTTTGAGTATTACACTCTCCGCATCAATTCACGACAACCTCTTAGTTGATTTATTTATAAAAGATACTTGAGGGGCTGGAGAGACAAGAGGACCAACTGCATTGTTTGAACGTTGATCATTTTCTGTTGGTTCTGACATTCTTATGCTGAGTTGATATCCGTGAATCTGAATATTCACGAAAATTCTGCTTGCTTCATTTTTATGTAAGGTTTCAACTCTCACCTCTCAGAATAGTAGGGGGAGTCCCCCATTAGATGAAGGCCACCATCGCCGTGAACGGCGGGATTCCAAAGATGATGGAACTGAAAGGAGGCGGTCAAGACAGACATATAGTATGGATAGTGAAGACAGATATCATGGAAGAGAAGTACGGGATCGATATGCGCAAAGTCACAGGGGAGATTATGGAAAGAAACGGAGTAGATATGATGGCAGGAGGACACCTGGTATGTTTTGTTCCCCTGCATTTTTTCGGTTTCTTCGATCTCTGCTTATTTTTTCCTTCCACTGGACAGAGAGATGAGGAAATTGGCAGTTTTGCCTGTTGAATATACATGTAGAAGCGCTTTGGGGGCCAGCTGTATTTTCTGTCAAGGGTCAAGTATTTGGAGATCTTACCATTTAGACTTACATGGTTATTTTTTAAAACTTAAATTTAGAAGTCAACAATTTTTTATTTGATGATTATTTGATGTTTGAATCTGTCTGAGTGTACTGAAGTTGTCTAAGATTTACTGTATCCCTTAGCTTTAATAATAACATAATCTTAGAATTGCCATGAAATATGGAAATTGCAGGTAGAAATGAATGGGATGATGGGAGATGGGAATGGCAAGACACGCCACGCCGGGATGGTTACTCTAGCTCTAGAGGGCGAGAGCAACCTTCACCATCACCGATGTTCATTGGGGCCTCACCTGATGCCAGATTAGTTTCACCTTGGTCGGGTGGTCATACTCCCCGTTCTAGTGGTATGTTGTTTTAAATATTTGTAATGTCCTGTTAGGTATATTAGTCCTTTCATTATTGTGCTTATAATTTTCTCCCCAATTGGAAGGTTCTGCAGCTTCTCCTTGGGACCACATCTCTCCCTCGCCTGTTCCAATACGTGCTTCTGGAGCTTCGGTTAAATCTTCGAGTTCTAGATACAGTGGAAGGTCCCATCGACTTACATTTTCTGCTGGAAATTCAGAACCGAATGAGGTACTTCTTCTATTTTTTTTGTATAGGAATAAATCTCGAAGTGAAACTTTTAACTTTGAAACCTTTGTTTATTAAGTGCTTTTGTGAGGCGTCTATTAAAAACTAGAAAGTGCTATTCTTGCTTTTGTGAGGCGTCTAAAAAACTAGAAAGTGCTATTCTTGCTATCCAATTGCTTAGTTGATTCTAATTTGTTCCATTACTTTTCTGTTTTCCAGGATAGAGAAGCAGACAATATGGACATGGCAGATGAACATAAGTATGAGATTTCTGAGAGTATGCGTTTGGAGATGGAGTACGATGCAGACCGTGCATGGTAATTTGTTATATGAACACAGCTTTCCACTCATTGCCCGGTGTTCAATTTAAGTAGCTATCTTTTTGTGCATCTCTGACCGAATGCACTTTACTTCTTTGTCACCAGAAGTTTATTTTTACTATTCTATTTATTTCCATACAGTCTTAACTGGTTGCATTATAAAGTATAGACAGAATCTTTAATTTGGCAATTTCTGTCATACAGGTATGACAGAGAAGAGGGTAGCACTGTGTTTGATGGGGATAGGTCGTCGGTTTTCCTTGGAGATGAGGCCTCTTTTAAAAAGAAAGAGGCGGATCTTGCAAAAAGACTGGTGAGTGTCTTGGCCTTTTTTTTTTTTTTTCATTTTCTGTTCTTTTAGGCTTCTGGTTCAGTTGTTTTGAACTTTGGATGTTTGTTTAGCATAGATCACAAAGTACTTTGTCTGATTAACAATGGCTGGTGCTCCTTAATGCTGTACCACTATTTATTTGATCATGTGCCAAAGTCCAATGCATCTGATATGGTAAAGTGACTCTCGTCAATATGTTTCATTTCAAAATTAGCTTGTGGCAGACCAGTGTACAGTCTGTTTCAATGTTGTTTGCTTGGCTAGTTTAATTTCAATAAAGCGACACTTTTCATTTGATATCCTCCTAATCCCTTTGAGTGTTTACACTATGATACGATGCTTTTCTTCATCTGTAAATGAGTTAAGGGACCTGACAAGCAGTGTCCAGACGCGGTCAAGCTTTATATCTTGTATGTTTTTTAAGGGTTATAGTGGCATTATTCATCTATTGTGACATGAGTTTGCATGAAAATAATATATGCTTTGTTGGATCTCATATTGTCCAAAATCTCTTTGATTTGAGCTTGTATCTACATTTGTCGATGGCAATCAGCTTGTATGCCTGTCATCAGTGTGCATCATGTGAGAAAAGGTGCTGATTGGTTCCTTTGACATTATGTGAGGCATTGTATCAATAATCTTCAGTTTTTTCAAATGGTGTTGCTTGATTGGGTAGTAAACTCCTTTTGACGATAATGATAGTAAATTGACTTCTGTATCCTCATTATAGTTCATGCATAATTCCTTATTTGGCTATAAGATTTGAAAATGGATGGAATCCAAGACTGGTGTTGCTTAATACTCATTGTTAAGGCTCTCTGGCTTCTTCAATTGCAGGTTCGAAGGGATGGTACTAAGATGACCCTTGCTCAGAGCAAAAAGTTGTCACAGCTTACTGCTGATAACGCTCAGTGGGAAGACCGACAACTCCTGAGATCGGGAGCTGTTAGAGGTACAGAAGTGCAGACCGAATTTGATGAGGAGGAAGAATGCAAGGTTATTCTTCTTGTACATGGTAAGCTTTAGTGTGGGCTTAAACTCCCAGTGGCATAGGCTATGTGCATTGCCACACATCTATAATTGGTTGCTCTGGCTTAGGCTAAGATTTTGTTGTATTTTGTCACAGATACAAAACCTCCTTTCTTGGATGGGAGAGTAGTCTTTACTAAACAAGCTGAGCCTATAATGCCCCTCAAAGATCCGACGTCAGATATGGCTATAATTTCACGAAAAGGTTCCTCTCTGGTCAGGGAGATCCATGAAAAACAGAGTATGAATAAATCTCGCCAACGCTTTTGGGAGCTGGCTGGCTCAAAACTTGGAGATATTCTTGGTGTTGAGAAATCAGAAGCACAGGTAATGTGTTTTGCGACATTGAATGACGACGTTCTCTTTCTTTATAAAAGTTGCTGTAGTAATGCCCGTTCCTGAGAGCTTGTTTTTCTTGAAATCTAGATTGATGCGGACACTGCTGTAGTGGGGGACCAGGGCGAGGTAGATTTTAAAGAAGAGGCAAAGTTTGCACAGCACATGAAAAAGGGTGAAGCAGTGAGTGACTTTGCAAAGTCAAAAACTATGACACAGCAACGGCAGTATCTCCCCATTTATTCAGTGCGTGAGGAGTTATTGCAGGTTGGACTTTTAATTTTCGAATATATAATAAGTTCAATGTAGTTGTGATTAGTTTTGGATAATATCTCATGCTGTAAGAGTCTGGTTTTATATGTTTTTAAACTAGGCATTCTTTTAGGGCTAGTATTGGGTAATGAGGCATGGGGTTAATATTGAAGTCATGACCCAAGCTTACTCTGACCAGAGTTGTAGATTCTTTGCTTACTAAATTGAGGCTGGGGAAGTACAAAATTTGCAATCATGGCTTTGTTGGGTTCTCGTATGGTTTGGGTGCGCTATTATGGGCCAGTTTGTGAGGACAATGCTCCATTTTTGTTATTGATTTCATCTACATCAGAATCTAACAGAAGATTCTGTTTAATACAATAATATGGTAACCCATAACTACATAAGTATTTTATGAGAATATGAAGAACATGAGATGAAAAAAATTCACTCTTCAAGTAAGCTGTCAAAACCATCTGAATCTCTGCTCTCTTTGATTCAACTTTCTTACAAAGATAAGAGAATTCCAGATTAATATACTTATTTTTCACTTAATAAAAGCAAGAGTTGTTTTTCCTTGCACAACAATCAACACTAAATTTATAGGAATTAGTTAATTTTATTTCTTTCGGTGACGGAATATGTTTATGAGATTAATGAGGGTATACTTTGACATAGTTGATTGACAGACAATGCAATCCCCTTAACAACACATATTAATAGTCAGTTGTTGATAGATAGAGATGGAAATAGATATAGCTGAAATATTGTTTGGGGAATTAATAGTGGTTACATTTCCTTTTCTCTTTCTTGGTTGTCCTAGCATGTTGGTTTTTCGAGGAGTGAGGTGGTGACTATGGGAGATGGGCTATGGTTTAGGAAATTGACCTATCATGTCTTGATAATCTGTTCACTTTTTCCATTAAAGAAAATGGTATTTACTTCTTTCTGTGAAGAAATTCATCAGCTAACTGTGCATGTTATATGACCGAAAAATATTGCTTGCAAATTGCAATTGTTGCATTCTTGCTAGATAAAGGCCACCATATTTTGTCCTTGATAAGTGTGGGAACAAGTTTTTCCCTGGAAATGCAATGTGGGAACAATCACATGTTCTACTGCTTTCTGTATGCCTCATTAGATTTCCTACATTTATCTAGAGGCCTTCTTCTTATTCTATTGTTGGTTATGAATGTCACGCCTCTTTTTGGGTGTTTGTTGTAACCTTGCTTATATCGTGTCTGAATATTTGATACAATAGGTTGTCCGTGAGAATCAGGTGGTGGTCGTTGTGGGAGAGACTGGTTCAGGGAAAACAACTCAACTAACACAGGTTCTCTTCATGATTGATGTTATTAATTGTTCTGAAAATCTGTTGTTAGGTTTCTATGGGCAATTCGAATCTATTATGACCTCTTTCTTGTTATATACTGTGACAGTATCTGCATGAAGATGGCTACACTGTGAACAGCATCATTGGTTGTACCCAACCAAGGCGTGTTGCAGCCATGAGTGTGGCAAAGAGAGTGAGTGAAGAGATGGAAACTGAGTTGGGCGACAAAGTGGGGTATGCCATTCGTTTTGAGGATGTGACTGGGCCAAGCACAGTAATTAAGGTGAGACTGTTTTTTATTGTTAAGAGCAAATTCTTTAGGATACTATTTTTTTGGTTGATTGACTTTTCTGTGTCTTTTTTTATTTCTTTTTCATGCTGTTGCTGTTAGTCTAGGACATCTTTAAAATTTGTTGGTTACCCGATAAATTTGAATCCCCTCTTTTTCATTTTGATTTACAGTCCATCGTATATCATTGTTTCTTTGTTTGTCACTTGCATATTGCAGTATATGACAGATGGAGTACTTCTGCGAGAAACATTGAAAGATTCTGACCTTGATAAGTACCGGTATGAAAAAGTCTTCTCTGCTCTGATCTGTTACTTCTCTTGTATGTAAACTGAGTTGGATTGGATTTGCACATGCATTGAGAATAATTTATGCAGACAAGAGATAAAGGTTCCTCAAGCAGGGACTGACATTTTGCCTTTTTAACTTTTTTTCAGGGTCATTGTGATGGATGAAGCACATGAGAGATCACTGAGCACTGATGTTCTCTTTGGGATATTAAAAAAGGTGGTAGCTCGCCGTCGTGATTTTAAGCTCATTGTAACATCTGCTACTCTGAATGCACAAAAATTTTCGACCTTCTTTGGCAGGTAATAATCACATTTGTCAGAAGCTTATCCAATCTGAATGTCTGTTGATGCAGGACTAAATTTAACTTCTCTTGGTTACAGCGTACCAATTTTTCACATACCTGGAAGGACATTTCCTGTCAACATATTGTGGAGTAAAACCCCATGTGAAGATTATGTTGAAGCTGCAGTGAAGCAGGCTATGGCCATCCATATTACCAGTCCTCCAGGCGACATCCTCATCTTCATGACTGGCCAAGATGAAATTGAAGCAGCGTGCTATGCTCTAGCGGAGCGCATGGAACAGCTTGAATCCTCTGCGAAGCAAGGTGTTGGTAAGCTCTTGATTCTTCCCATATACTCTCAACTGCCGGCTGATTTGCAAGCAAAGATATTCCAAAAGGCTGAAGACGGGGCTCGCAAGTGCATCGTGGCCACCAATATTGCAGAGACTTCTTTGACGGTAGATGGAATATATTATGTCATAGACACAGGCTATGGTAAGATGAAAGTCTACAATCCCAAAATGGGTATGGATGCACTCCAAGTGTTCCCAGTCAGCCGCGCTGCTGCAGACCAGCGTGCTGGTCGTGCAGGCAGAACAGGACCGGGTACATGTTATCGACTTTACACGGAGAGTGCATATTTGAATGAAATGCTCCCGAGTCCTGTGCCGGAAATCCAGAGGACCAACCTTGGGAATATTGTCTTATTGCTCAAGTCTCTTAAAGTTGAAAACCTGCTAGATTTTGATTTTATGGACCCACCTCCGCAGGATAACATTCTCAATTCAATGTACCAGTTGTGGGTCTTAGGTGCACTTAACAATGTTGGAGGGTTAACGGAGCTCGGCTGGAAGATGGTAGAATTCCCATTGGATCCTCCTCTTGCAAAGATGCTCTTGATGGGCGAGCAGTTAGGTTGCCTAGATGAGGTTTTGACAATTGTCTCGATGCTCTCGGTGCCATCTGTATTCTTCAGGCCAAAAGATAGAGCGGAGGAGAGCGATGCTGCAAGGGAGAAGTTTTTCGTTCCGGAATCTGACCACTTAACGCTGTACAATGTTTATCAGCAGTGGAAAAGTAAACAGTACAGAGGAGATTGGTGTAATGATCACTTTTTGCATGTCAAGGGCTTGCGGAAGGCTCGAGAAGTGAGATCTCAACTGCTGGATATTCTCAAGACATTGAAAATCCCACTAACTTCGAGTTTTCCTGATACTGATGTCGTGAGGCAAGCCATCTGTTCTGCGTACTTCCACAATGCAGCACGACTGAAGGGTGTCGGCGAATATGTGAATTGCCGGACTGGGATGCCCTGCCATTTGCACCCGAGCAGTGCTCTCTATGGCATGGGGGAAACGCCCGAGTATGTGGTCTACCACGAGCTGATTCTGACAGCAAAAGAGTACATGCAATGCGCCACTGCTGTGGAGCCACAGTGGTTGGCCGAACTGGGTCCCATGTTTTTCTCCGTTAAAGACTCGGATACGTCTCTGCTGGAGCACAAGAAGAAGCAGAAGGAAGAGAAGACGGCCATGGAGGAAGAAATGGAGAACCTGAGGAGATCGCAGGCTGATGCGGAGATAGAAAATAAGGCGAAGGAGAGGGAGAAGAGGGCGAAGCAACAACAGCAAGTCTCATTGCCTGGGTTGAAGCAGGGTACTTCTACTTACCTCAGACCAAAGAAATTTGGTCTATAACTGTACATAGCGCTGTATCGATAGTATTTAATGTAACATTTAATTGTTTTCGGAGAAGCCAATAATTTGGTAAATACGGTCGACACATCTACTGACCTAAACCAGGAAGGTAGGAAAAGAGCGGAAAAAAGCAGATGCGGAATGGGTTTCGAATTAGGACTTGTCTTTTGTATGCAGCCTTTAACTGATGATAGATGTGCAATCCTTTCTCAACTGATGATGGGAAAAGCTGCCACAATTTCAACGGCGTACGGTAGATTGTGCTCAAAGTAATTTCCTTTAATTGCGTTCTCATCGAAATAGTCGTATACCTTTAATTATCAAGTTTTTTTTATTGGATTTTTTTTTTAATGGAAAAATGGGTGAAATGCATCGATTCAAAGTAATTTCAGTGCATTGTTGATAGACGTTAATTGCAGCTGAATGTCTCAAATGTCCTCCGAAATGCTTGATAGAGGAAATTGACCTTCAACAACTCCAACGGGAAAGAATCAGAAATTTGAACAGACGAGTTTTGGTAGGATAATCGTGACTTATGACAAGTTAATTTGCGTAGGTAAAGTTCGTACCTTACGCTTTTTCTCGCAATCGAATGTCGAGTTCATGAGCGTATTGCTCTGTATAGCAACCGAATGCCTTCACTGTTTTTGGCCCACAGAAGGATTGCCTTCGCTCCCCTTTTCAATACTATCGACCCTCTACATTTGAAAAATTTCAAAACTCTCTCGAAAACACTTTTAATTTATTCAATATAGTTTTTAAACTAATAATATATTAGAAAATGAAGGTAACATATATCAAAAATTGTTTGCATTTTGTGAAGTTCTCACTGTCAAAGTCCTTTCTCTAAATGCAGAGGCATTCTCTAAGAATTCTTCCAAACTTACCCTTTTCTCTTTCGCTCAATCTCTTCGTATTTCACCTCTTCCTATTAGTAATTGCCTGAAAATTGCATTCTACAAGCCTCCCAATTCTCCTAATACTCCTTCAACCTCTCAATCATTTTTTAATCCCGTTATTTTTATACAAAAAAGTTAGTGAACTAACATATCATAAATCCAAGCATGGTATACAATTAGAATCTCATATGCTAGGAAAGAAAACCCGCAAAAAAAAAAAAGAGCCTACTTTCTAAGAGAGAATCGTGAGGCCCATTTCAACAAAAGCCCATCAAGCCCATGTCGAAAATCCCCGACTGTTTCATCAAACTTCGTGCTCGCGCGCTCTCTCATTTTCTCTCTCGCTCGATCTCTACTGGCGCATTAGGCCAGAATCGCGGTCGCCTGATCGCCTTCTGCTCTCTCCTCCGTGCGCGGCCTCCCGCTCCGCCGTCCGTCGCCGCCGGCCAGCCTTGGCCGGCGTTCGCGCGTTGCCTCCAACCTGCAGTACCTGTTGCTGTATCTGTGGGGGGCAACTGTCTTCTCTTCGTATTTCCCTCTCCACTTCTTTCTCGTCGCGTCGTCTCAGCCGCGATCGTTTCCGTTTCGGGTTCCGAGCAGTAGAGATGGAGGTATGCGATGATTAAAAGTGCACGGTTCATTTCATTATGATCTTGAATTGTGTTGATCTTATGATGAATCGGTGTTCGGGCGGTGCTCAGTTTGTGATGTTTGGATGCTTTCGTGTAGGATAAGGATGCATTGGAGTCAGAGAAGAGTGGCGTTGCCGGATTATGTATTGCTGGGGAAGAGAGAGTAGTCTTTAGACCCTCCGAGAGGACGTGGATGTTAGGTAAGGAAAGTTTTGCGGTGGATTTAAGAATTAATGACTCTTGCACACTGTCATGAGCTGATATCTCGCAGGAACTGCTTCATCTTTGAATACTAATTTTCTCCCGGTCTATCATAACTGAGCTATACGTATTTATACTGTGAAGTTTATACTGCTGAGACGGCACTGCTCATGACTTCTTGGGGAATCGTTGTAAAATTCTGTCAAGAATGCTGGATATCTCCTTAGAAGTGTTTAGTAAACATCTTTTTGGGTGACTTGGTGCAACTAAGACAGACCTGAGGTTGAAGTATGTGTCTTTTGGAAGGAGAAGGATTTCGTTTCTTGCAAAGCAAGAGCTTGTCTTACAAAAACAGAATGTACTTTGCTTGTTCATCCCGATTTAACTAAGCTGCCACTAGTTATGAGCAGTCTGAGCTAATTGAATGATTGCTTAGGTGTGTCTGTGTAATTCTTGATGTGATTCTTCAGGGAAGCTACTTGCTCCTGTATTAAAGACTTAGTTCAGGAAAGTCAAATTTAATGATGTCTTTGTTTTGAAAATTAAGATTATCTCTAAGTGGTTTGTCTCTTCTAGTTGGTGATAGTTTTGTTTGTTAAATTATCTCTCGAGTTTGAGCAGTGTACAAGACCCAATTGAAGGATATATATCGATCCTAATTGCAATAATAATTAGGCTTGGATCTTCTTGGGTGGTTATGATATATATAAGATTTCTTTAATCGACAATGGTCAATCATACATATCCAAGAGGACCAAGAATTAAATTCTACAGAGGAACTTCTTTAACCGTACAAAAGAAGGGGGCCAACATATCCTATAATGTATATTTTAAATGTGGGTCAAGAAGGGTTCAAAGAGGAAAGAAAATGAAGCAAAACAAAAGGGTTTTGCTTTTATGTTTCTTTCCTGACGTGGCCACACAGAAGCTTTCACGGAGGAGCCGCACCGCAAAGAAGAAGCAAACCAAAAAAAAAAAATAATAAGGAACGTACGAGTGTTCTTGTTTCAGCTATACGCAAGCCTTTGCCTTAGGCTTGAGCACCAAGTGATTTTTTACTATAAATTGCACTTCTAATTAAGTTGTTTATTTGTAAACACTTAGGATTGGGTGTAATCAAGTTGTGGGAAATACTGGAGCATATAAGCAAATGTAACTCTAATTATCCGATTATCAATGAACTATTTGCTGTTGACTTTCTTCGTGGACTAGGTAACGGCACTTGAACAAAACCACGTAAATCTCTAATATCCTTATTGTTTCTCATTTACTTCTTTGGTGATTTCACATCGATTTAGTTTGCGAGATCTTGTCAGTCTTCACATTAATGTTTACAACAATTGGTATCAGAGCTTAGGATCAAATTTTCTAAATTTTGATTTAGGGTATTATTAAGAAATTCTCTTGTTACAATTATGTCCGGAGTGGAAGTAGAAATTGAGAAGTTTAATGGGAGGAACAATTTTGGGTTGTGGAGCATTAAGATGAAGGCATTATTAACAATTCAAGATTTGGCCAAAGCATTGGAGGGCAAGGCTAAGTTGCCCACGGATGCCAAAAAGGACATGCTAATGAGGATGGCTAGTAGAATAATCCTATTGAGCCTATCGGATGAGGTGTTAATAGAGGTGGTCGAGGAGAAGGATGCTGCAGCAATATGGGCAAAACTTCAGGCACTCTACGTAATGAAGGGTTTGAATAATCGCTTGCATATGAGCAAATATAACTCTACTTATCCGATTATCAATGAATTATTTGCCGTTGACTCTCCTTGTGGACTAGGTACTAGCACTTGAGCAAAACCACGTAAAACTCTAGTATCCTTATTGTTTTTCGTTTATTTCTTTGGTAATTTCACATCGATTTAGATTGCGAGATCCTATCAGTCTTCACATTAATGTTTACAACAATTGGTATCGGAGCTTAGGATCAAATTTTCTAAATTTCGATTTAGGGTTTTTGTATTGTTAGGAAATTCTCTTGTTACAATTATGTCCGAAACGGAAGTAGAAATTGAGAAGTTTAATGGGAGGAACAATTTTGGGTTATGGAGCATCAAGATGAAGGCGTTATTAACAATTCAAGGTTTGGCCAAAGCATTGGAGGGCAAGCTAATTGCCTGAAACAATGAAAGATGCCGAAAAGGACATGCTAATGAGGATGGCTAGGAGTATAATCCTGTTGAGCCTATCGGATGAAGTGTTAATAGAGGTGGTCAAGGAGAAGGACGCTGTAGCAATATGGGCAAAACTTCAGACACTCTACGTAATGAAGGGTTTGAACAATCACTTGCACATGTTAAAGAGGATATTTCGGTTTAGATACACTGAAGGTACATCTATTAGATCCCACCTAGATGATTTTAATAAACTCATGATGGGTTTAAAGAACGTTGATAAAATCCTTGATGATGAAGAATAGGCCATGATGTTGTTAGTTTCTTTACCGGAGTCATGGGAGTACTTTGTTGATTCATTGCTACAGGGACGTATTACAATTACCTCTAAAGAGGTAAAGTCTGCCTTATTCTCTAAAGAGTGGCAGAGAAAATTGTAAGATGACAGTTTGGCACAGGATGAAGCACGGGGACTAGTCATTCGAGGTGGAGATTAACATCGGGGTTCCAATAGTAGTAGAGGTAAAAGCTGGTTGAAGTCGTGCCATAAAAAGTTCAAGGGACGTGTGAACTGCTTTGAATGTCACGAGGAGGGGCACATAAGAAGATATTGTCCGAAGTTGAGAAATAGAGGTAATGGGCAGAATACCAATAAGAAGTGTGGCGAACGATGTCGAGGAGAGCACAAGTGATACAGAGACTATCTTATGAGTGACTATTAGTTCATTAGCTAATGAATGGTGATGGGGAATAACGTAGCTTGCAAGGTTCTAAGGATAGGGACGGTTTGGATTCAGAATGCATGATGAGATGGTGTGTATGCTAATAACATGAGGCATGTACTAGAGTTGAAAAAGAATCTTTTTTTTCTAGGGACATTGAGTGTAGTATACCGTTGAAAGTGGAGTGCATCTCTCAAGATGCTATGATGGTGATGAAGGGGAAGAAAATGAATACTTTTTATCATCTACTGGGAGAGACCATTACCGGAGCTGCTGCAATTTCATTAGTTGAGCCAGACTTCAACTTGACTCAATTATCGCATATGCGATTAGGGCAAATGAGTGAGGCAGGTATGACGATGCTGACTCAAATGACAATGTTCTCTCTTTCTTTTTTTTCTTTAATAAAAGTAGCTGTAGTAATGCCCATTGCCTAATAGCTTATTTTTCATAAATTCTAGATTGATGCTGATATTGCCGTCGTGGGGGAACAGGGCAAGGTAGATTAAAGAAGAAGCAAGTTTGCACAGCTCATGAAAAATTGTAAAGCAGTGAGTGAATTTGCGATGTCAAAAACTATTATGCAGTAAAGGCAGTATCTCTCCATATATTAATTGCGGGATGAGTGATTGCAGAATAGACTTAATTTTCCAATGTATATTGAGGTTAGTTTCACAAAAAATTTTGTAGAAATGTAAGAGTCTAGGTTATGTATGTTTTTAACCATATGTATTCTTTTAGGGCTGGTATTGGGTAATGAGGTATGGGGATAATATTGGGATCAGGACCCAAACTTACACAGACCAGAGTCGTAGTTTCTTTGCTTACTTGAACAAATAGAAGCTGGGGAAGTATAAATTCTTGCAATTATAGCTTCGTTGAGCTCTCTTATAGTTTAATTGTACTATTATGTACCAGTTTAAGGACAATGCTACATTTTATTATTGATTTCGTTTTCAATAAAATTAAACAGAAGACTCTGTTTAATACAAGATGAGAAAACTTCAGTCTTCAAATTAGCTGATGGAACCATCTGAATCTCTGCTCTATTTGATTGAAAAGTTTCTTGCAGAGATGAGAGAAATCCAGATTAAATTACTTAAATGTCACTTAATAAGAGCAACACTTCTTTTCCTTGCAAAAAATTGGCATTAAATTAATAAGGATTAGCCTTTGATTTTTATTTCTTTTGGTCATGGAATATATTTATCATATTAATGAGGGTATACTTTGACGTTGTCAATTGATGGAGAATGCAATCCTGCTAACATTACGTTGAACTAGTCAGTCGAGGGGGTGAGGTGGTGATTGTGGGAAATTGGCCTCTGTTCACTTTATCCATAAAATAAAATGGCATCACTAACATTTTCTTTCTGTGAAGAGACTCATCAGCTTATTGTGCATGCTGTGTGGCCGAAAAAATTGCTTTCAAATCGCAATTTTTGTTGCATTCTTGATAGAAAAAGCCCCCTATATTTTGTGTTTTATGACATTTGCCCAAGAAAGGCATTGTGGGAACAATCGCATGTTCTCTGGCTTTCTGTTTGCATCGTTAGATTTCCTTTGCTTGTCTAGGGTCTTCTTCCTATTCTATTATATACTCTGCATTTTCGTTTTGATTTTATGCTGTCATGTATAATTGTCTTCTTGTAAGTCACTTTCTTGTTTCAGTACTTGATAGATGGAGAGCTTTTCCGTGAAACAATGAAAGATTCTGACCTTGAAAAGTACCAGTATGACAATGTCTTCTCAGCTCTGATCTATTACTTCTCATTCATGTGAACTGGGTTTGAGTGGATTTGTATATGCATCGAGAATAATCTACGGAGAGTCGGATTCTTCAGGCGCCTCTTTCTGGGGTTTGACACTTTGGGGCCTTATGTTCATAATGATGGCTGTTGTTACTTTTCTCACTGAGCACTATGTCCTCTTTGGGATATTTGAAAAGGTGGTAGCTTGACGTCACAATTTTAAGTTCATTGTAATATCTGCAACTTTGAATGCACAAAATTTTTCGAACTTCTTTGGCAGGTACAAATCACATTTGTCAGAAGCTCATTCAATGCCAATGTCTGTTGATGCAGATAATTACAGTGTAGCTATTTTTCACATACCTGGAAGGACATTTCCCGTTAACATCTCGTGGAGTAAAACCCCATTTGAAGATTATGTTGAAGCTACAGTGAAGCAGGCTATGGCCATCCATACTAGCAGTCCTCCAGGCAACATTCTCATTTTCATGACTGGCCAAGATGAAATTGAAGCAGCGTGCTATGCTTTAGCAGAGCGCATGGAACAAGCTTGTATCCACCACAAAGCAAGGCAGTGATAAGCTATTGATTCTTCCCATGTACTGCCAGCTGCCGGTTGATTTGCAAGCAAAGATATTCCAAAAGGCTGAAGACAGGCTCACAAGTGCATTGTGGGCATCAACATGGCAGAGACTCCTCGGATGGTAGATGTAATATATTACGTCATTGACACAGGCTACGCTTAGATGAAAGTCTACAATCCAAAAATGGGTATGGATGCGCTCCAAGTGTTCCCAGTGAGCTATGCAGCTGCAGACCAGTGTGCTGGTTGTGCAGTCAGAACAGGACCGGGCACATGTTCTCGACTTCAATAGGAGACTGCATATTTGGATGAAATGCTCCCCGGTCCCATTCTGGAAATCCATAGGACCACCCTTGGGGGTGTGGTCTTAGTGCTCAAGTATCATAAAGTGGAGAACCTTCTAGATTTTGCTTTCATGGACCAACCTCCACAGGATAACATTCTCAATTCTACGTACTAATTATGGGTCTTAGGTGCACTTAACAACATTGGAGGGTTAACGAAGCTTGTTTGGACTTTGCCAAGAAGCTCTTGATGGGCGAGTAGTTAGATTGCCTAGATGAGGTTTTGACAATTGTTTCGATGCTCTCGGTGTCATCTGTATTTTTTTTGGCCAAAAGATAGAGCGGAGGAGAGCAATGCTGCAAGCGCGAAGTTTTTGGCTCTGGACTCTGACCATTTAACGCTGTACAATGTCTCTCAGCAGTGGAAAAGTAAACAGTACGGAGGGGATTGGTTTCGTGATCACTTTTTGCATGTCAAGGGCTTGCGGAAGGCTCGAGAAGTGAGATCTCAACTGCTGGAAATTATCAAGACATTTAGAATCCCACTAACTTAAAGTTGGCCCGACACGTATGTTGTGAGGAAAGCCGTCTGTTCTGCATATATGTCCACAATGCAGCATGACTGAAGGATGTCGGCGAATACGTGAATTGCCGGACCAGGATGCCCTGCCACTTGCACCCAAGCAGCACTCTCTATGGCATGGGACGCGCCTGAGTATCTGGTCTACCACGAGCTGATTCTGACTGCGAAAGAGTACATGCAATGCGCCCCCTCGCCTCTGTGGAGCCACAGTAGTAGGCCGAACTGGGTCCCATGTTTTTCTCCATTAAGGACTCGGATATGTCTTTGCTGGAGCACAGGAAGAAGCAAAGGAAGAGGACGGCCATGGAGGAAGAAATGGAGAACCTGAGGGAATCGCTGGGCGATGCGGAGGTAGAAAATAAGGAGGAGAGGGAGAAGAGGGCGAAGCAACGGCAGCATCATTGCCTGGGTTGAAGCAGGGTACTTCTACTTACCTCAGACTAAAGAAATTAGGTCTATAACTGTACGTAGCGCCGTATCAAATAGTATTTAACGCAACATTATTGTTTGTGGAGAAGCCAATAATTTGGTGGATACCTTCACTCAGTTTGACCCTAAAAAAAAAGAGCCCGCGATCTCATTTTCGATACTGTCTACCCTGTTCAATTATTAGTTTATATGCATATTTGGAGTTTTGAAAATGGCACGGTCGAAAATGATGACCTGAAATACTGAGCCGATAAGAGCAGTTTCACGAAGTTTAGGTTAATTGGGGACGACCTCATCACTTGCAAAGAAGTCGATGAGTAAGAAGTTGGATCAAGAATTCAAATTAAGCGTTCACGCTGAGTTATTATCCTAGCATCCCTCTAATTTAATCGAGCTTAGTTCCTTACTCAGTCCACGTAACTCTACTGCGTTGACATATAAATAACCTTCTTTCCCCCGTGCTAAATGCATGGTGAGTGAGAAAACTTTCTGCTCATTGAGGAACTCGTTTACATTACTCTTCGATTATATGATCTGCTCAAAGTGTCTAGCTATTCAAAACAATATTTGAATGCTGAAACGCAAAATCGGGCAAAGTTTAATGGATCTCCCTCCCTCCTATGAGGAGATTGTTTGCCATGTAGTTGTGGAGTCGAGGTGCATAACAAATTAACTGCTTGCATTTGACGGTCTGCTAGATTTTCCTTGCTCTGTATTGCAGAGTAAAGGGCAGAGAAAAGGGAGACAGCAATACTTAGTCAACGACGGCGAACAATTGACCTTTTTTCCTTTTCGACATTGTGAACTAATGTGTTTGTCAGTGTACCTGGTATTTATATGGACAAACTTCATATCTGAACTTGTCTAGAACATGATCTCACCGCATTTAGCGCAGAGAGATGTTGCCACTTCCTGATAGAGCAGTCATCCCTTGATACATGCCTCGACAGTTCAAAGTACCAGACAACTTAATAGCAAACAAGTTCATATCAAGATGCAAAATTAAAAACATTCAGAAATGTGATCCAAGCATGACAATCGGAATAAGAAGCTACAGCTAAAACAAACAATCTGGTCCCTGTGACCTGATTTCAAAGAAGTGCGAGATAACCGAGTGTGTACGGGACAGGATGGTACATTCCAAACTTTGGCAGAAATCTTGGGTTCAAGTAGTTAAAAGCTTCATGCTTTTATTGTCACGCTGCACAAGCACAAACCTGATGGCTTTATCTCAGAAGTCTGCCATTCAGAGCCCGGGGCAGCATTGGGATCGTATAACAATGTATGGTACTCCGGATCTTCTTTAAGTGAAAATAGCAAGAGCTTCCCCTCCAATATACCAAATCGGAACCCTATACTTGAGCTCCCCGTAAGAGGAACGGGCACCATCCTCCAGGAATTGTCTTCTGGATTATATATGGCAAGCCTCCTCTGATTCTTCCATTCCATACAGAACAGCTTCTTTCCAAGCACGGCATGGGCAGTGAACATGACGCGTCCATTCTTTATCTCGCACCAGGTGTCCTGCTCAGGATTGTATACATCAACGAACCTTGAGTTCCCAATGGTGAAGCTTGATCGTCCACCCATCACATAGAGCTTCCCTTCAAAGCTGCATGCAAAGCATCCCCACCTTGGTCGCCTAAGAGACTCGATGAGAGTCCACTTGTCAGAATCAGGGTCGTACACTTCAGCACTGGAGAGACTTTCACCTTCAATTCCATAGCCTCCAACCACATATATGAGTCCATTGACTTCTGCGCAAGCGAAGTCATAACGAGCCACATTCATGCTTGCTAGTTTGCTCCAACTGCAATGAAATCCCACAGTGAAAAAAAGAGCAGGCATGCAGGTGAACTTTTATAGTTTGGCACGTGCAAGCAGACAGGTTATAGTAGAGCAAATGGGGAAAATAAAAGGGGCAAAGAACATATAAGAAAATCAGGTCAGCAGACCCGTGTTTAGTCATGGTACCACAGTCTCGATACAGCAGAGTATTTGTCATGTTCAATTGAGAAAACAAAGAGGCGTCTTGAAACAATATGTGATCAGGAAAAGAACTTGATTTAGCAGGTCATCAAGAGACACAAGCGTGCAATTTCCAGGATGATGCATAAACCTGAATTTCTAACCTTCAAACGTTCAGTTATCTGTTCCATTTTCAGGGCATCTGACAGCATGATCAAAAAATAGCAATGCTTCAGGATGGAAATCCAATGCCTAGCAGGAGATCTATCGTCTAGTAGGCAAAGCTTGATGCATCATAAGAGAAAGTGAAGAATCCCATTTACTTTCCAGATGAATGAGATGCCCGGAAACTTGAACAAGATAAACACATATATAAGACACAAAAATCAGAGTATACTAGTCAACCCTTCCCACCCTTACTCGCTTATCAAAAACTAGAGTATATACCTGTTCAGGCAAGAATCATACTGGTAAACTTCTGCAGAGGCAGAGCATGTTCCATCTAATAAGGAGTAACCAGCCATGACAAATAGCTTTCCATTAAGAACCACCACTCCAAACCCAGTTTTCACTGGACCAGGCATTAGGGGAAGTTGCTGGATCTTGTGTCCCAAACAGTCCAAGACTTCCCAGTGGCTTTCCTTTCCTTCAGCATCCATAGTTAACACATACAGCCACTCCTCAACAACCCCTGCTAATTTTCGCACTATAAGGAATTCTGTGCTTCGGAGCACTGTCCTCCACTTCTTGCAGACAGCACCCATTGATGGAAAGTAGCAACGAGGAACTAGCGCAAGGCAATGCTCAGCCACATGATCAGGCAGTCCAGGAAGAATGGGACTGCCAAAATCATCATCAGTAAGAGTTGCTATAGGAAGTTTACTTTTCGAACGAGCTGGAGTGCTTTGGTGGACTGAATTGGAGAAACACATGGCCTGTTCCGTGGATCTTTTCTTCTCACTCACAAAACAAGGCATTTCTCAAGATGATGCTGCACTTTAGAAAAGACCGAATGGTTCTCGTACCGATGGATTGACCTCCCCAAGGACAAGTTAACTTGAAAGGAAGGCCTTCTAATTAGAGAAATTCATGGTAACCTTCAGCTATAGGAATTTTACGGGACCAAGGCATGAAAGATGTGGCGGAACGGATTGCTAATGCAGCATATGCCGAGGTCTTTCGGTGCTTTGTCCAATCCGACTCAAATTCCATACCAGAACTTCTGCTTTTAGTGAATTTTGTTCTTGATGATTGAGGCAGAGTATTTTCCAGGCTCCCAAAGTTGGTTCTCCGTCCACACATTTCCCTACAACTAGATTAAGAGTAGACTCTCAAAGCTGACTAGGAGAAATTTCTAGAAGTTAATTCTCAACAAGAAATAGCAAGTATAAACATCATACCAGCCAAAGTGATAAAACTGAAAAGCTTCTTCAGCCCCCTCTTACTTCCATCTTCCTGGAGAGAGTGGGCTGCCTATAGGCAACAAAGAAATTTGAACTAAAATCAGTACAAATAGAGATGAGTTAAGACAAACCAATACGCTTCTCAAGCAGAAGGATCCTAAGCAGTTGACATCAATGCCTCGATCAGCAAAAACAACACAGCAAAGGAATCAGACATCTGTGAATCTCCACAACACAAGCACTTAAAGACAAGGGGGATGGGGTGTCCGAACAATCACAAAATTTCTAAATCATAATCTAGAAGCAACAGATTCGTGAACCAACCGGGGAAAAAAGGTTCAGAGACTCAATGGGAATGAAAAGATTCGATACAAAATAAAAATGAAGAGAATTTTTCTTCCCTGTTCTGGCAAGGGCTTATCAACATATCATTGACCTCTAGTTTAAGCAATTACACAAAGAAAGTTAATTAATTTTACCACCTGAAACAGGGAAGCAAATCTACAAAGACTTACCAAAAAAAAAGTACAGATTACAAGATCTTCTCAACCTGACCCCTTTTCTTAAGCCAAACTCCTTGCATTATTAAGTGACACGACATTTTCAACTTCACCAACCCTCTACCCACCTACCTACCATACAAGTCTAACATTTGAGAGATTCATACACCATTTCCCAGTTTTTTTCTCCATTTCCTTTCCTTAACATGTGCAGTTATTCTCTGTTATGAACTTGTGGAGGAGAAATTATTCAACATGGATATCGGCCCTATGTTCTGTAATTCCCAGAGGTAGAATTTCTAACGAAAGTCCGAACACTCTAGCAAGATTGCAGTACAAGCAATCAGACAATCAACATCGAAAAAATGAAGAAGAATAAAATAGCCAAGCGAGGAAAAATTAACCAAGAATGAAAGAACAAAACATGGGTTTTGCGAAAGTTTAACTGACGAATCGCTTTATAACAGTATGCTTAGGTCATTTTAGCTCGTCAAACTGTCCGGTCGGAGGTTTCCTCCGCACAGATTCAAGCATGAAGACCTCAAAACACTTCCAGATCTCGTGCGTTCGTGCAACAATCAAACATGTTCAGCGCAGACGAAACCGCACGAAAACACACATCACGCGTCGCCGAACAATCGAATCAAGCCAGCGCGAGAATCAGAAAACAGCGCCAGAATCACTCGCTCCAAACAGACCACAGAAATTTCCCAGCTCGTCGAGCTCGCACATCAACGAACACTCGAACAGAAACTCAATCGAGCTCCACATCGAGCAGCCAAAAAACACCACTTCCCGCAATCGGATCTACGACACTACAAACAGCAAACACTCCAATCATCGACCGCGTCGCCGCGAACGCTCCATTCTCCGAAAGACACGCGAAACGAAAGGAATGTCCGAAACCGCGGCGCCGACATCGACGGCACGAGCCGTCCGGCCGCGAGATCTGACCGGACCGGGACCGGAAATTACCTGCGGAGCCGGAGAAGAATCAGCTGCTAGAGCTAGAGAGAAACGCGTGGGAGAAGATGGAGAGCAGCAGCTGCAGATCGATGGATGGTGGATAAGGCGAGGAGGAAGAACACGGGAGCTGAAAATCTGAGAATGTTGGAGCGGAATTTAAAGGGGGAAAGGAGGGGAAAGATTAAAATGGTTAAAAAAAATGGGGAATGTGAGTTTTAGAGAGAAGGAAAGAGATGATAATGATTTAATGATAATGATGATGATAATGCTGACAGAGAACGACCACGTCGGACAGGGACATGAGATCTCCCCGCTCGAATGGGGAAATTCGGATAATTTAATAATGCCTTTTCCCTGTCCGAAAAGATAAAATAAAATTAATTAGCGCCTGGAAATTCACCCGATCTTTTATTTTTCCGTCGATTTTTTATTCTCTCTTTCTTTTGGCTGACGATTTTATTGGCGCATTTGACTAATGGACTAGCGCGGAGAGTGACTAATCCGGCCGCCCACGTCATTAATTATATTTTAATTTTACGCAATCTGCTGTTAGTTCCAAACTCATATAAGTATTTAAGGATGATCAGTTTTTGGAGTAAATTAACCTACCAAATTATAATTAGTTCTTAATTTTTAGACCTTGCAACCTCTTGCTTTTCCATGTCGGTTCTAAGGTTTACCCAATAACCTATTTTATTTTTTTGTTCCCTTTTTTAGTTCATTTTTTATAACAAAATCATATGAAACTATAAGTAACAAAACGATTCAAAGTAAAAGATAAATAAACCTAATCTGCTGAAAGCAACAATTCATAAAATAAATACGTAATCACATACAGTTATAAACGATAAAAAGTTTAAACACGCAACATGAAATATAAATTATAAAACTCCATTCCTCGTTAATCCATCAAGATTTAAGGGAAGAGGAAAGACTGATGAAGAGTTTTGAGAAAAGATAAGAGATGAAGGGGCACTGAGGTTAGAATTTAGGGTAAAAAGAAATCAGTGTTTTGGTTTTTTAACTTATAAAACTGGTTTCAAAACAGGGCGGTCCGATTTGATTCCCCGATAGGTATTTACTTGAAATCTATTCTTAAATCGGTCACGACTGGTTCCGAAAATTTGGAACCTATTTCCTGACCTATTTTTTTTCGGGTAGTCTAGTCAAATTTTCATGTAGAACCAGTTTGGTCGCGCATCTCTATAAATATCTTTTATTTTTCTTGGGCAATGAGAAAAATATTCTAGATTTTAAAGATTATAGACTTCATAAAAAAAAATCACGCGTCAGCATAGCATTTTTTTCTAACGTGATCCCAGATAATTACGTGAAGTATGGACGAAAATTCAGACCACAATATTTTCGTCGGCCATCAAATTCCGGTCGTTTTATTTTTCAACCAGCACATGCGAATTGACCGATGACGTCCTCGTAAGTTCGACTCAATAAAGGACGGAGCGCACCTAACATTCTCGAAATGCAGCAACTTCCTCCGCCCGCAGCGTTAACGAAAAGAACGACGCCGTTTAGCTGCGGTTGCCAGATTCCACGAACCTGCGATCTGGAATTTTTCCTCCCCCCCAAAATTCTCTTGTCATTTTCGTGCGCCGCCGACGACGAACTGAGCCACTGCCGACTCGACACGTGGCGGAGCCCCTCTGGGTCGCGCAACACCGAAATCTCGCTGCGTCGTCGTCGACGTCGTCCGGAGATTCTTCGATTTGAACGTGTCTGGTTCAAACGTCGAGCGATGCTGACCAGCGATTTTGACGAGATGCGATCCGGTGCTGACCGCACCGCCACAGAAAGCCCCGTGCGTGTGTGTGGCCCGTTCGTTCATGGGTCGCGCGTCATGGGATCGACCCGAGAGCCGCCACACGTATGGTCGTGATTAGATCCCGCGGCATCGCATTCTCGCGGGATGTTCTTATCCGGCGCGGTCGCGATGGAGCTGTTCACACTTCACATTCATGCTATCCTTTAAAAAAAAAAAAAAAAAAAAAAACGATGTCTGGTGTATTGAGGCGTATGATCTATTAAGGAATCGATGATCCGTTAAATCACTCACGATCACGGATGGTGACCAAATATTTGAGTTAGGAAATAATATTTAATCGATTAATTTTAAAATTAGTTTGGAAATTATCATATTGTTGATTTTCAGAGATATATTGAATTAACTGTAATTTATTGAAAAAGTGAGTTCACTTATTCAGTTGAGATCGAAACTAATTTCTTCATGTGAAGATTGAGATCAAAACTAATTTCTTCATGTGAAGACTGATTTAATGAAGATTATAATATTGTTGATAATTATTTTCTTTTATTCAGAGTAATTTGGGAGTGGTTGTTGACCACCATGTTGTTGACTGCCATGTTGGTAGAGTTTTCTTTGTTAACGTGAACGTGGAGTTCATGTAGATTTACTATGACTATAAAGTCAAAGGTTTGAACATCTCGTATATTTAGAAAGGAAAGAGGAAAGCTAAGTCAAGGATGTGCTTTGAATTATTATTATTATATTTTTGCTGAGAAATTAATTAAGGGTAATCCACCACTCATTGTAATGTCAACTATACCCTGACGATATATTTAAGCTATAAATAGAATACCCAATCCATAGTTTAGCCGATCTTAGAAGTTTTGTTGTCACGACAATTGAAATGGTACATGCAATCATTAATAAAGTATTACGATACAAAAAAATCCTTTCCATTTGAGCTTACCATTTTTATATGGTTTTAACTTCAAATCCTTATCCAGGGGCAATCATTTAATGATAATAATTTTGTTGTTTTACCCCTTTTAAAGGAATATAGACACTTTCAAAATAAATAAATAAAAATACAATTTAACTAAATCAAGGCAAGAACCATTTCGGTCTCCGTATCGCTACGCAATTAAAAGTCTTGAAATGACACAAGACACTGTCAAAATAAATAAATAAAAATACTTTTGACATTTTTCCGTATTTCTTTTTTTTTTTGGTCAGACATTTTTCCTTTTTTTTTTTTTTTCTGGTCCATAACAATTTTCCTTATTTCAATATGTTCGGCATAGTGGAGAAATTTGGTGGGCAGCAGACATCGAAAACGACGTCCGTGCTCTGTGGCAGAGGATGAAATCTGGGCCGTTCACGAAGAATCGCGGGGAAGAGAGAAACGGACGGTGGGCGTAGCTACACGTACGCACCGCGTCTTTCGAGGTCATCATTTCCAGGGCTGGCGATTTGGCCTCCCGAGGAGATACCAAAAGACTTATTAAATTGACTCCGATTTAATAATGTGATAAATTAAATCGCATTGTTAAAGCACAGGTCACTGAATCACAATGCGATAACACGTTGTCCGGACCTCGAGTGCCTTACCAAGTCAATTGTCCGGTGCATGAATCCTCCTCAACTGTTCTTCAACTTGTGGGAATCCAGCTACCAATGTGGAGGGACATAGCATGCCTTGACTTTAATTCTTTAAACAATTTCCACACCCTTCTTTTTCCCAAAAAAGCCCCATTCTTTAATGTTTAATGAGTATCATATTCTTCACCTATAAGAACATGTGCTGATGCTCACTAATGTTTCTCAGGCAAATTAGCGGTCTGTACTAATGTTTACTAATAATTCGAAGGCCAATGATGGCCGGCAAATGGACACATTACATGGAATGGTCGACACTGATTAGAATACGTCGACAATTTCTTAGGCAAATTAGTGATCCATACTAATGTTTACTAATAATTCTAAGGCCAATGATGGCCGGCAAATGGACACATTACATAGAACGATCGATGCTGATTGGAATATGTGAACAATTTCTTAGGCAAATTAGCGATCCGTACTAATGTTTACTAATAATTATGAGGCCGGTGATGGTCGGCAAATGGACATATTATATAGAACGGTCGATGCCGATTATAATATGTTAATAATTTTCGATTAAAATAGATCGGAATAACTAAATTGGTAAATCGTTATAATGTTGAAGATTAAATTGATGTGATTGAAAAGTTTAAATTTGAATTAATTATTTTATAATAGGTTTATGATATTTTTAGATTTTTTTTTCCGAATTTATCATTTGCGATGCGTGGGAAGCCAACTATACAATGAGTACCTTCACTTTAGGGTTCATTTCGATTAGCGGCATGGGTCGACCGTCCACGACTCTAGAAATTTCAAGAGGGCGGCTTATCAGAATTTCCGACTCCAACGTGCGAAAGCAAAAGAAGCTCGTCTTCGCATGATCATTGTTGCCCGCGGCGTTCGTACGTTGTGTATCTCGCTTTAGATTGGACTCATCGCACGACATATCGCTGTCCTTTTGAGGCTCGATCGATAAATTGGGCCAAAGCTTCTGGGCCGCACCTGAGTTGTCTCTTGATTTTGGAAGATTACACCTCCCGAACTCTGGGCCTTAACATTGTTAAGTCGAGTTCTAGGATATTTTGCAAAGAGACTAAGATTTGATTTTTTTTTTTCTAAAAATGATCGTTTATATCATTTACGGAAATAAATGAACAAAAATTTTTGTCATCATCAACAAAAATATTTAGACATAAATTATTGTGGATGATGAAGACATTTTGTATTGACTAATTATTTCAAACAATATAAATGATTGTATTATCATTCATATTTCGCGAGACAAACACACTCTTAAATGCTTTTTCAAGAGCACTGTCCAAAGTGGGCAAATTCTTGCTTGGTTTGAGATCTGCATGGACTGTATCGCACATAATCGAAAGAAAACTACCATTAAATCAAATCTTCCATTAGGCAATCGCTTGAAATGAATTGAATTTAGATCTGCATTATGCCTGATTATTTTCATCCTTATCATGAAGGTTGTGTTTGGTTATATGGATTTTTGGTCAATGTAGAATTAGATAGGATATAATACAAAATTCAGGGATTTTTATATTGTTTATTCGTTAATTTATTTTTGGAGATTTGTACGGCTTGTGTATCTTCTCTATACATTTAATTTTTGCATCTCTGTTTTCCCTTAATTATTATTATTTTAAATTTGTCAAGTGTTAATTGGCATAGTTAAGATAATGTGAGCTATGTGGATCGGTTTCAACCCCATCATGGCTGGATTGGTTTTAGCCTTTTAGGTCATCCATGATACGACATGGGTTAATAAACAAACAAGGTTTAGTAAAATGGGTCACTTAAATGGCCCATATTTCAACTCATTATTTGAGCTTAAAAAAAGAAAAAAACTTATTGACCTTCTAAGACTAGACCAGGTTTGGAGATTTAACTCGGAGGAAAATGGAAAACGGAAAAACAACAAAGCGCACAATTTCAGGTGAGATGACCTACGGCGGGAAACACTTGAAGTTTTTCATAAAATTGATGGGAGGATTTTTGTTTATTTCCTTTTTAATTTCTAGTGTCGTGGGTTGATTTCCAATGGAAAGGATGATATCTAACATGGTATTATTATCTTCCTTCTCTTATAGTCTAAGTAAAATATGCATTGCATTAAATAATATTTCATCGAATACCAATATGGATAATAAGCATATAATACATACTTGCATATGGCCGGTGATCCATATTTGCAAAGATCATTTACGCTTGGGTGGGGACTAGGCTCGGGGCTTCATGACGGTGCACTGTGGGGCTCGGATGGAGGCGAGACTGTGGCAGCTATGTTGAGCGGTACAAATGATATTAAGTGATAATTTTATTTTGTTGATTTGCCTTTCAATTCGATATAAAATTTTATGCAAGTAATGTATTTACACGAAGAGGTAAAAATGGGTTAAATGGGCGCGTGTGAGTTTTCATAAGTTAAGTTAAATAAGGATGTGCTTTAAAAAATATGGATCGGGTCGTGTATGATCGCTAAAATCGAATTGCGTAAAAACTAGATCAATTTGGGTCGGGCCATTTTCGGCCCGATCCGATTTACCCATTCGATGGGCTAACCATGGACGGTTTACCCAAAACCGGACGCCAAACCGGTTTTAGTTGGAAGAGAAACCGAGAGACTGCTAGAATCAGCTACAGGCCACCGGCAGAGAAACCGGTGGACGCGCGATCGGACTAGAAGCGGAAACGACGTGAATTGACCGAAATGCCCCTCTCCCTCTCTCTCCCGCATTTGTCATTTCTTTGAAAAACCCAAGAGCTCGATGCTTATCCGGACTTCCGTCTTCAACCTTCGTCTTCCTCCGGCGTCTCTGCAACTAACTCTTCACTCTTACTCAGCCATTTCACCATCTCTCACTCATGCCTATCGCTCCCATCTCCGCCCTCCGCCACCGCGCCGCCGCCTCCCTCCTCCACCTCCGCCACCTCCCCCTCGCCGCCTCCGCCGCCAGGCACCGGAACCCCGGCAACGTCTCCAGGAAGCTCCAGAGCCCCGACAAGAACCTCCTCAGGGCCAAGCAGCGCATCGTCAGGGAGTCCTCCTCCCTCGCGCCGGTCCTCTCCCCCGGCGACGAGCCCCCGCTCTCCGACTCCCAGGCGATCGGCACGGTCGCGGCGGCGCAGGCCAACTTCATGCGCGTGATAGTGCAGTCCCTGCCGCCGATCGAGGGCGCCGGGATCGGGGTGGAGCTGCTGTGCGTGGTGAAGGCGGTGCTGAAGAAGATAAAGAGGAGGGTGCTGGTGGGGGACAAGGTGCTGGTGGGGTCGATCGACTGGGTGGACCGGAGGGGCATGATCGAGAACGTGTTCCAGAGGAGGACCGAGATCCTGGACCCGCCGGTCGCGAATGTGGACCACTTGCTCGTGCTTTTCTCCATGGAGCAACCCAAGGTGGAGCCGTTTTTGCTCACTCGGTTCCTTGTGGAGGCTGAGTCTACGGGAATTCCTCTCACGCTCGCGTTGAACAAGTGCGAACTCGTCGATGAAGAGGTTGGCACTCTTTCTACCAGCTGAATTAAGGCCCAAACGAGTGATTATTAGTGGTTAAGCTTAATGCTTTTGTGATAGGAGGATTAGGGGAGCAATTTATGTTGTGTGCATGAGCTATAGATCACCGTAAATTTCACTTGCGCTGGTTGATTATGTAAAGATTAGATTGTGACTGGTGTAGGCTTAGGGCTTTCGTGTTCATTACACTAGCCTGTGACTGGTGTAGATGTCTCTGAAATGGGAATGTCACAGAACCGGCATTTCCTTGTGATATTCTATCAGATGCAGATCGAGAGATAAAGAGTGAGGCCTCAAGACCCGATAAGTGGCCAATTTTTTTATGGCAGGGAAGGTCAAGTTACTCGATGATTGTTGTTTTTGTTTAGATGGAGGGAAGAGAGTGCTGTTCATCTAGGCAAGACTAGATTCAAAGTTTCAGTTATCCTTTTCAGTTTGTGATATCAAATGGGACTGAATATTTGGGGATAGGTTTATGTAATTTTGTTGCTTTGGTCTTTAAATGACTGAATTTTTCTGAAGTTGTATCAAAACCACAACAAGCAACAGGTTTCATGATGTAGTGTTACTAATCAAAATTAAAAAAAAACCACAGTATGGTGTCATTGTTGCCTCAGTCACCATCTATGAGCCTTTTCTTGGATTAGACTTGAGTTACAATGATGTGGAGGGAGGATTATACTAGGAAAACTTCATTAGGCTAGAATACTGCCATTTCTTGAATGAGTTCTCTTTCCTCTCTTCACTGATGAATGGCTTCAATGAAGTTTGCAGACGTTGGTTGCCTGGAAGTCTAGGTTACGCAGTTGGGGCTATAGGCCGATTTTCTGCAGTGTTGAGTCCAAAAAGGGACTTGACTCGCTCGCTTTTACCTTGAGAGACCAGACGACTGTGATTGTGGGTCCAAGTGGAGTTGGAAAGTCCAGCCTGATCAATGCTTTGCGAAGCAACAATCATCCTTCCGATGCAGCAGCTGATACCAATTGGTTTGAGCCTGTGGGTTCTCTAGTTCTTGTTGCGCTTGTGTTTATATGTGATGGGATGAAGTAAACTCAACATTTTGACTCTAGACGTTCTCCCAACAGATTCTTGGCAGTAAATGGTATGAGGATCAGCGGGTAGGGGAAGTGTCTTCGAGAAGTGGAAGAGGAAAACATACTACACGCCATGTTTCTTTACTTCCATTGTCAGGTGGAGGATATTTTGCTGATACTCCTGGGTTTAACCAGCCAAGTCTACTAAAAGTCACCAAGCAATCTCTTGCAGAAGCTTTTCCAGAGGTGATGTCATCACTTCCTCACATATCTCCTGGTGTTCTCTCTGTCTTCATGTTCATTTTGCTGAAACAATGGTCTTGTAACTATCTTCAGATCAGGAAGAAACTCAAAGCAAGTGAACCAGCTAAGTGCGCATTCAGTAATTGTTTACATCTTGGCGAGCCTGGGTGCATACTGGAAGGAGAACCTTTGGAGAGATTTCCTTATTACTTCCAACTCCTTGACGAGATAAAAGTCAGAGAAGAGTTTCAACTAAGGACATTTGGGACCAAAAAAGAGAGTGATGTTAGGTATTTCCTGTGTGCTTTATGTATGCTTGGTATGTTTGTATTGATGACGAGTAGTTAATGGCATGCATGCGAGATTTCATGTGGTATTGAGATGTCCTGCATTGAATGTGTTGATGTCCTGATTTTGTCAACCTTGCCATGGTACTGGTTTCTAGCATGTGGCGAAAATGATCGGCATATGATATTAAAGTGCAAGTGGGGCTGTTGAATATCAATCTTTGCTGCAGAAGAAACTTAAGACTTCCCGTAACATTCATCTATCATGATGCGGCTAGCTTTGTAATGCATGTTATATCAGCTGCCTGTGAAGCTCATTTAATTATTTTATTTTATTTTTTTGGCTATCATTAGCTAGTGAACGTACGTGTGGATCCTAATCTTTTCTTTTTTATCTGGACTAATGCTCCTCGTTTTGCAGATACAAGATAGGAGATATGGGGGTCCAACAAGCAGAACCTCGATTGGAGCCCAAGAAGCACAGAAGACCATCACGAAAGACGATCAACCAATCTATAATGGATGAGTTAGATGAGCTGGATGACGACGACAGCCTATTAGATGACGAAAATGATCCCATCTTGAGAGCATTAAGAAATGAAAACAGCCAGTGAGTTGATGCGGGTTTATAGGAACTGTAGATATTAATCTTCTGTTTCGGCTTTAACCAAGTTGTTCTTAGCTTTAGACCTTTCTGCTGTGAAGATAAATGTCAAGAAGACTCAATTTAGGGCCTAGACGAGTATGAAGCATGGTCGATGCATCTCAATTCGATTATCATATAAGTCTCTGGATATGTAAAAGTGTCACCAGATCGAGAGAGATGCATGCACAGGACAACATGATTTTGTAGCCGCAAGCGTTTAGAGTTGTAATTCGATCGTGTGCTCCCCAAACCTTTGACCTTTGACAGTCTGAAAGACCTTTACTTTGGTCGAGGAGACCAGTACCCTCTGGAGTGATTCACTCGTGTGCTCCCCAAACCTTTGACCTTTGACAGTCTGAAAGACCTTTACTTTGGTCGAGGAGACCAGTACCCTCTGGAGTTATTCACTCGAAAATAGAAGGAAAAATGGTAGAAGAAAAAATGGACATCCCAAGATAATGCGTTCCTATCCTTTTGTCCTTTAACTGAGAAATTCATTTTACTGATCGACTCTACTAGTTAATTATCTACCTGTCAAGGCCGTAGAGTCGTTCAAACTCGTCAACCTCACCAGCAGAAATAAATTTTAGACTACGTATTGTAGGGCTTTACCCAATAAAGGGAGCCCTTCCAGAAATTCTCAATGGCCTGAGGCTAGCCCAGGCCAATGAGGGGGTTTGGAAATAGTTTTCAACCAGCAATAGACGCGCCTCGGTTAGTACCTCACTAGCTGCGTCATTGCCCCAAGCGCAAAGATGAGTATTGCTGTTATCTGACGTGCCATTTTGTAGCAAGTCATTCTCTTTCATGGTGTCTCCTGGTCGATGTGGGACTATGAGTATATATATTCACTTGCCCCCTGACCCAATTTGGCCTGCCCGGGCTTTGTATAACTGTGATGTCTAACTTTTTGAGCTCTTTTACTTCCAAACAGCGGGGGGTGACAAGCTGAGCTCCTTGTAATCTTCTTTACATCCATCCACTAAGACAGATTTAAGGAAATTCTAATTTATATATGGGGAAATGTCACAAGTCCAAGCGGTTCAAAACTAGTTGGACTACCACTTGAAAAACTTGTAACTAGATAGACCTCATGCCTTATGAGGTACTTGAACCACCATTATCGTCCTTCATCAATAATGCCAACTCATATGAAGAATGCTTGGAAACACACTGAGATATTGCCAGGATTTGATTTTAGAAACATGACAAATCATATTCTGCACAGTGCAAATTAACAGATGGACTCCCATCAAAGTGGATTAATGTACTGGCGCATATGTTTTGGTTTTCGTAACTACTGTCTTGGACCAGCAGAATACAACATAAAAGCTCATAATGTTATCAGGGTGATATTAAGTACATTCCGTGTATTGATGATTAGCGAAGAAAACCGCGATAACGATTTTGATTGAGGGAATAATTTAGTTTGGAGGACCCTGAACACGTAGAGAGCTCGCTTGGCCGTCCTAACCAAGAACCCAGAAAAAATTCAGTTGAGCAAAGCCCTGAGGACTAGAACATCCTACGTACGGGGAAGAAGTGTTCCTCTCGTACCAAAGGGTGATGACAGACCTCCTGAATACTACCACCGCAAAGAGTTAAAAAAAGGCAAAAACGAAGGCGATCTCTCGAAAGAGCCTCAAGCTTGCGACTTCTCAGACTCGCCGGTTGCCAACGCAGTCTGCAGCTGCAAGACCAACATTGCACCGAAGAAAACGGCTCGACAAGGCAGCTTATGCCATTAACGTAGTAAAAGACGGAACAACAGGCTACCTCTTTCCTCACGGGTTCATTAGTTTATGACAAAATCAACTTGATGTGATAAGGAGACAGACAGACACATACGCCGTAAAAAATTAAACAAGATAACATTAGCAATCGTATGAATGAAGACGACGATGACAAGGGCACAACGTCTGATAACATATGGTCCATTCTTCCGTGAGCATGTAGGTGCGGCACCTCTGCTTCTGAGCCTGGTTCTCCTGGATGTGAGATATATAGAGTGCATCAACGTCCGACTTGTCGCCTGATGCAAAATTAGACGGGTTCTGTTAGTCTAGCAGAACAAAACGAAACCCCACTTCTGAGGACGAAATTTTGTGACAACATACTCCAGCATTACTCTTGGCATTCTTCGACAAATCAAGCATGAATCCAGTCGATTTCCCTGGCCATTGGCCACCGCCCTTGTCCATTAGAGTGTCTGTTTTTTGCCTGAGCAGTCCTTCTAACGCCACCGCAAAATCATCAGAACGGCCTTCAGGTACCTCTTTGCTGTGGCCAAAGGCAGCTTTCTTATTACAAAGGCCACCTCTCGTGTTCTGAAAGTTAAAAAAATTACAGAACTTTATTCCATACTAGTGCACCACTAAGGTATAACTTGCGCGAGAACAAAGCTACCAAAACATGGATTCTATAAGTGTTAACTCAACTCAAGAACGTAGAAGGTTTTCAGTGGTGGCCAACCTTCGTTCAACCACTGGATGCTAAATTAGAAAATCCTCAAATGAGACTCGACAGACACCTCATTTCTTATCGAGGCGAAATGAAAGAGCTCTTTGCCCAACCCTTGCACTCTCTCGTGTGAGCGAAAAGTCACATTGCGCGATTACATGACTAATTAGATCGATGCGTCTACACAGCAAAGTTAAATTCATATAGTTACCAAAACAGGGATTTTGTAGGTGTTAACAGCACATAGGCATTCAAATTCATCGAACAACTCGACTCGACTCAACTCAACTCGAGAATGCTGCAAAATTATCCTAACGGCAGATAGCAAGATGTTAAAATTTTAGTTTCTCATACTAGACTCGAGACGTTTCGTTGCCTATGGGGGAAAACGTAATATCTATTTACATTGTGTCCCTTGTCAAGCTTTTGGGTTATGAAGCCTGAAATGGCGTGGCCCAACCTAAAATTCCTAATTTTCATACTTTTTCATCCTACATGAAAAAGAAAAAGAAAAAGAACTATCACAAGTGAACAAGATACTTCGTTATAGAAAAAAAATTGAAAAGTAATTTTCGGGGTCTAGCCACTCTTGAATCAGGCAAGCCCGAAATTTTTGAATTGAGCCTAATTTGGGGCCGGGATGCAGTAGTAGTCTGGCCTGCCCGAACCATTTAGACCCATAATCGAGTCTCATTGTCAAGCGAGGGGGGAGAGGTCAAATGAAGAGGGCAAACTCGCTTGTTGGCTTCTTTTTGTATTTTGAATTATATTATAAATTTTGATTAAAAAATTTAAAAATATTGTTAAGAAAGTATAAACAAACACGTAGAGTGTAAACAAACACGTAGACACAATCTATAACCAAACACTTTGTCTCATTGTCAAGCGAGGGGGGAGAGGTCAAATGAAGAGGGCAAACTCGCTTGTTGGCTTCTTTTTGTATTTTGAATTATATTATAAATTTTGATTAAAAAATTTAAAAATATTGTTAAGAAGGTATAAACAAACACGTAGAGTGTAAACAAACACGTAGACACAATCTATAACCAAACACTTTGTCTGTAATGATTGCGTGAAGGGATCAGATCTGCAATGGTCACATTAACGTATAAAATATTTTGCTTAATGCGGTTGATCACGCATTAACCATTCTTTATTCTCTCTTTCCTTCCACGAGGTGTTTTTTTTCATTTGTTATGAAACAGGACATTTATAAAACGACACATTCTTTCCTCGCGAGATTTGTTATTGTCCCCCTTGAGATATTGAAATGTCGACTCCCGGATCCATCGTTCAAATGCCGCATCTGTCGTTCAAATGGACCCTAGAGACAATAGACATATCCCGTTCCATTGCATCCATTCCTTCATCCGAAAGGACCCAATTTCACCTATTGTAGAGATGATTGCTCCAAAATATATTCTGCAGTTCATGTAAGCCAACTAGCCAAGTCCCTGGTCAACGGTTGAAATGGGTTTGATCTATGTTGTCCATTGACCGTGTAATAACTTATCTAATAACTCGGATGGATCTATATGATGAACTCTCTAAATGAGTTTAGCTCTACATTCCAAACTTCGATTAATTATTCAAGCGAAAGCCCAGAAATTTTGGTCTATCCACGAGACGGGTATGGCTGTGCCATAACATAAGATAACTTTGCCTTCACTTTTATTAGCACCATGGTGCGAGTAGCAATGATGGGCTTATCCAAATGGATAGTAATTTTAGCTCAAATAAAAAATTCGATTACGGGTGTGCAATTCCTACGATATCACTGGGGAGTCACGGACACCGATTGCCTTTCCTACCCTTTTCCTAATCAAAATGAAACATGGAGTATTGAGGTTGATCGATGCATAAATGCACCAATGAGCGACGAGTAATTATGGAAGCAGCAATGAGCAATGTTAGAATCTCCATAGATGTGTGGCCGAAATTATAATCCATCTAACGTGGCTCCTGTATATTACACTTTTCCCCATTAACGATCAAAGGACAAAAACTGAGGGAAAATTATTAAAAGAGTTCTAAAAATATTGCATTTGTGCCTATTTAGTCTTAAACTTTTCAATGGTACCAATTGAATAAATATTTTCACGTTTTGCCAATTGAGTCCATTTAGTCAATTTCAGCTGGAAATTGTTGACATGAACGTCAGTCATCCTATATGATATGACTAAATTGTCGACACTAACGTGGACAATTTTTACAAATTTTTTTTTAAAATGAACTTTTTATCATTTTTTTCTTTCTTTTCCTTTTTTTCTTCCACACAGCCCTTGTAGGACTTGGTAAAAAATGAAAAGAAAAAAATATATAAAAATTCATTTTTTTAAATGATCTACATTTCTGCTAGCTGTTTTACATAGCACTACCAATGAGTTCTGATTAAAAGTGATTGAATTGACTCAATTGGTAAAATATGAAAATACTTAAGACTCAATTGACATAATTGAAAAGTATAGGCCTGGATTGACACAAAAATAAATTTAGATTTCTTTTTGATAATTTTCCTTGTAAGTAGTTGGAGACATATATTGTTAAATTATGTCTCGAGTTTGAGTGTTTACAAAACGCGATTCGCTGGACTCTTGAAGCTGCACAAAAAAAGGAAGAAATAAAATAGAATATATACATGCAGCAAAGTGTTCTTTCCGTTGCAGAGGAGGAGCCGAATTCTTATTGAGCCATGGTGGGGCCCAAATGGGCACACACGCAATTCTTCACGCGAATTCTCTTTGCTCGGCCACGGAAACAAAACAAAGAAAGCCTACACGTGGATGGTGGGCCCAAGTCAAGAATTTGACTTTTGGGGCACACGTATAAAAGGAAAAGAAAACCCTACATAGAGACGCACGTTCGACGATCAAAGAAGCTGCACGTCCACTCCATTCGTCCACGCCGAAGAAAAGGACGCTGGAGATTTCTTTTCTTTTTGACGTATGACCTGAACGTGGTAATTTTTGTGCCGTGAGTTTATACCCAATTGAGTTGTTATTTATAAACACTTTGGGTTTGTGGTTAAATTTAGGTATGGGAAACACTTGAGCGTGTGAGTGATTGTAAATTCTGATTCTCCGATTATAATGGATTATTTGCTACTTGCTCTCCCCGTGGACGTAGGTACTAATATTCGGACCAAACTACGTAAATTTTAAGTGTCCTTATTTTTCTCGTTTATTTCTCTGGTGATTTCACGTTGACGTAAATTGTAAGATCATATCGTTTTCGCGTATTATATCTCAACAATTGGTATCAGAGCTTGGGGTTGGATTTCTTGATTGTGATTTGGAGCTTTTGCTTGTCTGATTATTATCTGGAAATTACATTACGCAATTATGTCTGAGAGGAAATATGAAATTGAGAAGTTTAATGGGAGCAACAACTTTGTGTTATGGAGCATCAAGATGCAGGCATTATTGACAACACAAGGTTTGGCCAAGGCATTGGATGGTGAAGATGAGTTGCCGATTATAATGAAAGCTTCTGAGAGGGTAGAGCTAATGAAAAAAGAAAAAAGTATAATCCTGTTAAATTTAACGGATGAGGTCTTAATAGAGGTTGCTGAGGAGAAGGATGCCACAGCATTATGGGCAAAACTTCAAGCACTCTATGTGAAGAAAGGTTTGAACAATCGCTTGTACATGTTGAAGAAGATGTTTCAATTTAGATAAACTGAAGGTATGTCTATCAGAACCCACCTAGATGAATTTAATAAACTCATGTTGGATATGAAGAATGTCAGTAAGATACTTGATGATGAAGAATAGGGTATGATGTTGTTAGTCTCTTTACCAGAGTCATGGGAGCACTTTACTGATTCACTGTTGCAGGGGCGTACTACAATTACCTCAGAAGAGGTAAAGTCCGCCTTATTCTCTAAGGAGTGGCAGAGAAAGTTGCGAGATGACAGTCTAGCGCAAGAAGCAGCGCAAGCACTAACGATTCAGGGTAGAGAACAACATCGGGAGCCTAGTAGTAGCAGAGGTAAAAGCAGATTGAAATCACGCCATAGAAAGCCCAAGGGATGCGTGAAGTGCTTTGAGTGTCACAAGGAAGGGCACATCAGGAGAGATTGTCCAAAGCGGAGGAATAAAGTTGATAGGCAGAATGCCACAAGCAGTGTGGCAAACGTTGCCGAAGGGAGCACTAGTGATGCAGAAGCTGTTTTATGTGTGACTACTGCTTCGTCAGGAGACGAATATGTGCTAGATTTGGGGTGTTCTTATCATATGACGCCTCATAAGAACTGCTTTACTACTTACCAGACTGCAAATGGTTGTAGAGTTCTTTTGGGGAATAATGCAGTTTGTAAGGCTGTGGGGATATGGACAATTCGAATTCGGATGCACGATGGGGTGGTGCGCATATTGACAGATGTGAGGCATGTACCAAAGCTCAAGAAGAACCTTATTTCTCTGGGGACACTCAATGACATCAGGTGTAGGTACACCGCTGAAGGTGGAGTATTGAAGATCTCTCGAGGTGCCATGACAGTGATGAATGGGAAGAAAGTAAATACTCTTTATCATCTACTGGGAGAGACCATGACCGGAACCCCTGCAGTTTCATCAGGTGAGTCAGACTCTAACTTGACTCAATTATGACATATGCGTTTAGGGCACATGAGTAAGGCAGGCTATTGACACCTAATTTCGACCATGCTACTCACTTGTTCATCATATGAAAATTACATTGAGCATTTCATAGCATTGCATTTAGGGTTAAATTTATTTTTTTTGCAAAATAAAAATAGAGGGTAATAAGTAACTTATAAAATAAAAACATTTGGAGGAAGATTTCGAAAATATTTTGGTTGTTGAACATATCTCCTCATTTCAAATTCGAAATTCAACAATGGAGATTTTGGAGCCGTTTATTTGTTAAGTGGTTGAGTGAAAATCTCCACCTGCAAAAACAAACTCGAGTTTTTCCTTTATAAATAGAAAAAGTGAGGTTTCGGAACGAGGGGGTGGCGAATTCAAAAAAATTCAGAGCAAAAAAAATTCTGTCGTTTAGGGGGGGACTTCTCTTCGTCGAAGGAAAGAGTGAGAGAGAGAGGAAATGGGGGTTTTTCTTTTCGAAGAAGGGATGAAAGAGAAAGGCAAAAGTGAAAAGTGAGAGAGAGAAGGAGTTGACGTGAACAGGAAAAAGAGAGGAAAGTACAGTGGCAGAGAGAGAGGGGATGTGAGATTGACCGGAAGAGAGAGGTGAGAGTAGAAACAAAAAAGAAAAAAAGAAGAAAAGGTAAAAAGATGGACCACTGTTCATCTTCCTCGTGAGCTTCCATTTGGTGTCCCTGCCAAGACTACCGCCGCTCAACTCCTCGCGACGCCCACGCCTGCATCTCCGCCCAGCATTCGCTCGCCTAACACCAAGCACCGCACCACCTCGCCTGCGCCGATCACCCTTGCCGCTGCTCCAGATTTGCCTGTTGCAACAACCTGCATCGCCGCGCCCGTCACCGCTCGCCACCATCCGGGCGCCGCTCATCTGCGACCGCGCCACGACGACCCGAGCAACCACCGCTCTCGCCACCGCATCGCACCACCGAGCCACTGCCGCTGCCGCTCCTACGCCCCACACCGCCGCCGTTCCACCGGAATCCGAAGTTCCACCCTGCTGGTGCCGATCCGCGAAGACGCCGTTTCTTCTGCCCTGTTCGCGATCAGTCAGTCACTGCCGGTCCGAAGTCCGCGCGTCCGCCGTTGCTGTCGCTACCCCCGAGTGACGCCGCTCCATCAGCTCCCCTCACTGACTCCACCTGCAGCTCGACGTTGCTGCCCCGACACTGGTGAATCCCGAGCCTCCGTTTCCGAGCCGAACCACTTCACCTTTCGCCGGAGCCCTGCATTGCCATCAGCTACAGCCCGAACACTTGCAGCAGGCCCTCGCCCGACGCCTTGCACGCCTGAGTGACGCCCCCTGCTGCCGCGTGACTTTTCCTTGGGGCTGTTCTTTATTTTCTCTTTGTGCAGGTGCTTTTTAGCAACAAAAAGCTCTGCTCTTGACTAGGTAATTTCTTTAGGCTAAATTCAGATAAAATATTCCGTCCATAGTGTCTTATTTTAACTTGATTTGTTGTGATTGATTTTTATTATTATTATTTGATTAGAAAATTTGTCATATTAAGTCAAAATAATCAAAAATATTGAGCCACGAGACGTCGGGTTAGATTTTTGATTATTTAAACCATTTATGACAAATTCATGAATTGCTTTGCATCATTGAAATAATATGTTATTGATTTATATTGATGAATTTTCAATAGGACATATTTTGGGGTGTTATCTGCACATCATATATCATATCATGTGTCATATCTTGAATTTAAGTACTTAAGTCCATATGCATTTCATATTTAAAGCTTTGCATTTTGATTTTTTAGAATCATATAGGATTAGGTTAATTTTCCTTTAATAAACTAAAAAAGAACAAATAAAAAAAAAAAAAAAAATGTCATTTAGGTCATATAGATTTCATAATATGCACACCACATGTTGCACTTTAGTTAATGAATCATAGTTTAATGTTTTTTTTTTTTTAGTATTCACATCATGTAGTATTTTTTTTAAATATATATAAAGAAAATGCCAAAAAATTAACATTGCATCATTACGTTACTTTTTTTAATAAAAATTATTCAGTCATTTAAAAAAATAAAAAATAAAAAGAGAAAACACAAAGGTCATTTATTTGGTTAATTAATAGGTTAGCCCATAATTAATCCAATTTTATGTCATCTTTGTTTAGTATAGGTTGCATACATTAAAAAAAGAATCATAAAAAAAAATCACAAAAAGAACATGCATATAGAATTGTTATGTCATGCATCCCATGTCATGTAGTATATGCACATTTAGGATTGTATAAATTAGATTGCATACATATAGTTCAAATTAGGCCATATAAATTGCATTTCACATATCATTAAAGTAAAATTCATGCATATTAATTTTAGATTAAGATTGCATAATAATAAAAGTTAGGTGTCATGTCATTTAGAAATCATGTTTAGGGCATGCATTTTTATTAGCATTTTTTTAAATGTTTTCTTAGAGAGTGGACTTTCATAAAGTTGTGGTTTATAATTTCTTAGCATTTTGATTTATTGAATGTTATTTAATTAATTGTGCACCCGCATGACCACCATTTGTATGTTAGTATCTTAGGTTAAAAATTAATCAAGACTGCCTGCAAAAATGTTTTTTTTTTTTAAGGTACCGAAAGGGCGTTAGATTAATCTAGCATAACCATGTCCTTGAATTCATTAAATCTCTGGTTCGTAAAAGGTAAAGTATTCTCCCATACTTTACCTGGGTTTCTAATCAGCCCTAATTGGTTAGTGGCGGCTCCAATTTAAAATATAATGGCATGTTTTAATGGGTCATTTTCTTAGTATCAAGTCGCGATTGGTAGGGCTTGGGAGAGTCCGCGCCAAGTCTTCGGACTTAGTAACCCATTAACCTAGTTTTAGGTGATTCACCTTCGAAAAAATTAGGTCGCGACAGGCAGGTATGACAATGCTGAGTGAAAGGGGGTTGTTGAAATGTCAAAAGACAGGAAAGCTGGACTTATGTGAGCACTGCATCTATGGGAAGCAGCACTGAGTTAAGTTTACTACAGCTATTCATTCGACCAAACGACCAATTGAATATATTCATTCAGACGTTTGGGGCCCGTCTTGGGTTCCTTCGAAAGGAGATGCCCGATATATGCTGACATTTATCGACGATTATTTGAGGAAGGTATGGGTTTACTTTCTGAAGCACAAATATGATGTGTTTGATCAGTTCAAGAAATTTAAGGCATTGATTGAGAAGCAGTCAGATAAACAAATCAAGTGCTTGAGAACCGATAATGGCATGGAGTTCTGTGGTAAAGATTTTACCGAGTTCTACGAGAAAAAAGGTATTGTGAGACACCGCACAGTACCTGGGACACTACAGTAGAATGGCGTGGCGAACGAAAGAACAGAACTTTGCTTGAGCGAGCTCGATGCATCCTTTCGCATGCATGACTTGGTAAGAAATTTTGGGCCGAAGCAGTGAACATGGCATGTTACCTAGTAAATCGATCTCCATCGTCTGCTATCGATGGAAGACTCCTGAGGAAGTATGGTCGGGGAAACCTGTTGATTACTTCGGATTATATATATTCGGATGTCCTGCATATGCTCATGTGAATGAAGGTAAGCTTGAGTTGAGGGCGAAGAAGTGCATATTTCTGGGTTATGCACATGGGGTGAAAGGCTACCGACTGTGGTGCACTGATCCCAAATCACCCGGTTTTCTAATCAACAGAGATGTGATCTTCGACGAGACTGCAATGCTTCAACAGAGGAGTTCTGAGACACAACCAGCAGAGAAGACAGATCATGGTGTCAATAGTGAGGTGGAGCTTTAGGTGGAGACTCCGGAGACCTCAAAGGTAACATAAGTTGAGACAGCAGATGAAGCCACAGTTCCTAAAGTCGGTGATAGTGAACAACCAGCAAAGCCGCATCATACTATAGCCATAGATAGACAAAGAAGGCAAATTAAATCACCAGTACGTTATGGTTATATAGATATTGTTTATGCATTGACTGCAGGTGATGAGGTGGAGACAGATGAGCCTTCGTCTTATTCTGAGGCGATGGCTAGTTCGGAGTCGTCGCGGTGGCTAGGGGCTATGAGTGAAGAGATGGAATCACTCTATTGAAATCAGACATGTGAGTTGGTCAAAGTACCTAAGAGCCAAAAGATTGTCGGAAGTAAATGAGATTTTAAACGCAAAGAGGGCATTCCCGGTGTCGAGGCAGTGAGGTATAAGGCGAGACTTGTGACGAATGGGTATACATAGCGTGAGGGCATTGACTACAATGAGGTGTTCTCTCTTGTGGTAAAACATACTTCTATTCGTATTTTACTTGCCTTAGTTGCTTCACAAGATCTCGAGCTAGAATAGCTAGATGTGAAAACTGCGTTTCTTCACTGTGAGTTGGAGGAACAGATTTACATGAGGCAACCAGAGAGATTTGCTATTCCGGGTAAGGAAGATCATGTTTGCTTGTTGAAGAAATTTTTGTATGGGCTGAAACAATCTCCTAGGCAGTGGTATAAACGTTTTGATACTTTTATGGCTAGTTAAGACTATTTAAAAAGTCAGATGGATAGCTACGTTTACTATAGGAGATTGGAGAATGGTTATTTGATTTATCTACTCTTATATGTTGATGATATGCTGATAGCAGCTAAGAATATGTCTGATATTGATGTGCTGAAGAGGCAATTAAATGTTGAATTTGAGATAAAAGATTTAGGTGTTGCAAAGAAAATTTTAAGTATGGAGATTTTGCGTGACAGCGCTGCAGGAGTTTTATGTCTATCTCAAAAGAAATATATTGAGAAGATCGTAGCACGTTTTAATATGCAGTCGGCAAAATCTGTAAGTTCACCTTTAGCGAAGCTCTTTAAACTTTCAGATAAATTATCACCGCAGACTGAGGAGGAGGAGGAGCATATGTCCCGTATTCCTTATTCTAGTGCCGTGGGTAGTATTATGTATGCTATGGTGTGCACTAGGCCTGATATTTCATAAGTTTTGAGCGTGGTTAGTCGCTATATGAAGCGTCATGGTAAAGCTCATTGGGAAGCTGTGAAATAGATCCTCATATATTTGAAGGGGACAACAGACGTGGATATAGTGTATCGGAGGGACAGCAATGGTAGTGAGACCACTGGTTTTGTGGATTCGGATCATGCCGGTGACTTGAATGATTGTAGGTTTTTAGCAGGGTATGTATTTACGCTAGTGGGCGGTGCAGTTAGTTGGAAAACGTCCTTACAGGATCACATTGCCTTGTCTTCGATTGAGGCGGAGTACATGGCACTAACCTTTGTAGTGAATGAGGCGATATGGTTACAGAGTTTGCTCTCGGACTTTAGGTTAGAACATAAAAGTGTGGATATACATTGTGATAACGAAGGTGCGATATATTTGGCGTATAATCCAGTTTATCACGAGCGAACGAAGTATATCAACATCAGGTACCACTTCATCCGAGATGTCTTAGCTAAGGGTATTGTTATTGCTACAGCAGATAACCCTTGCGAGACATGATGACTAAGTCTTCGCTTTGGTGAAGCTTCAAGCTCGCTGAGCTCTATTGGCGTCTGTGGAGAGTGAGCGCCCGTCGGGGCGTTGGGAGAGCAGCATGAATGATGAGTACTATAATTTGCTTTCAAACATCGAGTCAATGTGGAGAATTGTTAAATTATGTCTCGAGTTTGAGCGTTTACAAAACGCGATTCGCTGGACTCTTGAAGCTGCATAAAAAAGAAGAAGAAATAAAATAGAATATATATATGCAAAAAAGTTTTCTTTCCGTCGCAAAGGAGGAGCCGAATTCTTATTGAGCCATCGTGGGGCCCAAATGGGCACACACGCAATTCTTCATGCGGATTCTCTTTGCTTGGCCACGGAAACAAAACAAAGAAAGCCTGCACGTGGATGGTGGGCCCAAGTTAGGAATTTGACTTTTGGGGCACACGTATAAAAGGAAAAGAAAACCCTACGTAGAGACGCACGTTCGATGATCAAAGAAGCCGCACGTCCACACCATTCGTCCACGCTGAAGAAAAGGACGCTGGAGATTTCTTTTCTTTTTGGCGTATGACCTGAACATGGTAATTTTTGTGCCGTGAGTTTATACTCAATTGAGTTGTTATTTATAAATACTTTGGGTTTGTGGTTAAATCTAGGTATGGGAAACACTTGAGCATGTGAGTGATTGTAAATTCTGATTTTCCGATTATAGTGGATTATTTGCTGCTGGCTCTCCCCGTGGACGTAGATACCGATACTTGGACCGAACCACGTAAATTTCTGGTGTCCTTATTTTTCTCGTTTATTTCTCTGGTGATTTCGCGTTAATGTAAATTGCAAGATCCTATCGTTTCCGTGTATTATATCCCAACATATACTTTCTTCTTTTTTCTCCTATGAAACAATAATGTCTCCACTCATCCTGACTCGTCTCCTGTTTGTACGGATTTTAAGGCTGAACGATTATTCGTAAAAGTAATAAATATGATTCATGTTAGAAAATAATACAAAACCATACTTTTTCCATCGGGAGTCCTCAAAATGATAAGGATAGCTTCATCGAGAGTACTAAAATTGGTCGGAATAATTTTCTCGGCTCCTAAAACTTTAAAACTACCCAATTAAGTCCTAGAAGTTGTGCCTGAAAGAGATTCCATTAGCTCCGTGGGAAAATCCTCCTAGCCATTGCTTTTTTTGAAGTAATAAATTCATAGAGAGAGATTGCGGGAGGTGACCATGGCATTTGTTAGCTGAGGCCAACAAGCCTTGGGCAACTACACCACTGTCGTTGTCGCCACTATCATGAGATGGCCGTTGACGAGGGCAAGCTTGTCTTGGCCGGCTCGTAGAGAGGACCATAGCCCTTGCCAATGCTTGAGCAAGGGCCGTTACCTTTCCCTTGCAGACTAGAGGGAGCTATTGCATCACTAGCGGTCCTCTCTCCATGAGATCTCTCTCTACACACTTATATATATATATATATAAAATAGGCTTTTATTATTATTTTTCACTTTCCAGGTTTCTCTTTTCAATCTTTTAATGGTATAGAGTGAACTTGGCATCACATAACATGGAAAAAAAATTAATTAAAGAGTTCCATGAAGACTTTTCGTTTCTGAAAAAGGGATGAACTTAATAAAGTCCCTCACTTGCATTTTTGGTGCAAGTTTAAGGACTTAAATGAGTAAATTGAATGTTTTAAGACTCAAAGTTTGAAATGGCGAACACAATAATGAAGAAGGAAATGAATTGATTGCTTTTAGAAAATTATTATTTATTTATTTGAAAGACGTGAGAAAATGATTTTGTAAAAGGAACAAAATTATGCAAATGTAGCAGCTTTTATCAAGTAGATAATAAAAGAGTTAAGCAAACAGAAGATATTGCAAGACAAATATTTAGTGGTTCGGCCTTACACTTGGCCTCTTACCCTCGCCCAAACTAACACCCACCAATAAGGCTGGAATGTACTAACAATTTTAGAGAATTTAGTGTATATAGACGGTGCTTTTTTAACATGAAGCTCGGTAGATAACTCTACATATATAATCACCTCTGTAGCTATCAAACTTCAAATCAAATTCAAAAAAGGTACTGGTCTTCTTTATCTAGGATTGGAGAAGCACAAATCATGTGCTCTACTAGTCTAAAGCAAAAGTTGCTTCTGTTGAATTGACTGTTCACGGGTCCTTCCAAGCATATGGAAGCCTTAACCAGCCCTTCTTCTGGTTCTACCACTCGTTCACCTTCTACACAAGTCTATCCAGCTTTAGACATCCTTCTCATCCATTGTAAACCTTCTGTAGATGTAGAGCACTAACATAGCCTTTAGACGATCCCATTCTAGGCTCCATCTGGTATCTGCATTTGCCCTGCGCATACAACCAATGCATAAATTAGGAGCCTTTGATCATTTTGTCACTCTCAAAACGTCATAAGGGATTTTACCCAACTAAATTTATTATCATGCCGATTTTTTGTGACAACTTTTAGGACTCTTAATGAAATTGTCTCAGGATACGTACTTTAAAAGTCCTAAAACTCATCATGAAAGCATAATTGAGTCTTGAAACTTATCACAAAAGTGCAATCTAAGTCATAAAACTTTTGAAAAAATGGAATTTGACAAATTTTGGGACCTAGTACACTTTTTGAAAGTTTTAGAACTCCATTGCAATTTCGTGACAAATTTTAAAATTGCAACACACTTATTACACATTATCTCTGACAGTTTTTTTTTTTTTTTTTTTTTTGAGTGATGACATTTATATCACATTCCAATGATGGCACGAGAAAAAAAAGACGTGGTATTGCATTTCAATGACAACCATAAACAAAATTGCACGCACAATTTCCTTTTCACGAACTTCCTCCATCAACAGTGGTTTGGCCCTAATTTTTTTTATGTGCAATTGATTTAGCCTCATAACGTGTTAAAAGCAGAAGTGTCATTGGATAGGAGCCACGATCGCTTGGATGCGAGCATCTAATGATTCCTATTTTGGGGAGAAAATATTGAGTGGTTTGGTACCGTCACGTCGACATCCCACGTGGCACATATTTTTTCACTCGCATCCAATGATATCTTGACATGTGTTCATGTATCCATGTCAGCGATTGACATGGACTTCTCTCTCCTTCACCTCTGCTCTCTTCCACCTCCATCCATAGCCGCTGACCTCAGCTCCTCCTCGGCCGTTGCCACCAACGAAGTCACTAGCGCCATGAACAGGCCAACCACCATTACATTCGAGCCGAACCTGTTTTCTCCGTCTTGTCATTCTCTAGATCTCGAATCTGGTCTTCATCTCGTCGTTCTCCAAATCTCGAATCTGGCCCGTCCATGACCGAAATCACCGGCGCTGGTCCAACCCTGGTCAAACGCGTTCAGGCGTCCATGGCTATTGGCATATGTGAGCTCTGTCCATCGCCCGACCGCCATGGATGCTTACTTCCTTTGCTTTTCTTCTTGATGTGTGAGCTCCGTCCATGGCCGTTGGGATTTCGACCTTGCCCATGATGGCCATGGACGAGCAGTCATGGCCAAATCTGAAGGCGGCTTCAGATCTGGGAGCCATGCCTTTAGTGCCACCACATCCACTGTTGAAGAAAGCACGACTTCAATTCAAATCTGAAGTAGAGGGAGCGGAAGCCATGCTTTCTTCTCGAGGATGAACCAATCAGTCCAGATCTGAAGCCCCGCTAACGACCGCCCGCAGTAAATGGTTGTCTGGACCTCTAACTTGCTGTCGAGGCTCATGGCCATGGACAAGCCTCATGAGCCATGGACAAGCTAGGCTTGTTGATCTAGAGGCATGACTCCAGTCTAGATCTGAACGGGCAAGGACTAAGCCAATCGCAAGCATGACGAAGGGATAGCTTGGGTCGACTGCATGTGACGTCGGAAGCAGTGGGGATGCTAGCCAAACGGGGTGGTGCTCTATGATGGCCAATCGCAAGCATGAAAGGGATAGCTTGGGTCGACTGCATGTGACGCCGGAAGCAGTGGGGATGCTAGCCAAACGGGGCGGTGCTCTATGATGGACTAAGTAGCACCAACATGCGATACAACACGACACGACAAGTTGACACGTCATTTCTCAAAAATAGAGAATTCCGACACGTTGGGACACATTGAATATTAAACGAATATTTTTATTTTTAATTAATTTGATTCAAATTCATAAATAAAAAATTAATTAAAAAAAGAGCCTACAATGAATTTACACTAATAATATTAATAAATCAATTCATTAGAAATTTGAAAGACATATTCATAGTTAATGCATATTCATGTTTGGAAACATGTTTTTAACTTTAACAAAAGTTATTGATGAAACTAATGACTAACAAGAAATTATAATCAACTTATTTAAATAAATCCATGATCTTCTATAATGACCAAAATTTATCATAATTCAAAAATACTTTTATTTTTTGAAATTATTTTTTAATCTCATTTATTTATTTTTCCGATTAAAAAAAAAAGTCCTCTCAGGGGGCTACCCCCAATCCCCACTCCCTTCTTTCCCTCGTCTATTTCCCCCACCCCCAAATTTATTTCACTTTTCTTTCCCTCTCCTACCACTTGACAGGCTATCACTTCCCCCTCCCTCCAAAATGAAAAATCACGCCATCAGAGTTCCCATTTTTTTTTATTCTTTTTGAGTTTCCTTATCAAAAACCCTAGCCAGCGCCCTCCCTCCTCCTCCTCGTCGCACGACACCCTTCCTCTCCTCTTCCTCTCGATCCTTCTCCTCCTCCTCCTCACTGCACAACCCCCTTCCTTTCCTCTTCCTCTCGATCTTTGCTTGCTCTCGGTCCTCGTCACAATCGTTACCGCCTCACCTTTGGTCCTCCCTCCCTTGCAGCTATAGCCTTGTCGCTGATCCATCACAGCATCACAGTGGCACCCTCGCCTCAGTCTCTGCTCTTTCTCTGGCCGTCTCTCGCCGTCGCGGGCTCGTCGTCGCTCGCGGCCTTGTCTCTGCTCCCTCGCTCTCGCCTCCACCCTCCATCATCTTTTGGACATGCATGTCGAAACGTGTCGAGAAAAGTTGACCACGTGTCAAAAAATCCGACACGCGTTGACCATGTGTCTGAGCGTGTCAACGTGTTCGACACGCTCCAACACATGTCGGACACGACACGGAAGCACTTGCAACATGTCCGTGCTTCATAGGTGATGGAGGAAGAAGTGCTGGCGGCCATGGAGGACAACTAGATCGGCAGTGAAAGGAGGAAGTAAAGAAAAAAAAATAGTTTTTTATTCCGCCTCAGCTGACACTTGTCGATTTATTACTGGATATAAGTAAAAAAACGCATGCCACGTCAGTAATTGACGTGGCAGTTGGCAACCACTTAATATTTTCTCTATTTTGGGAGCTTTGGGCCCGCCCTTCGGAGATTCCATCATTGCTGCGTAATCACGCCAGCTTTGGCACGTTGATGCCCGGGAAAACGAGCTAATCGCGAGGCTTTGACCGGTAGGTGGCCAGCGTCTAATGGTTCCTATTTAGAAGTTCATAAAGTCTCTGCCGCTCCGGCCTTGGGGTGGAGTCTCTTCGAACGTACTCAGACATGGAGCGAGGTCGCGACAAGGGCGAGATCCTGGCAAGCAAAGCTCTCTCGAAGGTTTGGGTTGCTGTCTCTGCATCGCGCGTCTTCTTGCTGTTCGGTTCTTGTAGGATGTCTTGCATGCGCATCTGGAGCTCTGTGTGTGTATTACGTTCTATTGCGTAAAGTGGGTCATCGCTAGACAGTTTATAGTTGTTGCAGAACGCCTCCTCAAGATTGCCATCGAAGGTTCTTTCTTCCTGGTGCACATTCTTAAGATATAAACCTCATTTCCGTGTCATTTTTTCTCGATATTTCAAGCTTTTGGAGTAAACAGATACACACCCAGTTTTAAGTTGGTATAAGATTGAGTGCCAAATAAGAGAGGGTATTCTGTGATGAGAAGATGAAGTGCAACTTAACTAACTCAAAGTTGCATTATTATTTGAAATTGTGAGGACAATAAGAAAGGTATATTGAGGCTAAAATTCACAAATAGAACTAGTTACATCAATTTTCTTTTTCTCATGCGCGTGTTGTGTCATGTCCTTTATTATAAAAAAAGAAAAAGAAAAAGAAGCCGGGGCAAAGGAAAGAGCTCTCTATGAGTGAGAGTATTTATGTGAATTTTTGTGTGGTGCGTTGTTGATGTTGCAGTACATATTGGAGACGAATGCATATCCGAGAGAGCACGAGCAGCTGAAAGAACTCAGGGAGGCCACAGTCCAGAAGTACCAAGTCCGGTAATTACTAGGATTTCTATAATGGGAAATGAGAGCAAGATGGTACTTTTAATCGTATGAAAGTAACCGTCTTTTGTACACGGCATATTTTCTTAAGAAAACATTGGGACTTGTTTACTCGGTTCCTTGGGAAAATCATTAATCCCACTTGGTGGTTTTGCTAGCCACCGACTGGGACTTCTCCTATTAGAAAAGAAATTCATTAATATTATTTGCTCGGTTTCTTGAAAAATTCGTGAATATCACTTTGTGAAGATTTTTAAAATCAGAAAGAAAAAACAAATAAACTAAAAAAATCCGGCAGCTTCTAATTGAAATTATAGCATTAGGCTTCTAATCTACCCGAGTGTTTTACCTTACGCTAAAATCAGTTATTTTATTCATCTTTTTTATCTTCGTTATTGAACCAGAGAATTGCAATTTCGATAAGGTGTTTAGTCATTGTCAAAGTGGTCGGCTAATGTGATATATATACCCACGGTTCACGACCGCAATGGAATTCATGTTAGAATCACAAATTTGAAATGGTGAATTTAAAGCGAGCGGCGATTGGGGTGTAATTATTAAAATATTAATCGAAATGATTTGCTAATGGTTGCTGCAGGAGTATAATGAACGTGCCGGCTGACGAGGGGCAGCTAATCTCCATGATGTTGAAGCTCATGAATGCGAAGAAGACGATCGAGATCGGAGTCTTCACCGGCTGTTCTCTTCTCACCACCGCACTTGCACTTCCGGCCGATGGCAAGGTAATAATCAATAATTTCAATTGAGTTAGACTATTATTAGTATTTTAAATTTGTTTATAATTGCGATAAATTTCTTTTGTAATGAAACAAGTTAATCTCTCCTTGGTGCAGATAATAGCGATAGACCAGGATAAGGAGGCCTATGAAGTTGGCCTGCCATATATTCGAAAAGCCGGAGTGGATCATAAGATCAACTTCATCCAGTTGGATGCTTTATCAGCTCTGAACGACCTTGTTGCAGATGTAAGTATATGCGTGTTGAAAATCATTTCGATTCTACAATTTCTTAGAAAATTTGAAATCATGTGGTCTTAAATTATTATTGGAAATGTTGTCCATGTAACAATAATTGATTGATGTAGAGCCAAGAAAAGGGGACCTTTGATTTTGCTTTTGTGGATGCCAAGAAGGATGACTACATGAAATACCACGAGCTGGTGCTCAAGCTGGTGAAGGTCGGAGGAGTGATGGGGTACGACGACACACTGTGGTTCGGTGCGGTCGCGCTCTCCGAAGACGACGAGATGAACGACCACCTGAGGCTCCGGAGAGGCCAACTCATGGAGTTCAATAGCTTCTTGGCAAAGGATCCGCGTATCGAGTGCTGTCTTCTTTCCGTCGGAGGTGGCCTCACGCTTTGTAGGCGCCTCTTTTAGAAGCCTTCTTTGTAAAGTGCTGGTCCAGTCCGGTCCCTGTGGGAAACGGTCCACAAGGAAGAGACTAAAAGGATCTTAGAGAGTAATTGGACTCCTGGTTTGTAGAAATTTCATACCCGATTTGCACCCGAGAGTTACTCGGGAAGTAGCAGAAGTTCGACCGTACTTGTAATCGACAGACTTACGGACTTCCAGTTATATCATCCACGCTGCAAATTAACGGACAGATTCCCCATCAAAGAGGGATCAATTGGGGAGCACATGTTCCGATTTTCACAAGTGCTGTCACCGACCATCAAACGGGATCAATGTCTGAGCATACAAGAGCTCATAATGTCGTTACGACGATAGTAAGTAAATTCCATGCGTCGATGATTAGTGAAGAAAACGGTGATGCTAAGTTTGATTTGAGGAAATAATTTAGTTTGGGGGACCCTGAACGTGTAGATGGTTCGCTTGACTACCCTAACCAAGAACCCATAAAAGATTCAATTGAGCAAGCCCTGAGGACTAGATAGAACATACTATATGTGGGGAAAAGTGTTCCTCTCGTACCAACGGGTGACGACAAATCTCCTGTATACTGCCATGGCAACTAATTGAAAAGAAAACACGAGGACCTTCTTTCGAAACAGTCTCCTGAGAGGAAGACCTGCCACCTCAAGCTTGCGACTTCTTAGATTTGTTGGTTGGCAACTTACCGGCTGCAAACAAAATTTTAAGAAAATCAATTTCTATTCCAACTTATGAGTTTCACAGGTAAAGAAATGCGTTTGATAACAATTCAAAATTTCTATTACAGATTCTTCCTTTTTTGACAAAATGAACTCGATGTGGCAAGGAGATGACATATACGCTGTCAAAAATGAAACAAGATAACATTAGCAATAGTAGAACGAAGACGACAATGACAGAGGCGCAACATTTGATAACATACGGTTGATTCTTCCGTGAGCCCTGTAGGTGCGGCGCCTCTGCTTCTGAGCCTGGTTCACCTGGATATGAGATATGTAGAGCGCATCTACGTCCAAACCCTTCACCTGATGCAAATTAGACAGGCTCCATTAGTCTAGCAGAACAACATAAAACCCCAATCACCAGGACAAAATTTTGTGACGACATACTTCAGCGTTACTCTTGGCATTCTTCAACAAATCGAGAATGAATCTAGCCGATTTCACCGGCCACCATCCCTGTCCATTAGAGTGCCTGTTTTTTGCCTGAGCAGTCCTTCCGACGCCACGGCAGAATCGTTGGGAATGGTATCACTTGTTTGTTCACCAGCACATCCTCCAGGGACCTCTTCGCTTTGGCCGAAGGCAGCTTTCTTATTGCAAAGGCCGTCTCTCTCGTGTTCTGAAAAATGATAAAAATCACAAATATAGATTCAATACAGTGCAGCACTAAGGCATAACTTGCTCGAGTGCGTAGCTATCAAAAGACGGATTTTATAGGTGTTGAATTGTTGATCCAATTTCTAGAAACTTCAAGATTGATGATAGCTAGAAAAGACAAGAAAAATCCTTAAAAAAAAAAAGAAAATCTATCTTAGATGGCAAAGAAAAATGTAGAAACACATGTGTAGAACTCTCTAGAAGAAGAAAGGATAAACTACAAACTAAAATCTCCTAGAAGAAGCCTAAGTGAACTCTCTAGAAGAAGAGAGGATAAACTACAAACTAGAATCTCCTAGAAGAAACCTAAGTGGACAACATTCCATATAAATCTAGAATGTTGTATTTAGTCCCTATAAATAGGAAAGAAAGGGGAGCATAGCAAACCAACAAATGTAAGCAAGCTCCTTCCCTTCCCTTTGTACTATAATTAATAATAAAAAAAAGTTCTTTTTGTTCCATTGTACTCTCTTCTAACACTCCCTTGCACACACATCAAACACACCCTTCTGCAAACACCAACAATAGGCATAAACAGAAGCATTTAAGTTCATTAAGCAACTTCAACTCAACTCTAGAATGTTGCAAAATTTTCTGGCGGTGGCAAAACTTTGTATCAATCACTCGATGCTGAATTAGAAAAACTCACACGACACGTGAGAGACATCTCTCTACACAACCGTTCACTCTCTCATGTCCACGAAAAGTCACATTACGTAATTGCATGACTAATTAGATCTATACATCTCTGTGTGCAGAGTTAAATTCATTAAGCTGCCAAAAGATGGATTTTATAAATGTTAAAAGAAAATTTTGAATTTATTAACCAACTCACACTCAACTCAGCTCAAGAATATTGGGAAGTTCTCTGGTGGCGGCTAACCTTTGTACAATCACTGGATGCTCACACCTGGCTCAAGAGACACCTCCTATCGAGGCAAAATGAAAAACTCTATGTACTGCTCTTTCACTCTCTCATGTGCACAGAAAGTCACATTGCGCAATTACATGAGCAATCAGATCAATACATCTGTGTATGCTGAGTTAAATTCATTAAGGTAATTCCATAAGTGTTCACAGCACGTACTTATTCAAATTCATCAAGCAACTCAACTCAACTCTAGAATGTTACATAATTTCCTGACGGCGGCAGTATAGCAGGATGAAAAGGTAGACTTCCTCACATGACAATCGAGAGACACCTAACGCCCTTCACTCTCTGTGCATAAAAGGTCGCAAAGCGCGAGGTACATCTCTAAATCAGATAAACCCATCTACCGTTCCATCAAATACTGAATTTTTATTGCTAAAATAGATGCAGATAATCACTCTAAAAGTTTAGTGACTATCTCCACTTGAGTTTTGATGGCTTCCCGACAAATTCTCGACGCAAGAGTAATGCAATTGTAACGAACAATAACTCGATAAACCGCCATAAAAAAAGCACATGAATGTTACCTTGAAGTGAACCCTGAGATCAGAGCCCCTAGCCTTGCAAGCTGCGGAAAAATGTCCGAGGACATCATTAGATCCAAGACACTATCCGATAAACGACCATATAACACCACACAAACTCTGAATTTCCATGAGCTAAAGTTAAAAAGGAAAAGGGGTGATCGAGCTGAAGCTTAAACTAGGTGGGTGTTTTTTGATTCCCGCGAAAAGTCTTTCACCAAACGTTGCGATTTGATTTTATTATAGGAGACTTGGTTCTGTGTTGGATCTGAAAAGAGAAATTCAAATGGGTAAATTTTATTCCTAACTTGTATATACAATCCCAATAATTGATACTCTGACGACTCAAAAACTAATAGCTTTTGGGCACAAATTACATCAAAATCTAATAAGATATATAACATGGGCACAAGTAGCTAGATAGTCTATACTTCGAACTCAAACTATATTAGAATTTAATCTACAACACTGCTTGCTTTAGGTGTATAGCTAGAATTTAATTAATAGCAATACTCCTGGATAGGAAATAGAATGACAAAATTTAATCAATAACGCTGAGCTTGTGAAACAACACTGAAGTTTAATCAATGATGCTGAATCGGATAGAGACACATGTCATAATTTAATCTACGATGGGAATCTTGAAAAACTACAGCTAAAATGCGATAAAGTGAAGAGAAAGTAAAAATGTTTATTATGTTGTGTAGGGGTTCCTCGTTGGACAGGTTGTAGTATTTATAGGGTGAATTGGTAGCCATAAGTTGGTTACTTCTCCTTGAGTGCTACTCTAAGCATTCTTCATGTTTTCCTTTTTCTTTTTGACAACCTTATCCATAAACAACTATTTCTTGACTTATGGACGATGTTCGTGCGACTTGCTCATCAAGTAAATAACAGCTTCCCTATTTTTATGCACATTTCGCGTAACAATTATTCTCGGCTAAGCTCTAATGCTAATCCAACTTAAATTTCAAGTTTGATGCGTTGTTCCTATAGCCCGACATGTGCCAGTTAATTACCTTACCGTCCACTCTAGAATTTGTGTCTAAAATTTTGTCAACGCTGAGCTCAAGTGCCATTCACAAATGCTATCGGCCCCTAGCTTTCGCGAACAAAACGGGGCGTTTCATTCTTATTATTCGCCTCGTGACCAGCACACGACAACATGGGTAATTTTAGGTGTCGACAATGGGATTGTCGGGCTCTCTGGAGTACTTCACCAGCGGGGGGTCAAATAGGCAACGGACGATGCTCAAAAAGGATATTCTCGAGATGAATTCTCAAAGGAGGAAGGGTCAAAGTAACCAACCATGGTGTCTGATGCGCGTGCCCTGGTGAAAGTTCTCCTCTTGCTTCGTTAGCTTCCGTGGCCGAGAGAGAAGGTACAATAGCACGTAGGCATTTAAATACATCAAGCAACTCAATTCAACACAACTCCGCTCACCAAATGCAAGAGATGCCTCGTCGCCCATGGAGTGAAAACCCGATGTCTACTTTACATTTCAGGCCTTGTCAAGCTTTTGGGTTACGAAGCCCGAAATGGCCCAGCCCGACCTGAAACTCCTAATTTTCAAAATTTTCCATCCTACATGAAAAAAAAAATGAACTATTGCAAGTGAACAAAATACTTCACTATATTAAAAAATTGAAATTAATTTCGGGGGTCAAGCCAGTCTTGAATCGGGCAAGCCTGAAATTTTCGGATCAGGCCCAATTTCGGGCCGGGATGCAGTAGTAGTATGGCCCGCCCAAACCATTTACACCCGTGATAGGGTCCCATTGCCAAGCGAGAGGGGAGAGGCCGAAGGAAGAGGCAAACCCGCTCATTGACTTCTTTTTATATAATTATAAATTTTGATTAAAAAAAAAAATTCTTAAGAAAGTGTAAACATACTCGTGGACACAACTTATAACCAAACACTTTATGTAGTGATTGCATTAGGGTATCAAATCTTTTTCTCAATGTGATTGATCACGCATTAACTATTCTGCAGTTCATGTAAGCCAACTAGCCAAGTCCCAGGTCACGGTTGAAATGGGTTTGATCTACGTTGTCCATTGACCGTGTAATAACTTATCTAATAATTCGGGTGGATCTAAAATGACGAACTCTCTAAATGAGCTTAGCTCTACATTCCAGACTTCGATTAATTATTCAAGCGAAAGCCCAAGGAAGTTTTGGTCTATCCACGACACGGGTATGGCTGTGCCATAGCATGAGATAACTTTGCCTCCACTTTCATTAGCATCATGGTGCGAGAAGCAATGATGGGCTTATTCAAATGGATAGTAATTTTAGCTCAAATCAAAAATTCGATTACGGGTGTGAAATTCCTACGATATCACCGGGGAGTCGCGGACACTAATTGCCTTTCCTGCCCTTTTCCTAATCAAAATGAAACATGGAGTTTTGAGGTTGATCGATGCATAAATGCACTGATGAGCGATGAGTAATTATGGAAGCAGCAATGAGCAATGATAGAATCTCCATAGATGTGTGGCCGAAATTTCAATCCATCTAACGTTGCTCCTGTATATTACACTTTTCCCCATTAACAATCAAAGGACAAAAACTGAGGGAAAATTATTACAATAGTCTTGAAAGTATTGCATTTATGCCAATTTAGTCTTAAACTTTTCAATGGTACCAATTGAGTAAATATTTTCACGTTTTGCCAATTGAATCTATTTAGTCAATTTTAACTGGAAATTATTAATATAAACATCAGTCATCTTATGTGATATGATCAAACGGTCGATACTAATGTTGATAATTTTTACAATTTTTTTTAAATGAACTTTTTTATCATTTTTATCATTTTTTTCTTTATTTTCCTTTTTTTCTTCAGGACTTCGTAAAAAAATGAAAAGAAAAAAAATTATATAAAAATTCAGTTTTTAAAAAAATTATCCACATCTATGCTAGGCTATTTTACATAGCGCTATCAACGAGTTCCGATTAAAAGTGATTGAATTGACTAAATTGGTAAAATATAAAAATATTAAAGACTCAATTGACACAATTGAAAAGTATAGGTTTGGATTAGCATAAATATAAATTTATATTTTTTTTTTGATAATTTTCCTTGTAAGTAGTCGGAGACATAGACCACCTTTTTTCTCCTATGGAACAATAATGTCTCCACTCATACCAACTCGTCTCTTGTTTGTACGAATTTTAAGGCTGAACGACTATTCGTAACAGAAGTAATTATGATTCATGTTAGAAAATAATACAAAACCGTACTTTTTCCATTGGGAGTCCTCAAAATGATAAGGACAGCTTCATCGAGAGTACTAAAATTGGTCGGAATAATTTTCTGGGCTCCTAAAACTTTAAATCTATCCAATTAAGTCCTAGAAGTTGTGCTTGAAAGGGATTCCATTAGTTCCGTAGGAAAATCCTCCCGGCCATTGCTTTTTTTGAAGTAATAAATTCGTAGAGAGAGATCGCAGGAGGTGGCTATGGCATTTGTTAGCTGAGGCCAACAAGCCTTGGGCAACTAGAGAACCGCTGTTGTCGCCGCTATCAGGAGATGGCCGTCAACGAGGGCAAGCACGTCTTGGCTGGCTCGTAGAGAGGACCACAGCCCTTACCAATGCTCGAGCAAGGGCCGTCACCTTTCCCTTGCAGACTAGAGGGAGCTATTGCATCACTAGTGGTCCTCTCTACATGAGATCTCTCTCTACACACTTTTTTATATAAAAAAGAAGGGAGAAGTGTTAAAAAAAGTCATAAACTTTTTGCATTTGTATCAATTTAGTCTTAAACATTTTTTTGATGCTAATTTAGTCATAAATCTTTTTATTTTGTGCCAATTTAATCTTTTCTAGCCAATTTTGGCCGATTTTCTTGATTAGACATCGGCCAACCGACGCGACGTGACACGATTAGCGGCCGATGTGGACAATTTTTATTAATATTTTACTATTTTTGAATTTTTATTTTTATTTTTATTTTCTTTTTCCTTCTCCTCCTCCTTCCTCCAGCTGGTCGCCGGACCTCGATGATTGGCCGAGCCGAGGGACGACCTCGCGAGCGGCCGTGAGGGTGACCTCGCGCTGGGTGGCGAGGGTGAGCCTCGCTAGCACCTCCTAGGCCACGACCCGATGAGGGCGAGCCTCGCCAGCCATGGGTGAGGCTAGCTTGAGGCCGCCCTCATGACTACTATCGAGGTGGCCGGGGAGGTCGACCTTGACCTTGCTGTTGTCACCTTTGGCTGGTCGTTAGGGGTGAGCACGGTTCCCGGGTAGAACCGGGAACCGGAGAACCGAACCGGAGGGTCCGATCCGGTTCCCTGGTTCTTAAGAGACCGGTTCCGGTTCCCGGTTCCCTTTTCCTGGGAACCGGCCAAAATTTTAAAAAAAAACTATTTCCCCTCCGTTTCTTCCCCCTTCCCCTTTCTTTTTCCCTCTCTCTCTCTCTTTCTTTTCCCCCCTTTTTCCTGCTCCCGTCACTTCCTGCCCCCAACCTTTTTCTTTTCTTCTCTCTCTTCTCTTTTCCCCTCTCTCGGCCAAAACCCCACCCCTTCTTCTTCGCCGCCCCTCGCCGCTTCACCCCTTCTTCTCCTCTTCTTCTTCTTCTTCTTCTTCTTCTTCGCCGCCCCTTGCCGCTTCACCCACCACCACATCACCGCCCCACGCCCTACTCACCACCATCTCTTGGCCATTGAACCACCGCCACCCACCGCTCGTCCGACGAGCCGTCTCGCCATTGAGCCCGACAAGCTATCGCGCCGCCCCTCGCCGCCGTGAGCCGCCGCCGCCGTCCCAAGCCACCGTCACCACCTCTTGCCACCGCTCGCTCGGCCGTTCAGGCCGTCATTGCTCCGAACCGCCACCGCCAGAACCGAGCTCTTCCCCCCTTGGCCGTGGGTTGAGCCGCGACTGCCGCCGTCTTCGCCGCGCCGTCCGTGCCGCCGTTGGTGCCGTGAGACTCGTGTCTTCGTCGCCGTCGCCGGACCTCCCTCGACACCGCCGCTGGATGCGTCACCCCTCGCTCGCCTCGCCGCTCAGCCGCTTGCCGTCGACGCCGCTCGTCCCCCAGGTGGAGGCTACTCGCTTGCCAGCCCCCCGACGCAGCTCGCTGCTCGCCCAACCGCCCAATCAACCTTAACTCCACACCCCTTTGCCTCCGCCCCAACGAAGCTACTCTGCTACGGGCTGCGATTGGCGGCGAAGCCGAAGGAGGAGAAGCAGGAGGCGGCGGCGGCGAGCTCTTCTTCGTCTCGGAGGTTGGTTTTGCCTCGACCTCCTCTCCTTTGCCTGTTCGCGGCTTTGACGGTTTTTCTGTTCCTCGGCCCGGTAGTTTAGGGTTTCCGTGTGTACGTGTGAGTGAGTGATTTTCGAGAATCGGACCGAGTCGAGCACGCGCTCGTCACGTGCGAAGATCAAGCTATCGTTTGCTTTTGCTTATTTCGATTAGGATGTACAATTTGTGTCGGTTTGTGCAAGGGCACAGAGAATTTGATCTTTGTGTTACCTCGTTTGTGAATGGAGTGCTGGATGTGTATGTCATGGCGTGTTCTGGAATTGCTCCTGTGCATGTCGCACCCTCACTATGAATTTAGTTGTTTATGGCGTGTTCTGGAATTGCTCCTCTTTATTGGCAGGTATTGAAAATGGAGGGCCAACTATCGAATTATTTCCACTTATGGATATTCGCGCCTAATACGAAAATGAAAAAAAAAAAAAAAAGAACCTCGTGGAACACGGAACCGACCCGGAACCCGTGACGGGGGTAGGTTCCGTGTTCTTGGTTCCCGACGGGTAGGTTCTAGGTTCCAAAAATTGAGGAACCTATACCCGAGGGTAGGTTCCAGGTTCCGAACGGAACCGAACCGGAACCGGGAACCGCTCACCCCTACTGGTCGTCGAGGTCTGGTGATCGGCCGGAGGAAGGAGGAGAGAAGAAAAAAAAAAAGAATAAAAAAAAAAATTCAAAAATATTAAAATATTACTAAAATTTATCTACGTCGGCGTCGATTGGGTCCATGTCGGTTGGCCGTGTCAGGTCAACAAAATCCAACCAAAATTGGTCGGAAATGACTGAATCAACACTAAGTAAAAATATTTAGGATTAAATTGGCACAAATACAAAAGGTTTAAGACTTTTTTAACACTTCTCCCTAAAAAAGAAATTAGGCTTTTTTTTATAAATATTTTTCAGTTTTTAGGTTTCTCCTTTCAATCTTTTAATGGTATAGAGTGAACTTGGCATCACATAAGATGGAAAAAAAATTAATTAAAGAGTTCCATGAAGACTTTACGCTTTCGAAAAAGGATGAACTTAATAAAGTCCCTCACTTGCATTTTTGGTGCAAGTTCTAGGACTTAATAAGTAAATTTAACGTTTTAAGACTCAAAGTTTGAAATGGCGAACGCAATAATGAAAAAAGGGAATAAATTGATTGCTTGTAGAAAATTATTATTTATTTTTTTGAAAGACGTGAGAAAATGATTTTGTAAAAGGAACAAAATTATGCAAATGTAGTTGCTTTTATCAAGTAGATAATAAAAGAGTTAAGCAAACAAAGATATTGCAAGACATATATTTAGTGATTCAGCCTTCTACTTGGTCTTGTACCCTCTCTCAAACTAACATCCATCAATAAGGCTGGAATGTACTAGCAATTTTAGAGAATTTACTGTACGTAGACGGTGTTTTTTTTACATGAAGCTCGGTAGATAACTCTACATATATAATCACCCTCCCTAAAGTTTGAAAGTAGCTATCAAACTTCCATTTGAATTCAAATCAAATTCAAGAAAGATACCGGTCTTCTCTATCTATGATTGGAGAAGCACAAATTATGTGCTCTACTATGTCTAAAGCAGAAGTTGCTTCCGTGTGAATTGACTGTTCACTGTTTACACACCGGTCCTTCAAGCACATGTCATGGGTGACGTCTTCTGGTTCTACAAAGATGTTCCCTTTTTTGGGGTCCACTCAAGCCTTAACCAACCCTTATCTACCATTCTTTCACCTTCTACACAAGTCCATCCAGCTTTAGACATCCCTCACATCCATGGTAAACTTTCCGTAGAAATAGAGCACCAACATAGCCTTTAGACGATCCCACTCTAGGCTCCATCTGGTATCTGCATATTGCCCGATGCATACAACCAATGCATACATCAGGACCTTTTATCGTTGCGTCGCCCTCAAAACATCATAAGGAATTTTACCCAACTAAGTTTACTATCATGCCGATTTGTTATGACAACTTTTAGAACTCTTGATGCAATTGTCTCGAGATACGTGCATTGAAAGTCCTAAAACTCATTACAAATGTGTAATTAAATCTTAAAATTTATCATAAAAGTGTAATCAAGTCATAAAATTAGTAATGAAAGTATAATCGAGTCCTAAAACTTTCGAAAAAGTGCAATTTGACAAGTTTTGGGACTTAGTTATATTTTTTGAAAGTTTTGGAACTCCATCGCAATTTTGTAATAAGTTTTAGGACTTGTAATACAATTATCCAAATGGTCTCTATCAATTTTTTTTTTTTTTTTTTTTTTTTTCGGGTAATGACTTAAATATCACATTCCAATAGTGGCACGAGAAAAAAAAGGTGTGGTTTTACGTTTCAAGGACAACCATAAACAAAATTGCACGCGCAATTTCCTTTTCATGAAGTTCCTCGGTCGACAGTGGTTTTGCCTGAATTTCTTTTTTCTTTGCCTTTTCTTTTATGTGCAATTAATTTAGCCTCGTAACGTGTTAAGGGCAGAAGTGTCATTGGACAGGAGCCACGACCACGATCGCTCGGATGCGAGCGTCCAGTGATTCCTATTTTGGGAGCTTTGCGCCCGCCCTTCGGAGATTCCATCATTGCTGCGTAATCACGCCAGCTTTGGCAGGCTGATGCCCGGGAGAACGAACTAATCGCGAGGCTTTGACCGGTAGGTGGTGAGCGTCTAATGGTTCCTATTTAGTTCAGAAAGTCTCTACCGATTCGGCCTTGCGAGGTAGAGTCTCTTCGGACGTACTCAGACATGGAGCGAGGCTGGGACAAGGGCGAGATCCTGGCAAGCAAAGCTCTCTCGAAGGTTTGGGTTGCTGTCTCTCCATCGCGCGTCTTCTTGCTGTTCGGTTCTTGTAGGATGTCTTGCATGCGCATCTGGAGCTCTGTGTGTGTATTACGTTATATTTGGTAAAGTGGGTCATCGCTAGACAGTTTATAGTTGTTGCAGAACGCCTCCTCAAGATTGCCATCGAAGGTTCTTTCTTCCTGGTGCACATTCTTAAGATATAAACCTCATTTCCGTGTCATTTTTTCTCGATATTTCAAGCTTTTGGAGTAGACAGATACACACCCAGTTTTAAGTTGGTATAAGATCTAGTGCCAAATAAGAGAGGGTATTCTGTGATGAGAAGGTTAAGTGCAACTTAACTAACTCGAAGTTGCATTATTATTCGAAATTGTGAGGACAATAAGAAAGGTATATTGGGGCTAAAATTTGCAGATAAAACTAGTTACATCGATTTTCTTTTTCTCGTGTTCGTGTCGTGTCATGTCCCTTATTAAAAAAAAAAAAAAGAAGAAGAAGCCGGGGCAAAGGAAAGAGCTCTCTATGAGTGAGAGTATTTATGTGGATTTTTGTGTGGTGTGTTGTTGCTGTTGCAGTACATACTGGAGACGAATGCATATCCGAGAGAGCACGAGCAGCTGAAAGAACTCAGAGAGGCCACGGTCCAGAAGTACCAAATCCGGTAATTACTAGGATTTCTATAATGGGAAATGAGAGCAATATGGTGCCTTTACTCGTACGAAAGTAAGGGTGTGTTTGTTTATTTCTGTTTCTGTTATCCGGAACACAAATTTTTGTTCTTTTATTTCAAGGAACCAAAAAAGAATAGAAACGTGTTTGTTTACACTTTTATTCCCGGGAATAGATTTGGAACAGAAATAAAAAGTAGAAAAAACTCGTTTCTTGTTCCCAGGAACACTTTTTTTTCTTCTTCCTTTTGCCGGTCACCAGCCTTGGCCATGGCCGGTGCTAACGACCGGTTAGATGAGGACCGGCGACCTCGTCGGAGCATCGCCGGCCCCCGGAGAGGCCGAGCCTCGCCGAGGCCAGGTTGGCCTTTGGTGAGCTCGTCGGAGCCTCGCCAAGCCAGGGCGAGGCCCGGCAAGGCTCGGCCTCACCAGATCTGGGTGATGCCGAGCCTCGTCGGTGGCTTGGCGAGACTCGCTGGACGTCACCTAGCCGGTCCACCGGCCACGGCGGTGGCCGACGACCTGCCAAAGAGAAAAAGAAAAAAGAAAAAAAAAGAAAAATATAAGAAAAATATTAAAAATTATATAAGTTTACCAAACACATTTCTATTCCTGGTAGAAATTTTTGCGGTTATCAAACGCATTCTTATACTTAAAAATTGTTCCTTGGAACAAAAAAAAAAACTATTTATGTTCAAAAATTATTCCCCGAAATAGAAACATTACCAAACACGCCCTCACCGTCTTTTGTGCATGGCATATTTTCTCAAGAAAACATTGTGACTTGTTTACTCGGTTCCTTGGGAAAATCATTAATCCCACTTGGTGGTTTTGCCGGCCACCTAGTGGGATTTCTCCTATTAGAAAAGAAATTCATTAATATTATTTGCTTGGTTTCTTAAAAAATTCGTGAATATCACTTTGTGAAGATTCTTAAAATAGGAAAGAAAAAACAAATTAACTAAAAAAATCCGGTAGCTTCTGATTGAAATTATAGTATTAGGCTTCTAATCTACCCGAGTGTTTTTACCTTACGCCAAAATCAGTTATTTTATTTATTTTTTTCATCTTCGTTATCGAACCAGAGATTTGCAATTTCCGATAAGGTGTTTAGTCATTGTCAAAGTGGTCGTCTAATGTGATATAGTTACCCACGGTCCACGACTGCGACGGAATTCATGTTAGAATCACTAATTTGAAGGGGTGAATAGATCTTTCAAGCGATTGGGGTGTAATTATTAAAATATTAACCGAATTGATTCGCTAATGTTTGCCGCAGGAGTATAATGAACGTGCCGGCTGATGAGGGGCAGCTAATCTCCATGATGTTGAAGCTCATGAATGCGAAGAAGACGATCGAGATCGGAGTCTTCACCGGCTACTCTCTTCTCACCACCGCACTTGCACTTCCGGCCGACGGCAAGGTAATAATCAATAATTCCAATTGAGTTTGACTCTTATAAGTATTTTAAATTTGTTTATAATTGTGATAAATTTCTTTTGTAATGAGACGAGTTAATCTCTCCTGGGCGCAGATAACAGCGATAGACCGGGATAAGGAGGCCTATGAAATTGGCCTGCCATATATCCGAAAAGCCGGAGTCGATCATAAGATCAACTTCATCCAGTCGGATGCTTTCTCGGTTCTGAACAATCTCATTGTGGATGTAAGTATATGCGTGTCGAAGATCATTTCGATTCTACGATTTCTCAGAAAATTCGAAATTATGTGGTCTTAAATTATTTTCGGAAACGTTGTCGGTCCACGTGACAGTTATTGACTGATGTAGAGCCAAGAAGGGGGGACCTTTGACTTTGCTTTCGTGGATGCCAAGAAGGACGACTTCATGAAGTACCACGAGCTGGTGCTCAAGCTGGTGAAGGTCGGAGGAGTGATCGGGTACGACGACACCCTGTGGTTTGGCGCGGTCGCGCTCTCCGAAACCGACGAGATGAGCGACCACCACAAGCTCTGGAGAGACCAACTCAGGGAGTTCAACAGCTTCGTGGCGAAGGATCCGCGTGTCGAGTGCTGTCTTCTTTCTGTCGGAGGTGGCCTCACGCTTTGCAGGCGCCTCTATTAGAAACTTTCTTTGCATGGCGCCGGTTCGGTCCTGTCCGGTTTCCGTGGAAAATAATCCCGAAGTAGGAGGTTATAGGGATCTTGGAGAGTGATTATACTTCTTGTTTGTTGACGCAAGGTCTGTTTCATGTTTCGAGAATCTCGTATTTGTTTTTTTTCCTAAGAGTTACTTGGGAAGTGGCAAAGTTCGACCGCGTTTGTATTTGATCGACTTTGATTATGCAAGAACAAAATCCCGAGAATGTCTAAGCTTTTTTCCATGCATCATCACTCAAAAATCAAAACATATCTCGTGGTTGTGATATTGGTTCGATGGTACTTATTAACCAATCTAAATGAAAACTTGATTAGAAATCTTCACACCAGGCTCTCGAGAGACACCTCAATACTTATCGAGGCCAAATGAAAGAACTCTCGGCATGACCCTCCACTTGATCACGGGCACGAAAAGTCGCAATGCGCATTAATCGACAGAACATCAGCATTCAAAGTCATCCAGCGAATTGACTCGGACTCGAGAATGTTGTAAATTTTTCCTGGTGGCAGCTAAGAATCGTACGTTGCCAGGATGTTAAACTTCAATCCCTCGCGCTACACTCAAGAGACACCTCATTGTCTTGGAGGCAATGTAATATCACTTCTACATTTCGGGCCTCGCCAGGCTTTTGGGTGGTTATGAAGCACGAAATGGCCGGCCCAACCCGAAATTTTAATTTTCATTGAGCTTTTTATCCTACATGGAAAAAAACAAGTGGAACTTTACAGGTGAAATAATACCTCATTCAATTAAAACTTAAAAAACAATAATTTACAAGTCCGCCCACAATAGTCCTACTGGTTTCTTCTTTTACTTGGCTCACCGACCCTTCTTTGGCCCGCCTGGCCTCCCTTTAATCTATAAAGTCATCATTTTTTGAGTTCTACTTTCTAAACAACGGCGGGGTGAGGTCCACTAACTATATGAGGAAATGGCAGAGCGCGAACGATAACCATTCTGACCAAAATTGATTTATGGAAGAGAAATGTTTTTTTTTTTTTTTGAGTTTCTAAGAAAATATCCGTTTAATAATGACACAAAATTTCTATTCTAAAAATAAAATTCGTTTGATAACGACATAAAATTTCTTCATTTCGAACGACGGTCGGCCAACGCAACCCAAGGTGGTGAACGATGAGAAGAATTTTTATTTCTCATTTCTGTTCCAGAAATAGAGAAGTAGAAAATTTTCTTTACCAAAAAAAAAAAAAAAGAAAGAAGTAGAAAATTTTTACTTCGATTTATATTTCAAACCTATTTCTAACAAAAATCTATTTCATAAATAGAAAAATGAAATAATTTTATCAAACGGATTTTATTCCGGAAATAAATTTGGAATAAAAAAAATTTTTATTTCAAAACAAGTAAAAAAATTATTTAGAACAGAAATTGGTGGTTGTCATGCACCCCCTAAGCGGTTTCAAGACTGATTAACCTATACCCGGGCAACTTTGTGGTGTCGGAAGTACTTGAATCGACAATATCATCCCTAATCGACTGTGCCGCTCAATATGAAGAATGCCAGAGTCCTAAAAACGCGCTGGGCAATCAACAGGATTTGATTTTGGAATCATGATAAGTTTGATCGCACGCGCTGCAAATTTACAAACAGATTTCCCATAAAAGGGAATGAGTGAGCGGATAAAATCTGATAATGTAATTAGGATGATATCAAGTACATTCCATGCGTCGATGATTAGGGAAGAAAAAACTGGGTACTGATTTTAATTAAGGAAATAAATTTAGTTTGAAGGACTGTTCCCTCGACTGCCCTAACCAACAACCAGGAAAACTTTCAAATGAGCAAGCCCTGAGGACAATAACATACTGGTATAGGGAAAAAGCGTTCCCCTTGTACCAAAGGTTGACGACAAATCTCCTAAATACTACCTTAAAAAAGAAAACACGAGGACCATCTCTCGAAAGAGTCCCGAGAGGGAGACGTGCCGCCTCAAGCTTGTGACTTCTTAGATTTGCTGGTTGCCAACTGAGTCTCCGGCTGCAAGACCAACGTTGCATCTAAGAAAATGACTGACAAGCCAACTTATGCCATTCACATAGTAAAAGATGGAAGCACAGACTCTTACCTCTTTCCTCACGGGTTCTTCCTTTTCTGACAAAATCAACTCGATGTGGCAAGGAGATGACATATATGCTGTCAAAAAAGAAACAGGATAACATTAACAATAGTAGAATGAACACGACAATGACAAAGGCGCAACGTTTGACAACATACGGTTGATTCTTCCGTGAGCCCTGTAGGTGCGGCGCCTCTGCTTCTGAGCCTGGTTCACCTGGACATGAGATACGTAGAGCGCATCTACGTCCAAACCCTTCACCTGATGCAAATTAGACAGGCTCCATTAGTCTAGCGGAACAACATAAAACCCCAATCACCAGGACGAAATTTTGTGCTGACATACTTCAGCGTTACTCTCAGGCATTCTTCAACAAATCAAGAATGAATCTAGCCGATTTCACTGGCCACCGTCCTTGTCCATTAGAGTGCCTGTTTTTTGCCTGAGCAGTCCTTCCGACACCACGGCAAAATCGTCGGAATGGTATTGCTTGCTTGTGCACCAGCACATCCTCCAGGTAACTCTTCGCTTTGACCAAAGGCAGCTTTCTGATTGCAAAGGCTGTCTCTCTTGTGTTCTGAAAAATGATAAAAATCACAAATATAGATTCATTACTAATGCAGCACTAAGGCATAACTTGCTCAAATGCGTAGCTACCAAACGATGGATTTTATACGTGTTAACAGAAGCATTCAAGTTCATTAAGCAACTTCAACTCAACTGAAGAATGCTGCAAAATCTTCTGGTGGCAGTGAAACTTTGTACAAGTACTTGATGCTAAATTAGAAGAACTCACACGACACTCGAGAGACCTCTCTGCACAACTGTTCACTCTCTCATGTGCACCAAAAGTCACATTGTGCGATTACATGACTAATTAGATCAATACATCTCTGTGTGCAGAGTTAAATTCATTAAGTTTGCCAAAAGATGGATTTCATAGATGTTAAAAGAAAATTTTGAATTCATTAAGTAACTCACGCTCAACCCAGCTCAAGAATGTCGGGGAATTCTCTGGTGGCGGCTAACCTTTGTACAATCACTAGATACTCACACGAGGCTCAAGAGACACATCCTAGCGAGGCAAAATGAAAGAACTCTATGTACTACCCTTTCATTCTCTCATGTGCATGGAAAGTCACATTACGCAATTACATGAATTATTAGATCAATAGATCTGTGTGTGCTGAGTATAATTCATTAAGTACCAACAGCGGATTCTGTAAGTGTTCACAGCACGTAGGTATTCAAATTCATCATGCAATTAAACTCAACTCAACTCTGGAATATTACAAAATTTTCTGGCAGTGGCAGTTTAGACAATAGCATGATGAAAAGCTAGAATTCCTTACAGGAGAATCAAGAGACCCCTAACACTATTTGCATAAAAGGTCGCAAAGCGCAAAGTAGTTACTCTAAATCAGATAAACCCGTCTCCCATTCCATCGAATACTGAATATTTATTGCTAAAATAGATGCAGATAATCACTCTAAAAGTTTAGCGACTATCTCCACTTGAGTTTTGACGGCTTCCCGACAAATTCTCGACGCAAGAGTAATGCAATCGTAACGAAACATCTACCGACAATAACTTGATAAACCGCCATAAAAAAAGCACTTCATACAAACGTTACCTTGAAGTGAACCCTGAGGTCAGAGCCCCTAGCCTTGCAAGCTGCGGAAAAGTGTCCGGGGACATCATTAGATCCAAGACATTATCCGATAAACGGCCATATAACACCAGACAAAATCTGAATTTCCATGAGCTAAAGAAAAAACGGAAAAGGGGGTGATCGAGCTGAAGCTTACACTTGGTGGGATTGTCGGGCTCTCTGGAGTACTTCACCTGCGGAGGATCAAACGGGCAACAAACAATTCGCTCAGACAGGATGTTCTCGAGATGAATTCTCAAAGGAAGAAGGGTCGACGTAACCAACCATGGTGTCGGATGCGCGTGCCCTGGTGAAAGTTCTCCCCTTGCTCCGATAGCTTCCGCTGCGGCTGGAGAGCGGCCGAGTGAGAAGGTACAACTTTGACAGGAAGGAAGAAGAAGAGAAATCTTTGCTAGAGATGGAAACCCTAGTTTCGAAGGGCCCCTCTGGAAATTGGGCTGGGTTTAATCTCTTTTCCTAAATGGGCTTAATGGCCCAAACGTTGGGGCTTTGTGGAGAAGCTATTCAAATCAATGTGAATCAAGCATACCGTAATGAGTTTAATGTAAGAACAGTATTGGCTCAGCTTTGCAATTCTTAGCATGAGTTGTCATGTCTTTTTTCAATAGCAACCAGCTCAAAAGGAGACGACGCGATTATCTGTGTCCCCACTCTCGCTTGCGCTCAAGGGGGTATTCTATGTCGTAGACACAACATATGGGACAGTGACATGTGGTATAATTTACGATAAAAAACGAGAGCAAATGCACACGCCGCAAAGTAGTGCAAGATTAATAGCATGGGGGGCAATAGCTGTTAAGATAGCATTCCTTCATTGCCACGTGGTTATGGGTCAACATATACATAGAGCACGAGAAAGCGATCTATGATTTTTGAAAGTTTAGAGTAGCAAAGAAAAATATAGAGATCAGTGCTCCTATCTATGTATATCTTCAATTATCAGCGTTTTGTCTTCTGAGTTCCCTGGTATAGCTTCATAAGCTCTTTTAGAATATGTAAAATTCACATTTATCGTTGCACGTCTGTGCCCATTGGAATAGGAAACAACTAAAGAACATATAAATCACATACCTCATAGTCAAGTAAAATAAGATATTTCAACACCCATTTCAAGTGGAAGATGAAAGAGGTGAACGCATACGCAAAATAAAATTTCCAACCAAGAAGTTTAAATTAATTGGTGGAGAGAGACCATGAATATATAAAGAGCATATAAATTCAATGATCAAATGATGTATATATTTCAATGGAAACTTTGATGTAGGAAAAAATCAAAGAGATTGAGGATGAAGTATAGTCTAGTGGGGGTGTGTGATACCCGAGGTAAACAAGGAATTTGCCATATCCTAAAACTTATTATAGCCACTGGTTCTAAATTTTTAAATTTGGAACTCGACTTATGAGTTCTTGAAACTACTTCATAACATGGAACTTATCGGTGATATTCTACACTACATTGTACTTTTTCAATAATATTTTGTAGAATAAATTGCTGCACTTCCAATTAGTAACGTTATGCACTTCCATTACACAATATAAATGATAGAGAGAGATATTTTTTTGGAGATTGTCGATCAATTAAGTCTTTCATACATTCAAATGGGAAAATTTCATACAAAAACAGAAAATTGTAAATAATTAAGTAAAACTATATTTACTTAAAAAAGTATTATACACGATAAGTAACCTATACCTTTCTACAGGGTACAAGGTGGGTACTAGGTGGTATAAACCAAAACCTTGGAATCCGTAAATTTCACAGGTTCTCCTACTTATCCCCCGAGTCCCGGGGTTGAAAATAAAAACCTGAAAGCCTGAAACCTGGCCCGAATAGTTCGGGTCTGGATTTCGGGCTTTTCTTTTTTATATTTCCGGCCCATTCTTTTCTTATATTTCCAGCCTTACCGGGCTTTTGGGTTATGAAGCCCGAAATGGCCTGGCCTGGCTCGACATTTTTATTTTTCATTTTTTTGTTCCAAATGAAAAAAAAAAAATGAAATTTTACAAGTGAACACATTACTTTATTGTACTGTTAAAATAATAAATTTTACAATTGAAAAAAATAATTTAATCTAATTAAGAAAGCTGAAAATTTTATTTCAGGCCTAACTCGGCTCAAACAAAACAAGCTTGAAATTTCTGATCAGACTTGTTCAGGTTTGAGCTTGATTATAGGCTGGGGATGTCCAAGCTCGAATTTTTCGGGCTAGGCTAGTTTTGCGATAGAAGCCTGGCTTGCCCGACCCATTTTCACCGCCAGTGGAGTCCCATTTTTAAAAGAGAGAGGAGTCCATGGAAGCCGAATATTAATGAAGTAAGAAGCAAAAGTGTCGTGGGTTATTTCTAGAGGTGTCAAAATGGATTATGGACCCAATTTTGGGCGAATCCTTCAATGCGACGTAGTCTCTGCGAGTCTAGTTGCACACCCTAGCACTTCACATCCCATCGGTTTCACGAAAAATGAACTAGTTGAGGAAAACTTTTTGAGCACTTGGAAAAAACACCTTCAAAAATGGGGAAAATATTTTCCATTACTAAAAAATATAAAACATTTTCCATAACTTCTACCTCACATTCTTTCACCAAACACATTTTCCATTTATTTTTATGTTTTTTTTCTTCCCTTTTCTTTTTGTTCTTTCTTGGCTGGTCTCCCACCACGGTAACAGTTGGCGACTATCAATAGGCCAACTCCAGTCTCGCCCAAGGCCAAATCCGACGAGGGTAAGGTTCGAGCTTGTTGGCTGAGTTGGTGAGCTTGCAGCTCTCCCGAGCTTCGCCAAGGCTAGCGAGCTCAAGGCTTGGCTGATCCAGGCGAGCTGCAAGCTCCTCAGATCTGGCTATTCGCATATTGGTCAGCCACTGGGTAGCTTGCCACTTTGAGGCACACAATGGCGGAGGAAGGAGGAGGAAGAAGGGGGAAGGAAAAAAGAAAATTTTAAAATAATAAAAAATTGATTTTTAAAAACAAAAATAATTAAAAATTCATTTTTTTCAAAATTATACATAAAAATCAAAATTAAATTTTTTGGTCAATTAAAAATATTAAAATTCTATTTTTTTGAATTTTTTTCCAAAAAATCAAATTAGATAACAAATAATGGAAAATATTTTCCATTCAAATTTCGGGTTTCATTCGAATACCGACAAATAGAAAATGATTTCTTGAAAAATATTTTTATAGAAATATGATATTTTCCGCAATATAAATAGACCCTAAATGGGCTCTTGAAATCCTTCCGTTTTAGATGATTGCTTTTCCCAAAATATTGGCATTTTATTCTTCTTGAAGTTCGATGGCCAATTTTTACATGCCTATTTTTTTGGTTAAAATTGAATTAATACAAAGTTGAAAATTCCATGCAATGCTAAAAGCCAAATTTTTATCATTTTATAGGTGAAATAGACATTTCTATTTTTCTTTTCACTTTGAATTGCACTGTATGACAACTTATAAAGTTATAATATTGTTTTATCAAGTGAATGTGATTTTAAATGTTGATATTTATTATAGGCAAAACGTTGTGGTCATAATGATGGGAGTAAATATTATGCTGATGATGGTAAAGGTCGATAAGATAATCTACAATGCAGTACCTTAGATGACAATCTATGTATTTTTTATAAATATTTCAATTGATAGCTAATTTACTTTTTAAATTTAATTTGAAACTATTATCCAAGTAACATATTTAAAAAGCCTAAAGTGAGATAAATAAGTACGTATGGATTTTCATAAAATATATGAATTGAGTGGGATACAAGTCCCTATACAAATGGGTCAAAATAGTTAATTTTTATCGAATTACTTTGGATTCGCTCTACTCATATGAGAGTTGCAGTCCTCGCGACTTTTTTGAACAATCTTGGTCAAAGTATTGAGGATATCTTTGTGAGCACGCTCATAAAGTGTCAAAATAACTGTGAATTTTGCGCATCCCAATATGGATTGTTGACGGGCAATCTTGTGTATAGATTCTCTCAATATCTTAAATTTTGATTGAAAGGGCAAAAATAAATTGTTTAGAAAAGTATTAAACAGGCGCCGACGAAATCCGTAGTAATTGCATTATCGACATCGAATGTCTTTAACTCCTCTGCTGTCGAGTAGTAATTGCATTATCGACGTTGAATGTCTTTAACTCCTTTGCTGTCGAGGAGATTGGTTTTTTATTTTTTCTCCCTCGAGAGGACAATAAGGTCTTTTTGTTTATGTTCCTCGGAAAAAAATTTATATTCTTTTATTTCAGGGAATAAAAAAAGAACAGAAATGTGTTTAGTAAAAAACTTTTGTTCCCGGAATAGATTTAGAACAAAAACAAGAAGTAAAAAAAGTTGTTTCTTATTTTCGGGAACAATTCCAATAAACAAATTTTCTCTCTCCTTTTTTTTTTTTTTTCCTTCTTCTTGCTTTTGCCGGTCTCTGGCCTTGGCCATGGCCGGCGACCTCACCGGAGTGTCGTCGACCCCTAGAGACACCGAGCCATAGCGAGGCTCGTCGGGTCGAGCCTTGTCGTGGCTGGGTGAGCTCGACCTCGCAAATCTAGGTGAGCTCGAGCTCGCCTAGCTCAAGCGAGGCCGACCTTGCGCCGCCTGGGCGAGGTCGAGCCTCGCGAGGCCACCGGTGAGGCTCAACCTTGCCCAGGCGGCGCGAGGCTTGCCTGGCCACCGGCGAAGCTCAGCCTCGCCCAAATCTGGCGAGGCTGAGCCTCGCGGTGGCCTAGTGAGATCGCCGGAGCTCGCCCAACCGGTCGCCGGCCACAGCGGTGGGAGGTGACCGGCCACAAAGAGAGAGAACGAAAAAAAAAAAAAAAAAAAAAAAAAAGAAAGAAGGAAAAAAGGAAAAATATAATAAAAAATATTGAAAAACTAAAAGATTATACAAGTTTACCAAACACATTTCTATTCCTAGAGTAGAATTTTTTTGCAGTTACCAAGCGTGTTCTTATACTTAGAAATTGTTACTGGGAATAAAAACAAAAAAAAACTATTTCTGTTCAAAAATTGTTCCTCATAGCAGAAACGTTACCAAACGCGCCCTAAATGTATTTGTATTTATCCAATAGACCGACATTCCGCGGAACTAAAGGAAAGGTGGGTACTCCTTCCCTCGAAAAAGTGACATGCGGTGCACGGAGACTAAGCCGGTGATCAAATGCTGAGATGAATTTCATTTACATCATTTGTGTGGACTGTGCAATAACTTATTTAATAGCTCGTTGGGTTTGACGCGGCAAACTAAGGGCACATTTGGTAACGTTTTTGTTCCGAATAACAATTTTTGCTGAGAAATAATTTTTTCTATTTCTGTTCTCGGGAACACTTGAGCAAAAGAACGTGTTTAGTAACTTCCCAAAATTTATATTCTCGGGATAGAAACACGTTTGGTAAAATTATTATTATTATTTTTAAAATTTTTTTTAATTATTTATTATTTTTTTCCTTTTTTTTTTTTTCTTTGGCTAGTCGTCGGCCATGGCGGTGGCCGGCGACTATTTGGTGACGTCCAGCGAGCTTGCTGGAGCCTCGCCAGGCCAGGGCGAGGGCCGGCGAGCTTGTTTGGCCCCCCACGAGGCTCCACCTCGCCAAATTGGGCGAGGTTGAGCCTTGCCGGTGGCCCGTGGGTGAGCTCGAGCTCTCCCAAATCTTGCAAAGCCGAGCTCGCTGAGTCACTACCGGCCGACGCCGACTTGGCAATGGCCTGACAAGGCCGAGCCTCGCCAGTGGTTGGGCGAGCTTGGCCTCGCCAGATCTAGGTGAGGTCGACCTTGCCCAGCCCAGGAGAGGCCAAGCCTCACCGTGCTTCACCCAGCCATGGTGAGGCTTGGTGTCTCCGGGGGTCGGCGATGCTTCGACGAGGTCGTCGGCCATAGCCAAGGCTAGCGACCGGCCAAAAGGAAGAAGAGAAAGAGAAAAGAAAAGAGAAGAAAAAAGAAGAGAGAGAAAAATAGATTCTAGAAATTGTTCCCAGGAACAAGAAGCTACTTTTTTATACTTTTTGTTTCTATTCCAAATCTAATCCTGGGAATAAAAGTTTTACCAAATAGATTTCTATTCTTTTTTCATTTTCCGGAACAAAAGAACAAAAAAAGTTGTTTCGAAGAACAAAAACAGATTTTAACAAACATGCCCTAAGCGTGACCTAAATTGAAGCCTACCAAATTCAATTGTACATTTCATGCTTCAATTAAGTATTTAAAAGAGGGCTTGAGGAAGCTTCGATTTGTCTACACGTCGGTTCGATCATGTCCCGATGTAAGATGACCCCAACTCTACTTCCATTAGCACATTGATGGGATGGCAATGACGACTTTACTTAAGATGAATAATAATTATGATTTCGATCGAATATTCCATCGCAGCTGTAGAATTTTTGTGATAACACTCAAAGAGAGTTGCCAACGATAATCAACATTTCCATTATTATCCTGATCAAAATAGTACATGGAGTTTAGAGGTTGACCGAGGATGATTGTATATATAAATGCACCAATGAGCAATGAATAATGACAAAATCTCTGAAGTTTAGAGTTGATCAGTCCTCATACGGCATAGGTGATGCTGCCGCGATGGCCCACAAATCTCTGCCCTTTCGCGAAGAGGACCACATCTTTTGCCAACTATATAGCACGGACACGGACACGCGATACGCGACACAATACGACACGACACACCGACACGTCTTTTCTCAAAAAATAAAGAATTCCGACATGTTCCGACACGTTATATATTAAATATATATTTTTATATATAAATACAAAAATAAATAATAAAAGAGCATAGAATTAATTTTTACTAAAAATATTAATTTAACATTTATTAATATCATTCATTGTTTTAATTTGATAGAGATTGAATAAGAAATTCAAAAATTGCAAACACAAAAAAGTAAATTTGAAGGAACATGTCATGTTTTCTTACACTTGTCGGAAATTAGTGAGATTTTTTATAATCCCAAGCAAAGTTCGGAGTTCATAATATAGACTAGCTTGGAGCTCCTTTACAAAACAAAGTTCGAGAAAAATGAAAATTTAGGACAAGAACTCTTGAAGTACAACCAAAGGAAAATGAAATAACTAAATTTGCCATGGAAAATGTAAGAGATAATTCACAAGCTAATGACATAAACCAAAAGAGATAACTCATAGGCGATGCCTGTAAGAGGCGGAAATAGGCAAAAAAAAAAAAATCACAACTTTAAGTCTGCAGGGGCGGCGGAGCGACGACGGCGAGAAGAAGCACCTTCCATCGTCACTCACGGGAATGTCAAAACTTATAAGTGAGAAACTTAAGAGTGAGAATTTTCTATTTTCCTCTTTATTTTTGTTATTTTCATTATTTTTTCATATATTAATATTTTGACCCCTCAAATATTGAAATTTTTAAAATTAACCCCGTGCGTGTCGAAATTGCGTGTCGAAATTTCGGACTCGCGTGTTTGAGCATGTCGGGAAGAGTTGACCACGTGTCGAATTTCCCGACACTCGTTGACCGTGTGTCGGACACGTGTCGAGTGTCGGACATGACACGAAGACTTTCGGAGAGTGTGTTAGAAGATATGCAATATATCTTGGAATATTTGGAATTGATTTCATTCTGTACATATCAATTCAATATCAGATCTAGATTTAGATTGATACGTAGAATTCTTTATTTCCATTAATTGTACAAACCTAGCTCTATATCTTTAGGATTTGTATACTTTACAATCAATCAGAGGAAATACAGTAAAGCTTTGTTCCTCTCTTCTTCTTCGCCTTCGGTTTCTTTCATGGTATCAGAGCCTCCAGGCTTTTGATTTGCTTCCGCTTTGTTCTTCTGCCAAAGAATCCTTCACCTAAAAAAAGGAAAAGGGAAGAGGTTATTCTTTCGGCATTAGAATCAAATTTCGAAGGTTTTTTTTTATCTTACCATGACATCCCCGCAAACTAGCTTCTCGGCTTCGGAAATCCACCGACCGGAGAGACTTTGCACCAAGATCCGCAGGGATGAAGATCGATCCGCAACGCTTCCACCTGCGCTTCCATCTGCAACACTCCCATTCACAAGTCAGCAGACACAGACACCGCCCGCTCAGTGGTGGCCCACGTAGACTCAGTTTAATGCGGGGCAACCCTTAGTGGGTCAACCATACCAATGGATCCCGTATCCATTTCTCTTTGGGGCAAACCCAAATCCATCATCGTCTGCATCTGTGGGTCACCAGAGCCACGTCCGACCCGATGGGGGCCCGCCAACCACGAATGGGGCAAACCCAGCCATCGGATCGGAGCAGTTAAGCGGGTCGGGTCAGCCGGGTATGGGAACAAATCCCTACCCGGGTTTCTATGCGGGTTATCCGATTGGGGCGAGTGAATCGGGTCAAGGCGCAAATACCTACCCGAACCTTGCGCCCTCTTTTCTGACCCGAACCTTGCGCCCGCTTTTCTGCCTTTCCCAGCGGCGGCGCTCGCCGGACGACCAGAACCCGGCGATCCATTATTCGTTTCCAACACCGACGGACCAGAATTGCGGCTCATCAGCCAGCAACTAACTGGCCCAGAAAATTACACGAGATGGTCGCAGGAGTTCCGACGCGCCCTGGCAACCAAAGACAAAGAAGGTTTTCTCGACGGAACCATCCCAGTTCCCATGGAGGAACGTCTGGCCCGACTCTGGAGGAAGAGCAACCGCCTGATCCGAACCTGGATCGGCAATTGCGTCTCCTCTGAGGTCGCGACCGGACTCCCACCGACAGAAGATGCAAAAGAAATGTGGGAAAATATCCAAGAAATGTACGGAAAACTAGATCGGGCAAAAATTTTCAATCTAATGCGGAACTCGGCGAATTGAAGCAAGGAAATATGACGGTCACGGCCGTTTTCAACCGCTCTCGTCTCGTGGAACAATCTCGAGGCGGCCGAGGAAAACTCGTGGGACCGAACCCACGCTTAGACAATACGAATCCATCAAAGACAGGGGAAAGCTACACGCTTTCTCCTCATTTTGAACGAAAATTACCTCGGATTTCGTTCACGATCCTTGCCATGGATCCGATGCCGCCGATTGGGCGCATATTTCAACCGGCCGTACAGGAGGAGAGTCAGCGACACGCGACGCCAGACCACACCAGGAGCAGCGAGAGCGTCGCTCTTGCTGCCCGCGGAGATCGGCGAGATGCGGCCACCAGGATGCAAACCCTAAATCGAGAGAGACGAGCGGCCAAATTGGGGCTAGGGTTCGCAGAAGATGAATCTCGAGCATTTAAAGCAGACCGGATGGACGGTCAGGATGTGCTGCGAGGATCGGAGGGCTTCGATCAATTGATCGGATCCAACGGTGGACAGGTGCTCGCGGTCAAAGGATCGGACGGTCAGATCTTCAAAGCATCGGACAGTCAGATCTTCAAAGCATCAAACGGTCAGATCTTCAAAGCATCGGACGGTCAGATCTTCGCTGCGATTAAAGGCACGGACGGTCAGATGCTTGCCACGTCATCAAGGAATTTCGGGAGAAATTTTAAAGGCAAGAATAAATTGTTTTGTGATTATTGCAAGCGTGCTAATCATTCAATTGATAATTGCTGGAAATTACATGGAAAGCCCGGTGAAAAAGAAAAAAGAATTTCAGCAGCTTATCAAATTACTGGTTCGACCGGTAAAAAGGATGACCAATCAATCACAAATAGTCAGTATCATCAATTGATGGAGGCACTTCAAAAAATGGACACCACAAACAAAGGAGCAAGTTTCTCAGGTATTACACATTGCTTGATTAATTCAATATCCAGAAAATCATGGATAATTGATTCAGGGGCCAGCGACCATATTATATGTGACAGGGCATTTTTCTCAAGTATGAATCCTAGACTGGATTTCCCTATTTCTGTGCAATTGCCTAATGGGGATATTACTCACGTCCATGAAACAGGGACAGTCAATCTCAGTCCACAAATTATTCTTAGGAATGTTCTTTGTGCCCAGAATTCCAGTTTAATCTAATATCTGTGTCCAAAGCTTGTCAAGAAAATTCATGCCGAGTCATTTTCAATGCTGATGCATGTTTCTTTCAGGACCTTTCGACTGGGAAACTGATGGGCTTGGGTAGTCTCTCTGAAGGCCTTTATTTCGGAATAATTCCTTGAGTAATTTTCTTGCTTTTCTTTGAATAAATCTTCATTGTGTAACTTGACTACCAATGATAGAAATTCCATTATGCATTTGAGATTGGGTCACGGTGCCTCCTTTCCATATCCACAATGTTCTATATGTCCTCTTGCTAAACAATCTCGAGCTCCTTTTCCGTCTAGTAATACCCGTACTAGTGCAATTTTTGCCCTAATTCATGTAGATATATGGGGACCGTATCACACCTTAAATCATGATGGGTCTCGATATTTTCTCACTATAGTCGATGATTATTCTCGTGCGACTTGGATTTTCTTGATGCAGTCCAAGAATCAAACTTATTCTCATTTGAAAAGTTTTCTCTCACTCTCAAAGAATCAGTTTGGGAAATCCATACAAATGGATTCGTGCGATAATGGCGAGAGAATTCTTTAGCCATGACTGTTCCTCATTATTCACTCAATATGGGATACAACATGAGAGCTCTTGTGTCTATTCACCACAACAAAATGGTGTGGTAGAACGGAAACATCGTCATTTATTGGAAGTCGCACGAGCCTTAAAGTTTCAAGCGTCAGTTCCGGACGACTATTGGGGAGATTGTGTGGTTACAGCCGCTTACCTAATCAACCGTATGCCGACTCGGATACTTAAAGGAAAAACTCCTTTTGAGTTATTGTTTCGCAAAAAGCCAGAGCTTCAACATCTCAAGGTCTTCGGATGTCTCTGTTTTGTTGCAACAGTGGGACCTAGAGACAAATTCACTCCTCGAGCTCGACGATGCATTTTCATGGGATATCCCAATTTACAGAAAGGATATCGCGTTCTCGACATATCTACAAAGGAATTTCTAGTAAGTCGTGATGTCATCTTTCATGAAGACATATTTCCTTTTTCTCAGCAACCCACTACAGATACATATACAGGGGATGACACTCCTTCCTCGGCAGCATTGATGAAGCAATACCTCAAGACACTGCCTATATACCATTGGCAGAATTGAGGCCCATTCCTACAACTGCCTCATATCTTCCAGAATCAACACCTGTTGACAGGGCCGTTTGCCCAGAAGAAATTTTTGAGCCACGACTAGAAAATACCCATGATGTTGAAGAAGATCGGCATATTGAGTCAGCATCTACCAATGAAACAGCCACAGACATTATTCATCCAAGGCGTTCAGGTCGCAGCACACGACCTCCAACGTGGACTAAAGATTATATCTGTGCCACTCATCATTCTCCAGGTACTCAATACCCAGTTTCATCATATGTTTCCTTCCATAGATTATCACAGGAACATAGATGTTGTGTTAGTCGTATCTCAGAAGAACAGGAACCTCCTAGTTATAAGGAGGCATCTATTGACCCAAAATGGCAACAAGCCATGAAGGCAGAACTCCAGGCACTTATTGACAACAAGACATGGGATCTTGTCTCTCTTCCACCTAATCGAAAGCCAATTGGCTGTAAGTGGGTCTACAAGATAAAGTATCGTGCTGATGGTTCCATTGAACGATACAAGGCACGATTGGTTGCCAAAGGATTCACACAAAGGGAAGGTTTTGATTACCACGAGACTTTTTCTCCGGTTGCCACCGATGTCACGGTTCGTTCTTTTTTATCCGTTGCTGCTATTAATAATTGGAGTTTACATCAAATGGATGTGCATAATGCTTTTTTGCACGGGGATCTTGATGAGGAAATCTACATGGACATTCCTCAAGGCTTACGGAGACAGGGGGAGAATCGAGTTTGTCGTCTCCGTAAATCCCTTTACGGATTGAAGCAAGCATCCAGACAATGGTATGCTAAGTTTGCAAATGCTCTTACAATAGCAGGCTTCAAGCAATCTAAGCATGACTATGCTTTATTCACACGGACCAAAGGTATGTCATCTATTTATTTGATGATATATGTTGATGACATACTTGTTATGGGAAACGATAAGGCTGCCATAGACAATTTCAAGGATTATTTACATGCTACCTTTCACATTAAAGATTTAGGAGCACCTAAGTATTTCCTTGGAATTGAAATTGCACGATCTCGATCAAGGGATTTCTCTTAGTCAACGGAAGTTTGTCTTAGAGATTATATCGAAGGTGTTTATCGGGATGCGGACCAGTAGTGATTCCTATTGAACAGAACATTAAGTTGACTACTGCAGAATATGATAGGGGCATTTCACAAAATGATGATCCCATTCTCAAAGACCCATCAGGATATCAAAGACTTGTTGGGAAACTCATATACCTGACAATGACTAGACCTGATATTTCTTATGCAGTACAAACACTTAGTCAGTTCATGCACAGTCCAAAGCGATCTCATTTGGAAGCTGCATTTAAAGTTGTGAAATATCTAAAAGGGTGTCCAGGACTTGGAATTCTTTTATCCAAGCAATGTGACATGAAGATGAGAGCATACTGTGATGCTGATTATGCTACATGTCCTACTAGCCGAAGATCAGTCACTGGATATTGTATCAAATTAGGAGACTCACTTCTCTCGTGGAAGACCAAGAAGCAACCTACTGTATCTTTGTCTTCGGCTGAAGCTGAGTACCGAGCTATGGCAAAAACTACTTGCCAAGTAGTATGGATACGAGGGCTACTTAAAGATCTCGGAATACGGTACAAGGAGCAACAACATTATATTGTGACAATGATGCAGCTCTCAAATTGGCAAAGAAATCCTATAGTGCATGAAAGAACTAAACACATAGAGGTGGATTGTCATTTTACACGAGACAAGATTCAAGAAGGGGTGATTGAAACAGAAGGAATTGGCACGACAGAGCAGCCATCAGACATCTTCACCAAACCTTTATGTCATCGACAACATGCATATCTATTAAACAAGCTAGGTGTCTTGGACATATACAAGCCACCAGCTTGAGGGGGAGTGTTAGAAGATATGCAATATATCTTGGAATATTTGGAATTGATTTCATTCTCGTACATATCAATTCAATATCGATCTAGATTTAGATTGATACGTAGAATTCTTTATTTCCATTAATTGTACAAACCTAGCTCTATATCTTTAGGATTTGTATACTTTACAATCAATCAGAGGAAATACAGTAAAGCTTTGTTCCTCTCTTTTCTTCGCCTTCGGTTTCTTTCAGAGTGTCGGTACTTCTTAGCTTGCCACTACTTTGAGCAAAGGTTGTTGCCCTCACCCACCAAGAGAGGGCTGCATCACCCCACGATTCTCCCTCTGAAAATCTCTCTTCTTATATATATGTTTTTTTTTTTTTTTAGAAATCAGGCTTTTTAAATTTCCAATCTTATTTTTAATTGTTCAATCTTTTATCTTTCAGCCTTCTCACGATGTAAAGCAAACCTGGCCTCACATAAGAGTAAAAAAAAAAAGAATAACAAAGCGTCATGTGAACTTTCCGTTCACAAAAAACAAAAGACGGACTTCAAGAAATTTCTCAATTACATTTTCGGTGCAAGTTTTTAATACCTGTACGAGCTAATCGAAAGTTGTAGGAAATACTGTCTCTGACAATTTTCAGGAATCTCGATGAAAATGTCTCCGTGTCATATCTTTTCGAGCAGTGACTTTAGATTCACGTTGGAACAACCCTTCCGAGGTTCTGTCCAGAAGGGAGAGAGAGAGAGAGATTTGACCGGTGAGTGCCCGTGAGAACAACCAATTACGAGGAGACACGAGAGCTAACCCTCGCTCTCCACAACCTCACCGTTCATTCCTTGTTTTTTTTAGGTCGGGGTTCATCCCTTATTTAAACAGCCTCCATCTTCTGTCCTTGTGGAGCAGCAGAGTGTAATAGTCAGGCACGTTAGTCATGGGAGGCTCCGACAACAGGAAGATCCTCGCAAGCGAAGCTCTCTCGAAGGTTCGTGTTACTGTACCGTTGGAGAAAGTAGGTCATTGCTAGACATTTTATAGTTGTTGCAATATGCCTCTCGTAGACTTCCATAGAAGGTTCTTTTCTCTTTTATATATATATATATATATATATATATATATATATATATATATATATATATATATATATATATTTAGTGACCACACCTGATTTATATTGTTAGAATACTTTTGTGTTTGACACAATTTAGGAAAATTCATATCCAAATTAAAGGAAAAGACGGAATGAGCAAGTGTGAGATCATACAAAAGCAAGAGAAGATCTTGGTTGGGTTTGTGTAAATTGTAAACCTATTTAAATTATTTTAGACCTTATTATTCTAAACTTATTTTGTGATTCATTTACTGAATATAAATAATCATACAACAAGCCAGCTCATCAAATATAGGTTAAGAAATAATTTTATGACTTATTTTGATAGGTTTAATATATCTATCTCAAGTTATGAAGAATTATACACTCGATTGATATAAGACCGAGTGCACAAGAAGAGAGATTATTCTTTGATCTAAAAGCTAAATTATTGAACTTTTATTTGAGTTAAGTGGTGAAAAATAAAATAGTAACTGACTAACTCGAAACTACGTTATTATTCGAAATTGTAAGGACGATAAAAGGAATAAGACACGATTGGAATTCACGAAAGATACTAGTGACGTTGATTTCTGTTTTTCCGTGCTCGTGTCCCTGGTTATAAAAAATAAAAAATAAAAATCCCGGGTAAAGGAAATCGAGCCCTCTCTCTTCCTCAAAATGAGAGGTTGATGTTTTTGCGGTGCGTTATTGATGATGCAGTACATATTGGAAACGAATGCATATCCGAGAGAGCACGAGCAGCTGAAAGAACTCAGGGAGGCCACTGTCCAGAAGTACCAGTACTGGTAAATTGCTCGGATTGTAGCAGTAGTTATCCACTCTCAATAGCCAGGTAGCATCTTAACGGTAGAAGAAAACACACGAATCAATGGATCTATGGAACATTTCTTTCTGCACACAGATTTTTTTCATGTTCAGCGTACGAGGCAAAAGAAGTCTCTTTCTATTCTACCAGAGCGATTCACCTTGTGCAAAATTCAGGAAGAATTTTTTAAAGAAAAATGCTTGGAGGAACTCTTACCACACATCCCCAGGTGTGCTGTCCAGCAATAGATTTTGTATGGTCTGAAAATAGATTTTGTGAACAATCGATTTGAGAATATGTGGTCAGGATGGTATTGTCACTTTGTGGAAAGTGAAAATACCGTTGTCCAAGCATTGCTCAACTTTAAATCTTTCGTCTTAATTTCGTTATCAATCAGGAGATTTTGAGAGTGACGAGTTATTCTTTTCATATTGCATTACTGAATTGCACTTTCAGGAGGGATGTCAAAAGGGGGTTTAGATACGAGTCACCTGAAATTTTGATCGTAGGTCATAACAGGTCCTAAAGAGAAAAATTCCAAAAAAAAAATAGGAAAAGATTTAGTGAGTTTGTAATACATGTATTTTCAACCCATTTAATCAAAATAGTAAAATTGAAAAAAACAGGTCTAGAAAAAAAAATCGAGGTGGGTGGCGGGATCGGAGATGGCGATGGCTTAATCGCTATGTCGAGCATGCTGTGCGGACCCGGGGGAGAGGGGATGGAAGAGAAGAGAGAGAGAGAAAGAACCAAACCACACCACACTTAATCCTAACCCATCACTCGAATACCCGAGCTCCCTCACCGACTTGGCGAGCTAGCTTATGGAGTCGTCCATTCTTCAGAGACAACAATTTGAAGAAAATAGTTGAAGGCTGGATTAGCTTTAAGCTGAGTCGGGTGTGGGCCGATGAAATTGTAATGTGTAAGAAATTGATCAATTTAGGTTTGATCATTTTTGACCGAACGTGGCTCATATAATTGACGGACCTACGTGTCAGCTCATACGTTGATGACATGACTTGTGAAGCCCTCTATGTCTAATAGATTGCACGTCACCATAAGCTCATCAAGTGGTGTATGATGTTTGCGAAATATTTTTTCCTTGTGGAATAACTATCGCCGTGAATGATAAGTTACGAATAATGAAATCGAATTGGCTTGCTATATTTGCTGCAGGAGTTTGATGAATGTGCCCGCAGACGAGGGGCAACTAATCTCCATGATGCTGAAGCTAATGAATGCGAAGAAAACGATCGAGGTCGGAGTCTTCACTGGCTATTCTCTCCTCACCACCGCACTTGCACTTCCGGCCGACGGCAAGGTAATAATTAGTAATTCAATTTGATTTTCACATTGTAAGCATCTTAATTTCTTTTACTGTAATGAAATTCCTTTCGTAATCGAACAAGTTATCTCCTTTTTGAGTAGATAATAGCGATGGATCCGGATAAGGAGGCCTTTGAGACGGGCCTGCCATTTATGAAGAAAGCCGGGGTGGAACACAAGATCGACTTCATCCATTCAGATGCTTTCTTAGTTCTAAACGACCTTATTGCAAATGTAAGTACATGCGGATATCATATTATCCAAGGCTAATATCATTATAAAAAAAAAAAGAAAATCTCAAACTGGTACCTCATAACACATTCACTCAAAATTTATTTTTGTCCCACAAAAAATCCGAAAGCGAAACCCCCACGACACATTTACCTCAAAAGTAATTTCCATCTCATAAAAAATCCAAAACCAATAACCCCGAGCCAAACTACCCTCCCATTAAAATGCATACATGTTGATTCACGTCTTGCAATCTTGGTACATTAGACAGAATACTATAGAAGGTAGATTTGAGTCGAGGGTGCCGGTCTGCTTTTTTAATTTTATGTGAGATGAAAATTAAGTTGGAAGTAAACATGTCGCAATAATATCATTTTGAAGTTTTTAGTGGTTTCCTAGTATGATGTTCGTTCATTTGGTCTTATATTATTAAAATTCGACATGGTTCAAAATAAATCATGTCCTAGGAATTACATTTTGATTATTTAGACACTTGACCTACTTAACTCGAAAAAAAAAAAAAAAAAAAACCCTTATGTAAATTGTACGTAGGGCGAAGAGGGACCTTTGATTTTGCCTTTGTGGACGCCAACAAGGAGGATTACATCAAGTACCACGAGATCCTGCTCAAGCTAGTGAAGGTCGGAGGGGTGATCGGGTACGACAACATTCTGTGGTTCGGTGCGGTCGCGCTCTCCGAAGACGACGAGATGGCGGAGCATCTGAGGGTCGGGAGAGGCCACCTCCGGGAGCTGAATAGCTTCCTGGCGAGCGATCCGCGGGTCGAGTCCTGTCTGCTTTCCGTCGGAGACGGCCTCACGCTGTGTCGCCGCCTCTATTAGAACAAACCCTTCTTTTATTTTGTTAAGTGTCATTGCATTGCATTCCTCTGGGACCCTAATGTTATGTTGTTACTTTGGTTGAATGACTACAACGTATTCGATTTGATCTTAATAAAACATAACTAAATGCTGCCGTGCCACATCGGAGTTTTTACTTAAATTTTGTCTTTATATTTCGTGTCAACGACTTGACTATATCCAATATTATCATCAAGATCTCCGAATTTGATCTTAATAAAACATAACTAAACGCTGCCGTACCACATTAGTGTCTTACTTAAATTTTCTCTTTATATTTAGTGTCAACGAATTGACCGTATCCAATATCATCATCAAGAGCTCCGAACGTGGACCAATTATCGGGGTATAGTTTTCCAATACTCTCTAGCCAAGTACAAACAAAAAATTTGTTCGTTCCGCAAAAAATATATAACTTGAAAAATAGTTTCCTAAAAATAATTGTTTGTTTCGTCTGAAAAAATGGAAAAAAAAGTATTTTCCATTAATTAATTATTTCTAATGCTACAAACGATCAATTTTAGGAAAATATTTTTCAAATATATTGGTAAGGTCTTTTGCCAAGGAGTGCATTTATTTATGGCTGTATGGTTAGAGATGCACACTATGTAGCATCACACTTGACCCCTTTGTAGATTGTTGCTCTCGAAGTCTACTGATGACTTCTATGAGCCCTGGGAAACAAACAAGGCCGCAGATTGGGTCGTTAAAGCTCATCAAGCAAATTCTCTACCTAGTAATTGGTTTTTATATCCTCCTCAACCTTTAATGTCAATCTTATGCTTAGATGTTCCAACTGAATGGTCCCCTTAGTGGGCTAGTAATGAAAGAATGATATTTCGACCAAAAAAAAAAAAGTCTACTGATGACTTCAAGCTTTATTCCTTTGACCAATGATACTGAGGTTAAGAGGGTAGCAATTCCTTCAGAAGAGGTCCTTTTATACCCTTTCTAAGAATAATGAACCCTCATTCTCATGTAAGCTCCTCTTTTTGTCTAGCATCTTCCACAAATAGGGCCTTGCCAAGTTTCAGTCTCGGATGTTCCTATCTGGCGAATCGGTAGAACCAGGATTGATCCAAAGATGAAGTGATGATAAGATTGATGACTAGGGAAGAGTTGGTGATAAATGATTGACATCCTCTCCAATAAAGTTAACTTTTCCAGCTGTAGAACAGCATAATGGAGGTGTGGTGCAAGATCATGGCCAGGTGTCTTATTAGAACTAATAATAGAATGAAAATAAATAAATAAATAAATAAATAAAGAGAGATTAACACTCTACCCACTGAGTTATATTCTTTCTGAGCTTCCACATGTCGACCACATGTCGAATTAAAAATGCCATATGAGAGATGGGTGGTTTAGGGTATACTTTGATCAATGTTTTGGAACCATTTGAATGGATATAATTTAACATGGCGACTTATGTGGAATGTCTCATTAGGCAAATACCATGCAAGACCTATCACATCAAGGTCAAGAAGAAAGCGACTCTTCATTTTATTATTTTACTACTTAAAGTACATGGCTCTCCAATCAGTAGCGGATGCCAATTTCGATGCAATTTTTTGAAAGGATCCGTATGAGATTGCTTTCTATGCATTTATGAAGAACTGAAAGTGATCCAACTCTAAAAAGATGACTTTTCTGTGTGCACACCGCGGTTCTTTTTTTTTTTTAGGTTTTACGCCTGTAACTACTGCAAAAAGGCAGGTAAGAAGGGTTATAGGCAATATGTACTTGATGACTATTGAAAAGTAGGATGATATTTTTTAGAGCTTTTAAGGCGCTTCGGTTTGGTTACGGACTAATGGTTCTTGAATTGGTAGAGGTTGCTGTATCTTCTGTGCATTTGTCACATGTTCGTAGAACCTTTATGTATGTTTTTTTTTTATCAATTGTTAGGTCAAATGTCATTCAATCATTTTTTAAATGCGATCCAAACACCAAAAATACCCCACGAAAGAAACGAATGAAAACTAACCATTTTCACCAAAATGGTTTCCCGGAAAACATTTTCCAAAAAACGTTACGTTTTCCTTACAATTTTTTTTTTTAATTCTTGATTCTGTTCCAAATCTACTTCTTGGAAAAAAAAAATAGAAATTTGTTCCCGACAAAAATTTTACCAAAGAATCCCTAACGCCCGCCGGCCATGTTTGGATTCGAACTTCCTAAGGCCTGGACTAATAGTTCTTGAGGGAGGAGCTGTATCTTCTGTGCATTTGTCACATGTTCGTAGAACCTTTATGTGGGTGAAGTTTTTTTTGACAGAAACTGCTTAAAACTCACGTTAGATATATTGTGAGTGGATTTTCTTTTCCTGATGTATTGCAAATACTAGATGTTTGTTAATAGATAACCAATTGATTGGAACCACTTTTGAGGAAGGGGAAAATTAAGAAGATGACGAAGAATGCTTCCCGATAGGATGCTGATATTGGCATAGATGATGTGCCTGGACATACTCCTACGTTGTTCAGAGTGTGTGCGACAAGGATGACAATGCCTTTGTGTTGTTATATCTCAATATGTAGAAAGCAAGCTTTGTCTAGTTATTTCTCACCTATTGTTACATTCGTCCAAATTAGCACTGATATTAGCTGCTCGAACTGAAGGTGGAAATGTGCAAGTGTGATGCCAATAATGTCAAAGGTCGCGAACTGCTGGCAAAATGAATTTGGTTTATATGTCGTATACAATTGCCAGGAAAATTTGATGAAATAGTCATTATAAGCTTGCTTCATTTTTTACCGAAAAGTGGTCCTTTTGAGATCTTCAGCTTTTCTAATTTTTTGTATGATTACCCCCAAATTCTGACACAGGATTGGCTGATTAACATTTCCTTCTCTTTTGCTTAATTGTTCTTTTCTGACAGTTGTAGACCGTAGTTAAACGAATGGTATATAACCAATGTCAATAAAGTGGAATTGTACAGCTGTTTCTTGAATAAAAGATGCGGCATGGTCCTCAGAGAGGCGTATTATGGGTCGCCTAATATGAGCTACCATAAGGTTAATATTGAGATAGTAAAAGGCAAGATACTGAAGATAACAAGGCTGTGTAAGGAAGGATTCGAACTTGGTTCCATAGGTAAGTTAGAAGTCATAGGTTGGTCATCTTGCTGCTGACTGCTGGTTCTTTGGACATCTGCTGAAATGTCGGGCATGGCAATGGTTGCTGGGGTGATAATTTCTTGCTTGGAACCAGCATTGACAATGGTGTCAGTAATGGCAGTGACGTTGATGGTCTGAACGGCACCTTGGTCAGTGAAGCCGCACATTTGCATGTCGATTGGAGCGCTGATCGCATCAGTAGATAGAGTTTGCTCATCAGCAGTTCTGTGATTCTTTTCCGCATTGGGTGAAGAAGCAAGAATAGCCTCCTGCGTTTTGTTGGAGTGGACCCTTCGCCCTTTTGTTTCTTAACGGTCGGTGAAGTGGATGGGCGCTTCCTACTAGTGCCTTCGGTGGTGCTGCTACGGGATGATTTGGACCCTATAGTAAGGAATGAAGCATTGGATATGCCAAAAGGAACAGTAGAAATCATGTGAGTACCTGATGTCGTTGTCCTTTTGGACGTCTTACAAGTGCCAGGAGAGGAGTGTTCTTTAAGTTTCTTGGTCTTAGGAGGAAAAGGGTTGCTAACCTTCACTCTTTTGATGATAAAGTTGAAGTCCTGCTCGAATATGTTCGCTTTAAAAACCCACGAGTCTATGAATTCGCTTGTAACTCCAGGATGAGGTCTAAACTCTCTGATGACATGTCGATTAAAAATCTCATCTGTAATTCGATGACAGCAGTTGAAAAGCCTTGTTGCTGGTTGACACATGATGATTACTCTTCCAGAATTGGTACTCCATTGAAATACAGGATAGGCATGGGAATGCCCAGGATAAGCCCAAATTGTCCTGCACGACACCGCAGGGAATACATTTCTAGCCCAGGCTCGAGTTTCCCTTTAGAGAACAATTTTAAGGGAAGGTCTACGGGAGTTAGAACAGAGAGCCAGAATTTTCGCATCTTGTTTGGATAGGTGAAGTTGAAGACTTTAACAAAGTCGAGATTGCGAAGAGGGCAAAAGTCAGCTGTATAAGTACATGGCCAGAAAAGAAAAGAAGGAAAAAAAGAAAAGTGCATGATCATAAAACCAATCCAGAAAATACTGAAAAGAAGAAATGCCTGCGGGAATGGTTTTAAGACGATAACTCAGTTGTTTACATTCTCTGGTGTCTGGAATGTAGGGTTCAGCCTTGAAACTCCTACAGCGAGGCGGAGCATGTTTGACACCCGAAAACAAGGAAGGAAAATCAAGCTTCACCCATGTCGGAAGGATATCGAAAGGACAGGCGTCTTCGTACATAGATGCAGAAGCCTGTGATTTAGTCCCCAGTAGAGAATGGCCAGTACAACGCGCCTCAAAGCAAAGTGCTTGCCTTCAGCGAGGTAACAAAGCCAGGTTTGCCAAATCCTTCGAGACGTGCTTTGGTAGCCAGAATAACAAAAAGGCTGCGTGTTCTTTTCGAGTGACCTCACCTAAGTCTTCGCAAAAACGGCTCATGAAAGTGGCTCGAGAAATGTCCTCCATGCGATCAAAATAAGTGCATTTAGCAGGTTTGGCGGAAGCTCTATCTTCCCCCCATGGACTGAGCCTAGTGATGGCAAATAGGTCGAGGAGAGTGGTCGACATGGCCTGAACCAAAGAAAGAAACGGATGGTTGATGGAGACCAGAAACTAGCCAAGCCGGCCCATTGTCCTAAGTCAAGTTCAAAATAGCAGAATTGAAGAGCCTAGTCAATTTGCGCGGACTCCCAGGCTGATTCTTTCTGAGCCCTTCTCCCCAAATACCATCGGAATAATGTGGGTCAAAAAGGGAAAGGATTTTGGATCTGAGTAGGTTCTTAAAATGTTCAAGCAAATAGAAACAAACTAGAGATTTGCCTTAGGGTGGGAGATGTCACCTCTCATATTTCCACTCATTCGAGAAATTTTTTTTGGATGGGACTAGAGGTGGTGAAGGTAAACACCACGTCAGTACTTTGATATTAGTTATCGTCGAATAGGGGAGTATAGTAACTTTTCGTGCTTGAAGTGATATAGGGTGGTATCAAATCCACTCTTTCCCTTAAGAAGTCCAAAAGAATTCAATAATGTGCTTAATATGGAATGGAAGCTTTTCATCTTGGTACCAAGCAAAGCAATCTTGGAGAGACAAAGGGACTTGAGGCTTAATAAACCTAGGGCTCAAAATTACCTGGTCGGGTTCAGTTGTAGAGTCATTAAGCAAAGAAAGGAGATGATTGTTGTTATTTTCATCTTCTCGAAGTTGATCAAAGCGAGACAGGTACGCCGAGGGTGGAAACGCAGGAGATTGATTCTTGGGCGACATCGCAACTCTAACTACTAGGAGGAAAATCCAAAACCAAGAAAGGTGATTTAGCTCGAGAGATTTGTGACGAAGGAGAGAAGTGAAAATGCAATCTTGGGCTCGATGTAAAAAGATGGAGTAAATCCCAAGTAGCAAAACCCGCTGATCGCGCGACGTGTCCAATTGAGATGGGAGAAGATAAAATAATTGTCAGGATTTCAGTACATTAATAGGCTTTGTTTTTTTTCAAGGCTATATGTTGACGACAAAAAATAACTCAAGTCATGATGGATTCTTGAGTGTCCATGGTAAGTTGTCGAATTGTTACAAAATCGGTGATTAACACGAGTGGTCGTTATCGATGAAAGAAGAATCGAGAAAGACTGGTAATCGACGTATGGTAACTTGAGGGCTGTTTGTTTTTGTTCATGGTTCATTTTTATGAACATAATTTTTATTCTTTTATTTCAAGAAATAAAAAATTTCTAAGTAAACACGTTTATTTGCGTTTTTGTTCCAAATCTATTTTTTTGTTCTCGAAACAAATTTAGAATAGAAAAAAAAAAAAAAAATTGTTTTTTATTCCCGTAACACTTCTGAAAAACAATTTTTTCTCTCTTATTTTTCCTTCTCTTTCTTTTCTTCTTCTTTTCTTATTCTTTGCCGGCGACGACCGCCGAGGGTCGGCGACCTCGCGGAGCGTCGCCGGCCCCCGGTGAGGCTCGGCCTCACCTTGGCCGGGCGAGCTTGAGCTCGCCCAGCCAAGGCAAGGCCGCCGGCCCTCGTCGGCGATCGCCGGCCTTGGCCAAGGCCGCGACGGACCAAAAGGAAGAAAAAAAGAAAAAAAGGGAAAAGGGAAAAGAAAAAAGAAAATAAAAATATTAAAAAATTAAAAGAAACAAAAAGTTTATACAAGTTTACCAAACGTGTTCCTGTTTTTTTTATTCCAAAGCAAGTTTACCGAACGCGTTCTTTCTATTTAAAAATTGTTCCTCGGAACAAAAATAGTTTTTTTTTTTTTTTATTTCTGTTTTTTGGAACAATTTTTAAAAATATAAACGTTACCAAACGCGCAGCCTTGAATGACCAATTAAAGAACAAATGACAGGGAGCCCAAGACAGTTGTCGACGTACAACACCGGAGGGTCAACCACATCCGAAGAAAATCAAACTAATAGGAAGCTTGATGATTGTCAGTTGTCACTGCTTATGGATGAGAATATGCAATTAATGATCTTGAGCGCGGAGCTGAAAATCTCAAAGGCGGTTGAAGTTCATGCCTCTTCAATTGCTTATTGACGGTTGCGCTTTGTACATGCTTATATAAGGCCGAATAGAATCAATTATAAAGGATCAACAATCAATCACACTTATCAATTTTTCTGCAGTACTTTATCAATTCTTTACCAGCAATTCTTTATAACTTTAGAAAATATAGTTTGTCCCATGTCCATTATTTCCTGTTTGAATCGCCACAGAGCCCAATTCACTTTAAGAAACCAAAGATCAATTCTTTGGTGAAAGGTCTTTTATCAACGACCATTTTTTATGAAATAGTTATTTATAGTAAAACAAAGAAAGCTCACGTCTTTACTCTAAGGGCATGTTGACCCAAAAAATAATCCGGTTATCGATAAACACATGTCTAGCATTTGGATGAAATCAAACTTGTGAATAGCACATGAACATGAAGAATCATGTGCATGGCAATGAGTGTCACTTCACATATGCCAGCTTATCGACAAACATAGAGATAAACATGTGTATCAACATTGGTGTTCATCAATGCCATATGTCTAGTTATCGAAATATGTTGCGGATAGTCGGTAGCGTCCAGATAAGCATCAACGATGAATGATTATCAAACAGACGTTGAAACACAATTTTGAAATTGCAAATTGACAAGACAATTAAAATCAAGGGTGCACATTTTTTGAGAGAACAATTATTGCTTGAAAGCAAGCTCGTGGGACAACCATCCTTACAAAAACCATTATAAATACCATCAGCCACCTAGCAGAGAGCCCCAGTACAAATCGAACCAAATATTATCTTTCAATTACCTTTTGTTTTCCTGTACTGTACTGTAGTTTTCTAATTTGTATCGTCGATTAATTGCTGGCATAATATCTTCACCTTTATGTTTTTGGGTTATATCGTTGATTAAATTCTAGCGGAGCCTACTTACGTTTGGTTACCCTATAAAGTCAGGGCATTTGGACCTTGTTGTCGATTAAATTCCAACACGATTTGAATCTCTATGATCTTGTTCGAATTTGAAAGTGTTGATTCCTTTTGCTTGTGCTTAGTGATATTTTTTGCCTGAAAAATCGAATAACTACTTTTGGTAAAGAATATTTCATTGCGGGAATAATTCCAGTAAAATATTTTTTTGGCATGCCTGGTGATATCAATGTTACTAATTTGAGAAAATACCATGTCACATACTACAAGTCAACTTGACCTTGACAATGCTAGCAATAATTCATCACCACGACCTACTAGTGAGAGAGTGGATGCGTTGAGTTATCAATGGCACATTTGGTGTTAGATCAAGCACAAAGAGGAGATGTGAATGTGCCGACGCAACTTACTGAAGAACATAGAAGGCAAATAGAGCCAAGTCCGTGTTGGATATTTCAATAATATTTTGAAATATTTACAATAATAGCTTCGATAAAAGTTATGACCGCATTGAAGACCATCATTATTTTTAATGGTCACATAACGGTTTCTTAACAGTCATATAACGGCTTTTCAATCGTTTTGTAACGTTTAATTTATTTCTCAAATAAATCCTTCATTATTTTACAACGGCTCTTTTAACGGCTCTATTTTGTCTGAATATAAAATCTTATAAGACAATCTTAAAAAATATATACACTAAATGAAATAGAGAATATTCTTTCTTTAAAAAAAAAAATCTTTCCTTTCCTTTTCCTTGATGGGTTATACACAACGTTGTTTCTGTTCCCCTTAATATTTAGTGCGGAATATAGAAGAAGGTCTATTGTATCTTGGGAGGATAGCCGTCAGAAGCCTATCCCATCGAGTTTCGCACTTCGAGGGGTGGAATTATCCTGAAGGACAGTGCTTACGCTTGCACGCCTCAGACAAATTTATTTATTCTCATTAGCTTATTTCCTACAATCTTAAGGATAAATCCCATGGAGCATCAAGTTGATACTACTGCTGATGCCTCAATCTCCACCAGTCCAGTTGCACTACCACCACTATCACATATGTCTTATGCCAAACCATTCCCCGACATATCGAAGATCGAAGTTTTTAATGGCAACAATTTCAAAAGGTGGCAAGAAAGGGTTTTCTCTATCCTAGATGTGCACGGCGTGGCTTTCGCACTTATGGAGGCCGAACCAACTGATAACAAGCTTCGAGATCAATGGATACATGTTAATAAGGTATGTAGGCACACAATTATTAGTACTCTTTCTAATGAATTGTTTGATGTCTACTGTTCGTACAAGGAAGCGAAACAAATATGGGACTCCATGGCTACAAAGTACACTGCCGAAGATGTGGGTAGACAAAAATTTGTAATCGGAAATTATTATCGATGGGAAATGTCCGATGATAAGGAGATCAAGACACAAATCAATGAATATCACAAGCTAGTGGAGGACTTGAAGGCAAAAAACATCAATTTACAAGAATAATTTATTGTGGGCTTGCTGATTGAAAAGTTGCTTGAGTCTTGGAATAACTACAAGCAACAACTCAAGCACAAGGACAAGCAATTGTCACTAGCCGATTTGATCGTGCATATTATCATTGAGGATACAACTCGCAAGGAGATCAGAGCTACCAAAGCTAAGGAAATTGCTACCAGGGCAAATTTGGTGCAAGGCAAATCTCAACATCGCCAAAACATGTATTATAACAAAAAAAACCTCATTACAAACCCAAGGTTGCTCACCCCACTTTCAAAAGAAAGGCTCTTGCTTTGTTTGTGGAAAACCGGGTCATCATGCAGCACACCGCAGAAAGAGAATAATGGGAAATGACAATCATGCTAAACCAAAAGTCATTTTGGCTGTGGTTATTTCCCAGGCCAACATTGTGGCCAATGTGAAAGAGTGGGTGGTAGACTCAGGTGCTGCCAGGCATATTTGTGCAAACAAAAATGCCTTTTCCTCCTAGACGCCAGTAGGGGAAGGAGGAGAAATTATTTATCTTGGTGATTCAAGAACAGCTCAAGTTCTTGGGAAAGGAAACGTTCTTCTCAAGCTCACATCCGGCAAGACTTTGGCCCTGAATGATGTATTACATGTCCCTAATATAAGGGCAAACCTGGTCTTAGTAGCGCTTTTAGGAAAGGTTGGGGTGAAGGTGTCATTCGAATATGATTAAGATTGTAATGACAAAAAATAACGTCTTTGTGGGAAAGGGTTATTGTAATCAAGGACTTTTTGTTCTTAACATTTCCAATGTTATCAATAAAAATGCTACTACTTTTGCTTACTTGGTTGAATCTATTGATTTATGGCATGGTAGATTAGGTCATGTTAGTATTTCTTATATTAAGAAAATGCAAAAACAAGGTTTAATTTTTGGAATTAAAAACCCATGTTTTAATAAATGTATAATATGTGCCGAAACAAAATTAACAAAAAAGCCTTGTATTTCTGTAAATAGAGAATCTAATTTGTTGAGTTTAATTCATACTGATCTAGGAGATTTAAAACAAACTATGACTAGAGGAGGTAAAAATTATTACGTGACCTTCATTGATGATTATTCTAGATTTACTAAAGTTTATTTGCTTAGGCATAAAGATGAAGCTTTTGATATGTTCATTTTGTATAAAGCTAAGGTAGAAAACCAATTGAATAAAAGAATAAAAAGAATTAAATTGGATAGAGGTGGAGAATATGTATTACTTAACAAATTTTGTGAAAATGAATGAATAATTCATGAAACTACGCCTCCTTATTCCCCTGAATCTAATGGCATAGCTGAAAGGAAAAAAAGGACTTTGAAAGAGATGATGAATTCTATGCTTGTTAGTTCTAATGCTCCAAATAATTTATGGGCTGAAGCTATTTTATCTGCATGTCACATCCAAAATAGAATACCTCATAAGAAAACAGGTAAAACACCCTATGAATTTTGGAAAGGTTATTGTCCTAATTTAAAATATTTGAAAGTGTGGGGGTGTCTTGCTAAGGTTATGCTTCCCAATTCTAAGAAAAGGAAAATAGGCTCTAAATCATCTGATTGCATGTTTATTGGTTATGCTGAACATAGTGCTGCATATAGATTTCTTGTATTAAAAAGTGACGTGCTTGATAATAATACTATAGTTGAGACAAAAAATGCAAAATTTTTTTAGCATATTTTTCCATTGAGTGTTGATACTATTTCTCCTGCACCTCTTCATAAAAACGTTTTCGAAAATTCAAATGATGAATTGAGAAGGAGCAAAAGAATAAGGAAAGAAACTTCTGTTGGGAATGATTTTTATACTTATCTTATTGATAATGATCCTTTGAATTATTCTGAAGCAATATCTTCCTCAAAAAGCAATTTTTGGAAAGAAGCTATAAAAATCGAGATTGATTCTATCTTACAAAATCAAACTTGGAAATTAGTTGATTTACCACCCGGTGCAAAACTGATCGGTTGTAAATGGATTTTTAAAAGAAAATATAATCCCGATGGTTCTATTGATAAATATAAAGTAAGATTAGTTGCAAAAGGTTTTACTCAAAAACAAAATGTTGATTATTTTAACACTTTTGCTCCAGTTACGAGAATTTCATCAATTCGTGTTTTAATTGCTTTGGCTTCTATTTACAAACTTATTGTTCACCAAATGGATGCTAAAATAGCTTTTTTAAATGGTGTTTGGAAGAGGAAATTTACTTGGTGCAACCTGAGGGCTTTATTTTTCTTGGCCAAGAAAAACAAGTTTATAAACTTGTTAAATCCTTATACAGCTTAAAGCAAGCACCAAAACAATGGTATGAAAAATTTGATGATGTTCTAGTTAATAATGGTTTTTTCTCTATTGGAGTAGATAATTATGTATACATAAAAACTGTTGATGGTGAATCTATAATTATTAGCTTATATGTTGATGACATGCTTATTTTTGGTATGTGTATTGATGTTGTGAATGAAACAAAATGTTTTTTGACTTCTAAATTCGATATGAAGGACATGGGGGAAGCTAATATTATTTTGGGTGTTAGAATCATAAATAGTGATAGTGGCCTAATGCTTACTCAAGCGCATTATGTGAAGAGGCTACTTAAAAAATATGATCACTTTGATGTCAAACCTGTGAATACTCCTTATGATTCTAATATCCATTTAGTGAAAAATAAAAAGGATGGTGTGGCTCAGTCTAAGTATGCTCAAATTATTGGGAGTTTGATGCATTTGATGAATTATACTCGACCTGATATAGCTTATGCTGTATGTAGACTGAGCAGATATACACAAAATCACAATGATGATCATTGGACTGCTTTGAGCAGATTAATAAAATATTTGAGAGGAACCATGAATTATGGTATTTTATATAGTGGATTTCCCGTTGTATTAGAATGATACAATGATGCTAACTAGATTTCGGATTCAGATGAGACAAAATCCACTAGTGGATATGTGTTCACCCTTGGTGGAGGTGCTATAACTTGGAAGTCAGCCAAACAAACAACAATTACTAAATCCACCATGGAGTTAGAGTTTGTGGCTCTAGAATTGGCTAGCAATGAGGCTGAGTGGTTAAGGAACCTCTTAGCAGATATTCCTTTGGGAATGAAACCGACACCTTCTGTGTCTATGCACTGTGATTGCCAAGCGGCAATAGCCATTGCAAATAATAGAACTTTCAATGATAAAAATAGACACATCTGATTGAGACATGATGTAATAAAGCAGCTGCTTAAAAATGGAATTATATCCATCGATTTTGTAAAGTCATAAGTGAATTTGGCCGATCCTCTGACTAAACCTGTGGGAAGAAAATTAATTTACGACACATCGAGGGGAATGGGACTTAAGCCAATTGAGGAAAAACAACAGTGATGGTAACCCAACCTATGTGATTGGCGATCTCATGAATTAGGTTCATATGGGTAATAACAAGTCACTTGTTGTTCTAATGGTGCACTATTAAAAATTATTGTCCATCCTAAGATGAGAATGGTGCAAAACTACAAGGAAAAAAGAGGTTGAGTTAAGCTCTTAATGAAATTCCATAGCCATTATTGGTAGTATATTAAGCTGCAGAATACACTTGATGGAATCACCTATATAAGTGTGGAGTGGGGCCGCTCCTATGGGAATTTTTGGTGAAAATCTCTAAAGCACTTATGAATAAACCAAGCACGCGCATGGCCTATTAGCGCAAAACCGCGTTGAACAACAAAGTTTGTGGGAGTGCAATGTGATTGATGAATATTATAATTCACAAAAGAAATTTTTGGTTCATAGAAGTTTCAAACTTCACCAGTAATTTCGTGAATTATATTTCATTTTTTCTAGGGCTGGTTCATAGCCTAACAAGGACCGGTTCCGATGCATTACACTCCAATAACCCAACATCATATTAATTTTTTATTTTCAAAATCTTTTGAAATATGTGGGGGATTGTTGGATATTTCAATAATATTTTGAAATATTTACAATAATAGCTTCAATAAAAGCTATGATCGCATTAAAGACCATCATTATTTTTAACGGTCACAAACGGTTTCTTAACGGTCATATAACGGCTTGTCAATCGTTTTGTAACGTTTAATTTATTTCTCAAATAAATCATTCATTATTTTATAACGGTTCTTTTAACAGCTCTATTTTGTCTGAATATGAAATCTTATAAGACAATCTTAAAAAATATATACACTAAATGAAACAGAGAATATTCTTTCTTTAAAAAAAATCTTTCCTTTCATTTTCCTTGCTAGGTTATATACAACGTTGTTTTTGTTCCTTCTAATATTCAGTGCGGAATATAGAAGAATGTCTGTTGTATCTTGGGAGGATAGCCGTCAGAAGCCTATCACACCGAGTTTCACACTCCGAGGGGGCGGAATTATTCTTAAGGATAGTGCTTACGCTTGCACGCCTCAGACAAATTTATTTATTCTCATAAGCTTTTTTCCTACAGTCTGATAATGTTGTCTACTATAAGAATGTTGGAGGAATACCAAAATGAATTGACCAACCACACAACAGAACACCTTATCGATGTGATTGAGCCATTGATTGTCCATACTTCCCAAGAGTGTGTGCATGGGCAATATGGGACATCAATTAATCCAGTTCAACCACAAGTCAACCACACTGTTGCTATATTTATTGGGTATGTTTCTTCGCCTGCTACTGCCCAAATCACTTTTGGTACTATTGGGCAGGTCATGCCACATCCACCACCACTTAGGATCCTACAAAGAACAAAGCTATCGGCACGACCCAGACTTGTGGGTCGATGCTGGCCAATGGAAGTAATCTTGTGAATCCATTACAAAGGAGCGAAGCCATTAGTACAACCCAGAACTGTGGGCTGACTATGACCAACGGGGGTAATCTACCTAATCCAGTTCAGGTTAAAATAAGTGGGAACGATAATGGTGGGATGGTGAACCAAAATCCTCAGCAGAATGCATCATTGCAATTATTGAACATGTGCAACCACTTGGTGCCATGCCTCAACGCAATCTCATGCCCATAACATATGGGTCCAATGTTACCATTGACAATTAAGGTGCACCTCCAATCCCGCCAAGGGCAAGACATTCCACTACAACATCTCCCATAACAACCGGCTCCGCAACCGTTTCCACAAAATGTTCCACATTCATTTCTGCAGCAAATTCTACAACCATTACAGCAACTACCACGGTACTTACCACGACAATTAATTCTACAACCACTTTGTACGGACATCGTGCAACGGTACTTACCACGACAATCAATTCTACAACCACTTTCTAATTTCTATGGACATCCTGCAACAACCTGTACTGTAGTTTGTACCACAACCATTGCCACAACCCATTCTTGGCGCTCGACATGCCACTACGCTTGTTGCATTCGCACATGGCTTGATTCAAAGTTAATCAAAATTTCCCTACCACGCATGTGAATTAGACTTCCACAATTCTGTTCACCTGATCTTTTAAGTCCTCACGAACCTCTCATTCTCTTTGACTTATTTACCCTTAAGCTCCTTCCAGTCTTGTAAGTTCTTTCACATACAAATTCAATGGTGTTGAGTCATCAATAGATATCTAAACAGGAATAACAATCACATAAGATAGTTTTATCATTATTGAAATCCTTGGGAGTTTTCTTAATGATACCCTTTTTTATAATGACAAAACCGTTTACGTATATGCAGATGCAATTAAACATATGTGATTAGAGATTTGATATAAAATAAAATAAGATGTAAATTGCTTTTGACATTTAAAGAAATAAGTGTAGTAACAGTGTGCGATAAGTCACCTTAAAGATAATCATTAAGAAAATGATATGAGAATTTTGCAGCCAGTCCAACTTTAGTGGAACTTGTGTTATCTTAATTTGTTATGCCCGTAGATGAAAAACAGGCCAAGTTCTGCCACTACCTAATATCGATTCATTTATTTCTTGAAATATGCATTTTTTTATTAGTTACTTTTTAACTATTCAAAAACGAACGGGTTAAATTATACTTTTCTCCTTTTCTTGTTTAGGAACGGGCGGATAGGTCTCCATTTAGCTTTTTCTTTCCCTTTTTAAACTAGTGACGGCCTCAACTTAGTCCGTCATCTTCTTCAGGTGTAAGGTATGCGCGGCTAAGAGGCCTCCGCTAGTAGTAGCTTGTCCCCACTGATGGTACTGCTTTGTTTCTGTTCTCCAACGTCTTTATCGTTCGGATATCTCACTTCCTTTTGCAATTCATAAGTTAGAATCTCTAGCCTCGAGGAGCAGAGCAGAAGAGAGTGACAGACATATCAGACATGGGAGGCTCGGAAAAGGCTAAGATCCTCGCAAGCGAAGCCCTCCAAAAGGTTTGGCTTTACTGTGTCGACATCATCGCGTGTTTAACTATCGATTAATCGATCATCAGCTTCGCGCTAAGTTAAAGGGTACGGTTTGTGATCTCTCTAGGGGTTGTTTTTATGACACTTCTGCGAGTTTAGTTAACCGTGCACGGAGAGACTTCGAGAAAAATCCGCCGGAAAAGAGATGCCATTAAGAAAATCGAACTCTTCAAGATACCTGCTCGGAGGAAAATCTTATTGTCGTGTGCATGTACATCCTGCTGGTACAGTTATTGCACTTGCAAGATGCCTCTCAAGACTGCCATCGCTGGATCCTTTTCACGGTCCACACCAATAAGATATGAAGTAAATTTCGTTTCCGAGGGTTTTATTTTAATTTTTCCTGAATAAACGGTTATGCACTCGATAAAGGATTGCGTACACAGGAAGAGAGAACATTCTGTGATTGGAAAGTGAAATAGTGGAACTTCATTTTAGTTACTCTTTATTACGTTGTAATTAATAAAGAGGACATCGCAGTTAAAATTCACCAAAGATACTAGTGACGTCAATCTTTTTTTTCGTGCTCGTGTCCCTGGTTATCAAAAAAAAAAAAGTTGGGTCTCTCTCTCTCTCGAAATGAGAGAAATTTATGTTGTTGTTTTAGTTATACATATTTGGAAACACTAATGTTGGTGTCTTTGTGGTGTGCTGATGATGCAGTACATATTGGAAACGAATGCATATCCGAGAGAGCACGAGCAGCTGAAAGAACTCAGAGAGGCCACAGTTCAGAAGTACCAGTACTGGTGAATTTCTTGGATTCATAACAGTCATCCACTCTCATCAGCCAAAATAGCTTCTTTAAATCCACCAGAGCGTTTTACTTCCCGCAGAATTAAGTAAATTTTTTGAAATTTTCATCTTAATCTTCATTATCAAGCCAGAAATCTTTACTTTCGAACAAGATGTCACCTATGAATGTAATGGAATTCATTTCAAACTCACAAAATTAATAGGGTATATAGATATTTCAAAACGACATGTTATTCTTTTTATATTGCAAATCTACGGGATGGTTGATGACGTGATGTGTGAAACCCCCCATATGTCCGATATATTGCACATAAAAATAAGCTCACCTAGCGGTGCGTGATGTTCACGAAACATTAATGATTGCCGTGAATGATAAATATCGAATAATTTAATCGAATAGGTTTTCTATTTCTGCTGCAGGAGTTTGATGAATGTGCCTGCTGACGAGGGGCAACTGATCTCCATGATGTTGAAGCTGATGAATGCGAAAAAGACCATCGAGATCGGAGTCTTCACCGGCTATTCTCTCCTCACCACCGCACTTGCACTTCCAGACGATGGCAAGGTAATAAACAATAATTCCATTTAATTTTGACATGGTAAGTATCTTAATTTCTTTTAACCGTGATGAAATTCGTTCCATAATTGAACAAGTTATCTCCTTATCGTGTAGATAATAGCGATGGATATGGATAAGGAGGCTTATGAAACGGGCCTGCCGTTTATCAAGAAAGCCGGAGTCGACCATAAGATCAACTTCATCCATGCAGATGCTTTCTTAGTTCTAAACGACCTTATAAAAATGTAAGTATGTGCTTGTCCAATGCTATCTAGGTTAATATCATCATAACTCTCAAATTGGTATCCACGACACATTTGTACCAAATTAATGTCCGTCTTACAAAAAATTCTCAAACTAGAAATAGTATGACACATTTAATTCCAAACTAGTGTTCGTCTTAAAAGAATTTCCAAACCAATAACCCTCGTCCAAACTACACTCCCTTAAAATGCATACTTGCCGACTCACATATTGCAGTCATGATATATTAGATGGAATACTATTGGAAGGTGGATTTCAGTTGGGGGTATCGATTTGGTTTTTTTTCATTTTACTTTGCGAGACGAAAATTGATTTTGGGTAAAATACTTCATTGAAAAACCGGTTTGGGATTTTTAATAGGGGTGTTGCTAGGCTGACAGTGCCTTTTCAACCACAAACGGCCATGGAAGTAATATTGGCAACTGGAAGCATAATATGGACACGTAGCAGATTTTAGAAAGAATCTTGACAAAAATTTCTCAGATTTTGGACAATATTCTTTTTTTTTTTTAAATAGATAATGAAATTAACAAAAAGAAAATATAATGGATGCTTGTGAACTTTTTTTAATAGCTTCGAAAATAACTATTTAAATGTAAAACTCAATTATTTCATTGTACTTGCGACAATAATTTCACATATTATTGATGCAAAGAAAGTCATATCAATAACCCACAGTGTATTTCACTAATTTAATGAGATTCTGAAATATTATCGAACAAGTGAAAAATTTTGTACACTACAATGAGTCTCGTTGTGGCATTTGTTGAACTAAGACACAATGTATACTTATCTAGTTAAGATATGTTAAATTGAAATTTGGCTAGCACGGTGAAAAAGTTGGGCTATACAAAATATAAAAAAGGGAAGTGAGGCAAAAAATTTAATCAAACAAATTCAATATTCTATAAATTTTTACATAAATTTAATTTTGGATATACAAAATGATCATCTCTTTGATTTTTGAGTTAACTTGGATCGCTTTGACTCAAGTTGAATTTATCGATACTTTAAGTTGTACAAATAAAGATTCAAGTGTTAATTTTGGTAATTGTGATCATTTTGTTAAATCATGAATATAATTTTTGGGAAATGCTTAAGCAACAATCACTGTTATTATTGCTAAGTAACGGTGGCATGTAAGCCACAAGATGTAATTGATAGAAAAGGCAAGACAAAATAATTTCTTTCCCTCCATTACAACTAGTGTTATGCTAGTGTCACGGGCCGATCGATTGGGATCGTGACCGCGCGGCGACTCGGGCAACTTTGGATCACCCAAGCCAAGCCTTGCTCGATCAACGCTCGCACACTCGCTTGCACACCCGGATCGTAGAGAGAGAAAGCTTCTAGAGAGAGAGGCTCTTGAGAGAAAGGAACTTGTATTACTGAAAAAAGTTGGATGGATACAAATGAGGGGGAGGGCACCCCTTCTTATACTCGAGGCCCTCTGATTACATCCGTTGATATAGATCTTAGCCGGCGGACGAGATTGCACCGCCTCAACTACCGACACTAATGGCGGCTACTAACCACCGACATAAATGAAAGCTATCAACTACTGACATAAATAGAGATAGAGTCTAATTACGGTTCTGACCGCATTTGGATATTTCGGGGAAAAGACTTGGCGAGAACCCGAGTGAGAGCAGGAGATCCTCCAAGGCTGCATCACGGTTGTCCTCTGGGAACCTCTTGGGTTAGCCTTCTTTTTGCCCGTGACATTCTCCCCCACTCAATCGAGCGACGCCCTCGTCGCTCACAGCTCGACGGGCAGCCTTCCTCGCACGAGCACGGGCTCTCTTCTTTTGATTTTGCTTGGTACGGATGCTCACAAACGAAGGTCCACACCCTTCCATGATCAGCTCAGACTTGGCGCACGGTTCCACCTTCGGCTTGGACGGAGCACGCGGCGCGCACTCAACCTCGGGGAAGAGCACTTGGATTGGCATGGCATGTGTTGGAGTAGGATCCAACTCTACCTTCGACTTCACCTCGGCCAGCTTGTTTAGTCGCTTCTCGGACTTCAAGTTCCTGTCGGTACGTCGGATCGTGGCGATGGTCTTGGTGTCGACCACCCCTTTGATCATGGGGATCGTCATCGGGTATTTCGGGTCAAGGATCATAAGGCACTTGGTCCTCATGTCGATCATGGATCTCACACTATGGAAGAATTGAATACCAAGGATGAGATCATAATCATCGAGAGGGATTACCTCGAAATCCATCATGCCCTTCCATTTGCCGATCTTGACATCCACATCCGAAGTCGACCCTACGCCATGGACGCCTTCCGAGTTGATCGGCTTGAACGTCTTCCCAGTTGGCTCCACGCGAAGTTTCAAGGCCCTTGCAACCTCGGTTGACATGAACATGTTTGACGCACCGGTGTCGACCAAAGCGTAAAGCGTTCGGCCACCCACTTCGACCTCCACGAAGAACATGTCCGTGTTCGGTGTGATTTCTCCTTTGGACGGCGATCGAGCTCGGACGGAGTTGATTGTCTTCACGCCTCCAAGTTGGATTTGCCGCTTTTCTTCTTTGGGCTCTTCCTCCACCTCTTCGATGGCTAGGAGGGCGTTGATCCGGCCCTTCGGGCACTTTTGGGTCCAATGTGGACCTTGGCAAATGAAGCAAGGAGAAGGCGGGGGTTGAACGAACTTACTCGTGTAGTTCGTTTGCGGTCGACCCCTTTGGAAGGATGGCTTGGAAGTACCTTCGCCCCATGTCTTGACTCGGCCGTTTTGATCTTTCGGCCCACGGGGAGCATCTCCAGCTTCATCCTCGGATCGATCCGACCTCCACTCTCTTGCCCTATTCCTTGGTTCAGCTCTGGTGAGGTCGACGAGCGACTCGGCCACGCTTAGTGCTCTTGCAAGACTACTCACGTCCCGGCGCTTGAGCTCGAGTAGTGCCCATGGCTTCAACCCATCCATGAACGCTCCGAGGGCCTCCTCTTCGCTTAGGTTGCGAATCTGGAGTTTGAGTTCTGTGAACTCCTTCACGTACTCTCGGACCGTACCTCTTTGTTCGAGGCGATGGAGCTTGCTACGGGCTTCCTGCTGCGCAAACTCGGGGAAGAAGTAGTCTCGGAACTCCCTTACGAAGTCATCCCATGTGTCCACGGGATTGGCACCGCGCCTAGTCTCATCACACCTATTGCGCCACCAAAGCATTGTCGTATCAGTAAGGAACATAGAAGCGGTTCGTACCTTGATCGACTCGTCGTGTATGTTGACGGCACCAAAGTATTGCTCCATGCTCCAGACGAAGTTGTCCACCTCCTTGGCAGATCGTTCGCCTTTGAACTCCTTCGGCTTCGGCACTTCAATTTTGGACATCGCTTGGGCAGGTGCCGCACCGTTGGTGATGCTAAGCTTGCATAGGGTGAGCTCGGTCTTGAGCTCTTGGATCTCCGCCTTCATGGCTTCGACCTCGTCCCTACATGGGCTCACCTCCTCGATCACTTGGACGCGCTCCTTCAACACATCGATCGATGCTTCAAGGGCTTCGTCCTTGTTGTGCAAACGGGCCGTAGCCCCGTTGAGGCCGGTCGTGAAGTCTTCACGAAGCGAAGTCTCAACCTCCATGACCCGGTCTCTCACTTCGTCAAGACCTTCCATGAGTTCGAGCACCGCACTCCGGACCTTCCCGATCTTCTCGTCGAACGCAGTTGCAGCATCCATCGAGGCATCTCTTTTCTTCGCTCGGCTGCGAGGTTCCTTGACTTGCACGGCCTCTCCATCCATGACAGCATCCTGGCTCGACATTCTCTCGAACAGTTGGCGCTCTTCAATCTCTGGAAGCGGATCTCTCCTTTGCTCTGATACCACTTGTCACGGGCCGATCGATTGGGATCGTGACCGCGCGGCGACTCGGGCAACTTTGGATCACCCAAGCCAAGCCTTGCTCGATCAACACTCGTACACTCGCTTGCACACTCGGATCGTAGAGAGAGAAAGCTTCTAGAGAGAGGGGCTCTTGAGAGAAAGGAACTTGTATTACTGAAAAAGGTTGGATGGATACAAATGAGGGGGAGGGCACCCCTTCTTATACTCGAGGCCCTCTGATTACATCCGTTGATATAGATCTTAGCCGGCGGACGAGATCGCACCGCCTCAACTACCGACACTAATGGCGGCTACTAACCACCGACATAAATGAAAGCTATCAACTACTGACATAAATAGAGATAGAGTCTAATTACGGTTCCGACTGCATTTGGATATTTCGGGGAGAAGACTTGGCGAGAACCCGAGTGAGAGCAAGAGATCCTCCAAGGCTGCATCACGGTCGTCCTTTAGGAACCTCTTGGGTTGGCCTTCTTTCGGCCCGTGACACTAGCATCAATTGGTGGTTCACATGTTACTGTTACCTCCAACAATAACAGTGATTGTCATGCTATCATCATACATAATTTTTTTTTTATTGCGAGTGTGAAACATGTTTTACATAGCAAACTTATCAATAGAAATGCTAAATTTATTTCTCTTATAATCAAAATGTTTGAACTTATCTTTTTACATGCAATGTAAAATATTTCATGTTGATAATGCTTTCAATAAAGCTCTTTTCAATTCCCTAATATTTTTCTATTTTCTATTTAATTTAATTTATTTTTTTAATCTAAAGAATCCCACTGGGATTCCTTCAAAAATATTGTGGTTGGGGGAGCACCGTTGCTGTCCAAGTAGTAAAGATGCCGTCACCCCATCATTATTTTTTTAATAGTATAAATTCTATTGTCTGAGATATGCAATATTTTTGGGAAATTCAAAGTTTGTTCATTTGGTCGTAAATTATTACTATTCCACACACGGTGTATGGGAAATCGTGTCGTTGAAACTGGAGGTGGTCGGAGAACTCATTTGACGTTGTCAGTCCGTGCATAAACAATCAATAGATGTAGAGTAACATGCAATCATTGATATTAAAACAAGACCGCCTACTTCAATAGGATAGTTGACGATCAATAGTAGCGTACCATGTAATGTTTAACAAAAAAAAAATTGCAAGTGGATGGGAAAAAAATTTGCGAACGTATCACACATTTGACTATCCGTAGGGAGAAGAAGAGGGGCACTTTGATTTTGCTTTTGTGGACGCCAAGAAGGAGGACTACATCAAGTACCACGAGATCCTGCTCAAGCTGGTGAAGATCGGAGGGGTGATCGGGTACGACAACACTCTATGGTTCGGTGCGGTCGCGCTGTCCGAAGATGAAGAGATGGCGGAGCATCTGAGGGTCGGGAGAAGCCACCTCAGGGAGCTGAATGGCTTCCTGGCGAGCGATCCGCGCGTTGAGTGCTGTCTTCTTTCCGTTGGAGACGGCCTCACGCTCTGTAGGCGCCTCTACTAGAATTCCCCCCGTCGAAGGTCTATTTGACGCTTCGAGAATTTCATGCACGGTGTGTCCTCGAGAGTTAGTAATTTTTATTGTTACTTTGGTTGAATGACCATCGACATATTAACTCGTTGTAATACAATATAAATAAAAGTTGCCTACCGTGCCAACGTCGTACTTAGATTTTCGCTTTATGTTCTGTGTCAATAAATCGATCCTATCTAATATTATGATCAAGAGCTCCAGATGATGAGCAATTATCAGGGAATAGCTTTTTTTTTTTTTTTTTTTGGTAACCGAGGAACCATCAGAGCTCCCTTTTGCTTACGCTATTCGGGGTCACACGACTCCCGGTGCCCGGTGGCATCGTCGAGCCTCCCTGCAAACTGCTATTTAGACGTAAAATCTCGAGGGAGACTAGCCTAGGATGTCAACACTAGGACCCCCCGCTTAAGACACTTTAGCAATGAGAGGGCTCGAACCTCCGACCTCTGCGGTGGAAAGGAAAACGCACATCAACTGCACTGCCCGTGGTTGGGTATCGGGGAATAGTTTTCCCCGGTTCATTTCGCAAAAAATTAATGATTTGAAAAATATTTTCTTAAAAGCAATTCCTGTACAGTCTACAAAAATGAATGAATGAAAAATATATTCGTCATCTGAAAATTGTTTAGACATAAATTTGTATAAATAATGAAAATATTTTCCATTAATTAATTATTTCAATCGATACAAATTATTGCTTTTTGAAAATATATTCCAAATCATTAATTTTTCGTAAAATAAACAAAGCCCAAGATTCATGCATAATTTGAAGGGTTAATATCTTAAAAAACCCCAAACCGGTATACTTGTGATAAATTTACTTCAAACTAATTTTTTGACTACCAAAAATCCAAACCAGTGCACCCGTGACAAGTTTACCCTCTGTTAACTCTCATCAAATTTAACGTTAAATTTGCTAACATGGATGACATATAGTGACATTTTATGGTGACATGACAAGTTCACATGAAAATCATAGAATTAATGTCACGAAAAATTCCAAATTTATCACGGTTGTACCATAAAATTTGTCATAAGTACATCTAATGGAAAAGATGGCTAGTGTCTTTATACCACTAATATAAAGGTATAGCTTTTTAACCTAAAAGCACATCTAATGGAAAAGACAAAAAAAAAGCCCTTAAAAAAATATTTTGCTTCATTTATAATAATCTCCCACTTGAAGATAAATACACCTGATGCACCAAACAATTTTATATCCATCTTCTTCGATAAATAATAACCGAAAAACTTGTGTCTCTGCGATACTCCTCAACAATCAACATGGAGTAATACCAATGGTAGTAGTACAGAAAATATGTTTGTCTCTATCTACTACCTTGGTCAACATGTCAGCTGGATTCTTCGAGCTATCAATTTTCTGTAACTTTAACTCATTATCTTTCAATGCTGACTAGATAAAGTGATAATGCTTCTTGATATGTTTAGTTCTTGAGTAATAAGCCGCATTCTTTGATAAGTATATTGCACTTTGACTATCACTCCACAGTGTACTAACTGATTGTTTTCAAGGTACCTCCTCCATGTAATCTTGTAACCACATGATTTCCTTGGAGGCTTTCATGATCTCCACGTATTCCGCTTATGTCGTCAATAAAGCCACTTCTTTTTGTAATTGAGATACCCAACTCACTACTGTACCTTCAACTATAAAGACATATCTAGTGGTACTCTTACCACTATCTCGATCACTTGAATGATCTGCATCTACAGCAACTCTAGAGATGTATCACCATAACAAAGAGAGTAATTTGATGTACCTACTAGATATCTCAATATCCATTTCATTGTATTCCAATTCTCTCTACTTTGGTTCTGCATATGTCGATTCATAACTCCCATTGCTTGTACAATATCTGGTCTCGTGCTCACCATGGCATACATCAAACTCTCCACTGCTGATGCATATGAAACTACCGCCATCTCATCTCTTAAAGTCTGAGTGCTCGGACACATATCCTTGGAAAGTTTGAAGTGACTCACTAGAGGAATTGCAATCGGTTTTGCCTTATCCATGTTAAATCTCTTAAACACCTTGTTTACATAATATTTTTGCAACAGCCATAATTTCTTATTTTTCTTGTCCCTGATGATTTTCATACCTAAAATATTCTTGGTCTCTCCTAAGTCTTTCATAGCAAATTGCGATGATAACATCTTCTTCACTTCTATGATTCTTTTCATATTGGAGCTAACCACTAGCATGTCATCCACATATAAAGAGAGATGTACGATATCACCATCATCACACTTGCGAAAATAACACAATGATCAGACTTACAGTGTACAAATCCTTTTTCTTCCATAAAACCATCAAACTTTAGGTATCATTGCCGTGGAGCTTGTTTCAAGCCATACGAGCTTTTCTTCAAGCGACATATTATGTGCTCATTACCTTTGACTTCAAAACCCTTAGGTAGGGCCATGTATAATTCTTCACCTAAGTCACTGTATAAAAATGTTGTTTTCATGTAACATCCTCAAAATTCGATCAGAATACGACAAGGGGTTTACTTCTATCAATGCACAATTAGTTGAATTAGATTTTGAATTGGTTCATGAACCATTCGAGAGTGTTAAACCTTTTGGGAAAGGCAATTTAAGATTTTGATGCGTACAACCAAGGAACTCAACCATGGATTGACGATTCGACCATAAGGATTGATGAGGGACAATCTCAAGCCGTTTCAAGCCGATCCAGGAGTGGTTATAGATTGTTTTGATAATAGAATATAATTAGATTGCAAGTAATTCCGCTCGATTACTATATTAATTACGAATTACCCTAAACCAATTCCAAATGATCGTGTACTTCGGAATGAGTAATTGACCTCTCACGATTACATAACAACCGATGATCATCCATGAATTGAAAAAGGGCTTAAATGTAGATTGATATTGAATCAACCACAGGTCAAACTTACGAAATCCCTAAAGGCCGCCCGTTAGTTTTAGTTATGCTAAAGTTGCACTTGATAGATTTCAACCACAAATTCTAGTCCGGTTAAGGATATCGGACTTTAGAGAATTAAGTGACCACCATTAGACATTGCTTCAACAAATTCCTTAATTACCAATAAACTTCGAATTCTTATATAGTGAAATTGGGCGAGAAATTGGAAGCCCAATGGGCTTCATGCCTAATTAAAAGCCCATTAAGCTTGTTTAGGCTCAAATTGGATGAGTTAAGCCCAAACCCAAGCCCTATGTGTATGAATAGTGTGCGTACTGTTCGACCTTCATTGTTTTCCAATTTTATAGGACTTTCTACGTTTCGAATCTTGCAAATCTTCCTTCATAAATTGTTCAAAACATTTTGATCTATAACATACTTTAATTTCAATTTTTTTTTAGGTGAAATGGTTGGTACAAAAGCTTATTCTTTTACCTTGTGAAAACTGCCCAATGTAGCAAAAACGGTGATCTATTTATTTTCTCGATTTTTAATAATTTTTTCTATTTGGAATCTAAACATGCTTCCTTCAACAAAGTTGTAGAGGACATCTATATATACAACATACTAAAATTTCAAAGTGTTTTATGAAGATTTGGATGTTGAAACCGGTTTTCTTCTACGATCATTGGAACTGCTCAACGAACGAGATTTTAGGTTGTATTTGGTGATTTTCTACTCTTTATACAAAATGAATTAGGCTTGGATTCCTTGTCAAAAATGTTATTTAAAGTCTTCTCTACAACATATTATATTTTTATAATTTTCCAAATCCGTTTGGTAAGGTAATGATATTTATTTCAAGAATTACTCGAAACTGTTTTTTACATTGGAAGGAGAGGGCCACACGCCTAAGCTTGAAAGACAAGCTTGGGTAATTGTATGGTTGAGATCAACCCTTACTTCCCAAGTTTAGGAATTTCATCATTTCAATAATTGAGAAAGTGAAGAAACAATCTTAGCCCTTCATCTTGGATGATGTTCTTGGCAGACAAAGGGCTAGGATCTCTTTTTACTTCCCAAGTTTGGAGTCATCATTGCAAAATCTTAGCATTTATTGCACTCAAGTACATGAATAATGCGCAATCTTTGTAAAATGACCGAATTGCCCTCTCAAAATGGCAAGATGGGAAAGGGGCAAGAGAGGGGCAGTCACATGAATGAAGGAGGAGAAAAATGATGTCTTCCCTTAGCCTAATTTAACCCTAACCTAAACCTATGCACTCAATTTTTATAGTAATGTCCCGCGCTTGGGGTAAGATTGCGAAACTCGCAAGAGTTCCTATTAGGTCAACTTGTGCTTTGCACAATGTCTTGATCTCTTAATTGACATGTCGACCTAGCACCTCTTGGTTAATTATTTATTTCTCCTTCATCTACGGGTCTCACATTTCACCCCGCGGTACTTAAGATTTTTACAAACCTTTCCATTATAATTATATATTTATTTTTGTTTCCGGCCAACAAAACTTTGTTTTTTTCACCGCTCCAATCAAAAGAGCGGCTGGGGCTTCTCCTTTGCGTGGGAGCCACCACTCACCGTCCTCGATTCAAAGCTCATAAATGACTTCTTCTGCGGTGGGGTGGAGGTCTCTCGTTATGGCTTTGATCTCTTTGTCGTCTATGGAACGAACGGTTTCCTCTCCGAGACGACGTGCGTGCCTCTGAGCTCAAGCCCGAATCTCCGCCCCTAAATTTTTTTTCTAGATCACTTCGCTTGATTCGCGGCTTTGACACAGTTTGCATGTCAAATGCTTATCACCATAGTTGATTTCTGCGGCTATTCAATCGATTCCTGAAACTGAGCAACGAGGTTGAATTCCAAAATTGAACTTGGATACGACCGCGATAGTTGCTCTGCCAGTTGCCCTAGTACGTTCCGTCTTTGTTTTCTTTTTTGCTATTGAATCTTCTAGCTAGATTGACGTTCCTTCTCTTCATTGCACATCATAGCCAATAAAGATTAGCTGTGTGATTTGTGTGGTTTTGCCGTGTGAAAATGCAAGCGTGTGCACTGTCGCCATTCATTGACGTTGTCAATCAATTCGCATTTGCTTCTTTGCAACTAAGAATATATTGTAGTCATCAGGGAGTCATGAATCAGGAAATGAACCTATGTAAAGATATACAGGGGGGAAACCGGGGCGCCTCGAGATAGAAAGTGCCTAGATATGGTGTGGACACCAGTGGAGCCTTAATTGCGGACCAGTGTCTAAGGGTTTGGTGTATAGAAAGAGAGACATATTTCTTTCATAAGTGATCTATTTGAATTGTATGTTAGAGCAAAAAAGGTGAGCCGATACATGCATCCATCTGATCTTGAAATAATTAAGAGAATCAATGTCTCTAAAAGCAGGAGAATGTCCGGTTAATTTCCTAAAGAGCTTGGAGCTTGAGTTTTTCTTGGTTTCTTGAGACTATTAAACAAAAGATGGCCTATGGTATGAAAAACTAGGAAAGATTCATTGTAAAATAGATTGGTACGGAGAAAGCAATTTCCCTATATGTAGAGATTGTGGCGAACTTGGTGCTAAAGAGGTATAGTTTATGGAGGAAAGGCTCTGCATTATGTATTGTTAGAGGGAGTGAGATCTATGAGACTATATTTAGTATAACTTGTGTCTGAGCTTTGCGAAAGACCAGCAAAATTAATGTGTCGTGTAGCCAAAATTAGCAACTGTACAAGTGAGACTAACTCGTGACCAGTAAGTAATGCAACTCTTGTTAAAAGATAAGTATGTGAAGCATTGTAAGAGAGTGCATTTGTGGTCATGTGCCCAAAGATTACACTGGTTGTTTGAGTCTAAGGATTTTGCTTCTGTAGTGATCCCTCTATAAGGCTGCCAAAGCACGACTAGTTGCTCGAGGATTCTCTCAAAAATATGGCCTAGATTATGATGAGACTTTTAGTCCAGTAGCAAAGATCACTACAGTTCGAGTCTTACTAGCACTTGCAGCAAGCAAGTCGTGGAAATTATGGCAAATGGATGTGAAGAATGCCTTCTTACATGGAGAACTAGATCGAGATATATACATGGAGCAGCCAGATGGTTTCAAAAGTAAGATTCATCCAGATTATGTGTGTAAGTTAAAGAAAGCCCTCTATGGCTTAAAACAAGCCCCAAGAGCATGGTACGGGAAGATTGCTGAATTTTTGGTGCAAAGTGGTTATTCTGTAGCCTCAGCAGACTCGAGCTTGTTTGTAAAGGCAGAAGATGGTAAGTTTACAATAGTATTAATCTACGTGGATGATCTAATCATCACTAGAGATAATGAAGAGGAGATATGCCAAATCAGAACCAACCTCTCAGTGCGATTTCAGATGAAAGAGCTTGGAGAATTAAAACATTTCCTAGGACTTGAAATTGAGAAAACCAATGAAGGATTATTCCTATGTCAGCAAAAGTATGCACGAGACCTCCTAGACAAGTTCGGGATGCTTGATTGCAAACCTATATCTACTCCGATTGATGGAAATGTAAAGCTATGTGCAATTGAAGGACGAGAATTGGAAGACTCAACTATGTACAGGCAATTGGTGGGTAGCCTTATTTACCTAACCATAACACGGCCTGATATTGCCTTTGCAGTGGGAGTAGCAAGCCGATTCATGGAGAAGCTGCGAAAGCCCCACTTAGATGCAGTCAAGCGCATACTAACGTATGTTAAGGGTACATTTGATTTTGGGCTTCTGTATAAGAAAGAAGCATCATGTGAAGTTATAGGCCATTGCGATGCTGACTTTACTGGAGATCGTGACACACGACGATCAACTACTGGATATATGTTTAGCCTCAGATCAGCAGTAGTGTCATGGTGCAGTAAAAGACAGGCAACTGTGTCACTATCTATGACAGAAGCTGAGTATAGAGCAGCAGCAATGGCAGCACAAGAGAGTACATGGCTGGTACAGCTAATGGAGGATCTTCATCAACCAATAAATCAATCTACACAGATATATTGTGATAATTTGTCAGCCATAAGCTTAGCGGAGAATCCAGTTTTCCATGCGAGGACCAAGCATATAGAAGTGCACTATCATTTCCTGCGGGAAAAAGTATTACAAGGCGAAATAAAGATGGAGTATGCCAAAACAGATGATCAAGTTGCAGACATCTTCACCAAAGGTCTTGGAGCTGCAAAATTCGAAGAGTTTCAAAGGCAACTTGGTATGATCACAATGTCCAGACTAAGAGAGAGCAGTCGATGAGGGGGAGTGTCAGAAAATAAAAGGGGCACCGCCTCTCTCTCTCTAGATTTCTCCAGATTACTCTCTCTCTCTATTGCTCTAAATTTTTCTCTCCCTCTCTTTCCAGATTTTTCTCGGCCATTTTGTTCATGGACTCCACCGACATTGGCTCCTATAAATAGGGGCCGTTGTCTCTTGAAGTGTGGAGTGTGAGTGGAGTGTGTACGTGTGAGTGGGTGGAGTAGGTGGCGTGAAGTGTAGTGTGTAGTGTAAGTGTAGGGTGATAAGGAGTGTGAGTGGAGTGTGTACGTGTGAGTAGGTGGAGTAGGTGGCATGAAGTGTAGTGTGTAGTGTAAGTGTAGGGTGATAAGAAGTGAGTGGGTGTGTGCGTGTGATTTGTAAAGTGAGTGGGTGAGCAAGTACAATGAGTAGTTGTATTGTGAGAGTGTGATAAAATAGAGAGTTGTAATATTGTTTTATAATAAAAGTAATTATTTTACTTGTACATCCACTAGTTACTCCACAAATGGTACTGCTTTGTTTCTGTTCTCCAACGTCTTTATCGTTCGGATATCTCACTTCCTTTTGCAATTCATAAGTTAGAATCTCTAGCCTCGAGGAGCAGAGCAGAAGAGAGTGACAGACATATCAGACATGGGAGGCTCGGAAAAGGCTAAGATCCTCGCAAGCGAAGCCCTCCAAAAGGTTTGGCTTTACTGTGTCGACATCATCGCGTGTTTAACTATCGATTAATCGATCATCAGCTTCGCGCTAAGTTAAAGGGTACGATTTGTGATCTCTCTAGGGGTTGTTTTTATGACACTTCTGCGAGTTTAGTTAACCGTGCACGGAGAGACTTCGAGAAAAATCAGCCGGAAAAGAGATGCCATTAAGAAAATCGAACTCTTCAAGATACCTGCTCGGAGGAAAATCTTATTGTCGTGTGCATGTACATCCTGCTGGTACAGTTATTGCACTTGCAAGATGCCTCTCAAGACTGCCATCGCCCGATCCTTTTCACGGTCCGCGCCAATAAGATATGAAGTAAATTTCGTTTCCGAGGGTTTTATTTTAATTTTTTTCTGAATAAACGGTTATGCACTCGATAAAGGATTGCGTACACAGGAAGAGAGAACATTCTGTGATTGGAAAGTGAAATAGTGGAACTTCATTTTAGTTAACTCCTTATTACGTTGTAATTAATAAAGAGGACATCGCAGTTAAAATTCACCAAAGATACTAGTGACGTCAATCTTTTTTTCGTGCTCGTGTCCCTGATTATCAAAAAAAAAAAAATTGGGTCTCTCTCTCTCGAAATGAGAGAAATTTATGTTGTTGTTTTAGTTATACATATTTGGAAACACTAATGTCGGTGTCTTTGTGGTGTGCTGATGATGCAGTACATATTGGAAACGAATGCATATCCGAGAGAGCACGAGCAGCTGAAAGAACTCAGAGAGGCCACAGTTCAGAAGTACCAGTACTGGTGAATTTCTTGGATTCATAACAGTCATCCACTCTCATCAGCCAAAATAGCTTCTTTAAATCCACCAGAGCGTTTTACTTCCCGCAGAATTAAGTAAATTTTTTGAAATTTTCATCTTAATCTTCATTATCAAGCCAGAAATTTTTAATTTCGAACAAGATGTCACCTATGAATGTAATGGAATTCATTTCAAACTCACAAAATTAATAGGGTATATAGATATTTCAAAACGACATGTTATTCTTTTTATATTGCAAATCTACGGGATGGTTGATGACGTGATGTGTGAAACCCCCCATATGTCCGATACATTGCACATAAAAATAAGCTCATCTAGCGGTGCGTGATGTTCACGAAACATTATTGATTGCCGTGAATGATAAATTACGAATAATTTAATCGAATAGGTTTTCTATTTCTGCTGCAGGAGTTTGATGAATGTACCAGCTGACGAGGGGCAACTGATCTCCATGATGTTGAAGCTTATGAATGCGAAAAAGACCATCGAGATCGGAGTCTTCACCGGCTATTCTCTCCTCACCACCGCACTTGCACTTCCAGACGATGGCAAGGTAATAAACAATAATTCCATTTAATTTTGACATGGTAAGTATCTTAATTTCTTTTAACCGTGATGAAATTCGTTCCATAATTGAACAAGTTATCTCCTTATCGTGTAGATAATAGCGATGGATATGGATAAGGAGGCTTATGAAACGGGCCTGCCGTTTATCAAGAAAGCCGGAGTCGACCATAAGATCAACTTCATCCATGCAGATGCTTTCTTAGTTCTAAACGACCTTATAAAAAATGTAAGTATGTGCTTGTCCAATGCTATCTAGGTTAATATCATCATAACTCTCAAATTGGTATCCACGACACATTTGTACCAAATTAATGTTCGTCTTACAAAAAATTCTCTAACCGGAAATAGTATGACACTTTTAATTCCAAACTAGTTTTCGTCTTAAAAGAATTTCCAAACCAATAACCCTCGTCCAAACTACACTCCCTTAAATGCCTACTTGCCGACTCACATAGTGCAGTCATGATATATTAGATGGAATACTATTGGAAGGTGGATTTCAGTTGGGGGTATCGATTTGGTTTTTTTCATTTTACTTTGCGAGACGAAAATTGATTTTGGGTAAAATGCTTTATTGAAAAACCGGTTTGGGATTTTTAATTGGGGTGTTGCTAGGCTGACAGTGCCTTTTCAACCACAAACGGCCATGGAAGTAATATTGGCAACCGGAAGCATAAATGGACACGTAGCAGATTTTAGAAAGAATTTTGACAAAAATTTCTCAGATTTTGGACAATATTCTATTTTTAAATAGACAATGAAATTAACAAAAAGAAAATATAATGGATGCTTGTGAACTTTTTTTAATAGCTTCGAATAATTATTCAAATGTAAAACTCAATTATTTCATAGTGTACTTGCGACAATATTTTCACATATTATTGATGCAAAGAAAGTCTTATCAATAACCCAAAGCGTATTTCACTAATTTAATGAGATTCTGAAATATTATCGAATAAGTGAAAAATTTTGTACACTACAATGAGTCTCGTTGTGGCATTTGTTGAACTAAGACACAATGTATACTTATCTAGTTAAGATATGTTAAATTGAAATTTGGCTAACACGGTGAAAAGTTGGGCTATACAAAATATAAAAAAGGGAAGTGAGGCAAAATTTAATCAAACAAATTCAATATTCTATAAATTTTTACATAAATTTAATTTTGGATATACAAAATGATCATCTCTTTGATTTTTGAGTTAACTTGGATCGCTTTGACTCAAGTTGAATTTATCGATACTTTAAGTTGTACAAATAAAGATTCAAGTGTTAATTTTGGTAATTGTGATCATTTTGTTAAATGATGAATATAATTTTTGGGAAATGCTTAAGCAACAATCACTGTTATTATTGCTAACTAATGGTGACATGTAAGCCACAAGATGTAATTGATAGAAAAGGCAAGACAAAATAATATCCTTCCCTCCATTACAGCTAGTGTTATGCTAGCATCAATTGGTGGTTCACATATTACTGTTACCTTCAACAATAACAGTGATCGTCATGCTATGATTGCTATCATCATACATAATTTTTTCTCTATTGCGAGTGTGAAAAATATTTTACATAGCGAACTTATCAATAGAAATGCTAAATTTATTTGTCTTATAATCAAAATGTTTGAACTGATCTTTTTACATGGAATGCAAAATATTTCATGTTGATAATGCTTTCAATAAAGCTCTTTTCAATTCCCTAAGATTTTTCTATTTTCTTTTTCATTTAATTTATTTTTTTTAATCTAAAGAATCCAACTGGGATCCCTTCAAAAATCTTGTGGTTGGGGGAGCACCGTTGCTGTCCAAGTAGTAACGGTGCCGTCACCCCATCATTATTTTTTAATAGTATAAATTCTATTGTCTGAGATATGCAATATTTTTGGGAAATTCAAAGTTTGTTCATTTGGTCGTAAATTATTACTATTCGACATATGGTGTATGGGAAATCGGGTCGTAGAAACTGGAGGTGGTCAGAGAACTCATCTGACGTTGTCAGTCCGGGCATAAACAATCAATAGATGTAGAGTAACATGCAATTATTGATATTAAGACAAGACCGCCTACTTCAATAGGATAGTTGACGATCAACAGTAGCGTACCATGTAATGTTTAACCAATAAAAAAAAAAAAAATTGCAAGTGGATGGGAAAAAAATTTGCCAACGTATTACACATTTGACTATCCGCAGGGAGAAGAAGAGGGGGACTTTGATTTTGCTTTTGTGGACGCCAACAAGGAGGACTACATCAAGTACCACGAGATCGTGCTCAAGCTGGTGAAGATCGGAGGGGTGATCGGGTACGACAACACTCTATGGTTCGGTGCGGTCGCGCTGTCCGAAGATGAAGAGATGGCGGAGCATCTGAGGGTCGGGAGAAGCCACCTCAGGGAGCTGAACAGCTTCCTGGCGAGCGATCCGCGCGTTGAGTGCTGTCTTCTTTCTGTTGGAGACGGCCTCACGCTCTGTAGGCGCCTCTACTAGAGTGCCCCCCCGTCGAAGGTCTATTTGACGCTTCGAGAATTTCATGCACGGTGTGTCCTCGAGAGTTAGTAATTTTTATTGTTACTTTGGTTGAATGACTATCGACATATTAACTCGTTGTAATACAATATAAATAAAAGTTGGCTACCACGTCAACGTCGTACTTATATTTTCGCTTTATGTTCTGTGTCAATAAATCGATCCTATCTAATATTATGATCAAGAACTCTAGATGCGGAGCAATTATCGGGGAATAGTTTTCTTTTTTTTTTGGTAACCGAGGAATCGTCAAAGCCCCCTTTTGCTTACGCTATTCGGGGTTACACGACCCGCTGGTGCCCGGTGACACTGTTGAGCCTCACCGCAAACCGCTATTTAGACATAAAACCTTAGTGGAGGCTAGCCCAGGACTCCAACACTAGGACCCCATGCTTAAGACACTTTAGCAACAAGAGGGCTCAAACCCCCGACCTTTGCAGTGAAAAGAGAATGCACACCAACTACGCTGCCTATGGTTGGGTATCGGGGAATAGTTTTCCCTGGTTCATTTCGCAAAAAATTAATGATTTGAAAAATATTTTCTTAAAAGCAATTCCTGTACAGCCTACAAAAATGAATGAATGAAAAATATATTCGTCATCCGCAAAACTATTTAAACATAAATTTGTATAAATAATGAAAATATTTTCCATTAATTAATTATTTCAATTGATACAAATGATTGCTTTTTGAATATATATTCCAAATCATTAATTTTTCGTAAAATAAACAAAGCCCAAGATTCATGTATAATTTGAAAGGTTAATATCTTGAAAAACCCCCAGCTGGTATACTTATAATAAATTTACCTCAAACTAATTTTTTGACCACCAAAAATCCAAACCGATGCACCCGCGACAAGTTTACCCTTTGTTAACTCTCATCAAATTTAATGTCAAATTTGCTGACATGGATGACATATAGTGACATTTTATGGTGACATGACAAGTTCACGTGAAAATCATAGAATTAACGTCACGAAAAATTCCAAATTTATCACAGCTGTACCATAAAATTTGTCATAAGTACATCTAATGGAAAATGTGGCTAGTGTCTTTATACCACTAATATAAAGGTATAGCTTTTTAACCTAAAAGCACATCTAATGGAAAAGACAAAAAAAACCCCTTAAAAAAAATATTTGGCTTCATTTATAACAATCTCCCACTTGAAGATAAATATACCCGATGCACCAAGCAACTTTGTATCCATATTCTTCGAAAAATAATAACCGAAAAACTTGTGTCTCTGCAATACTCCTCAACAATCAACATGGAGTAATACCGATGGTAGTAGTACAAAAAATATGTTTTTCTCTATCTACTACCTTGGTCAACATGTCAGCTGGATTCTTCGAGCAATCAATTTTTTGTAACTTTAACTCATTATCTTTCAATGTTGACTAGATAAAGTAATAATGCTTCTTGATATGTTTAGTCCTTGAGTAATAAGCCGCATTCTTTGATAAGTATACTGCACTTTGACTATCACTCTACAGTGTACTGACTGGTTGTTTTCAAGGTACCTCCTCCATGTAATCTTGTAACCACATGATTTCCTTGGAGGCTTTCATGATCTCCACGTATTCCGCTTTTTTGAGCTATCAATTTTCTGTAACTTTAACTCATTATCTTTCGATGCTAACTAGATAAAGTGATAATGCTTCTTGATATGTTTAGTCCTTGAGTAATAAGCCGCATTCTTTAATAAGTACATTGCACTATGACTATCACTCCACAGTGTACTGACTAGTTGTTTTCAAGGTACCTCCTCCATGTAATCTTGTAACCACATGATTTCCTTGGAGGCTTTCATTATCTCCACGTATTCCACTTCTTTGAGCTATCAATTTTATGTAACTTTAACTCATTATCTTTCAATGCTTACTAGATAAAGTGATAATGCTTCTTGATATGTTTAGTCCTTAAGTAATAAGCCGCATTCTTTGATAAGTACACTGCACTTTGACTACCACTCACACAGTGTACTGACTGGTTGTTTTCAAGGTACCTCCTCCATGTAATCTTGTAACCACATGATTTCCTTGGAGGCTTTCATGATCTCCACGTATTCTATTTTTGTCATCAATAAAGCCACTACTTTTTGTAATTGAGATACCCAACTCACTACTATACCTTCAACTATAAAGACATATCTAGTGGTACTCTTACCACTATCTCGATCACTTGAGTGCTCTGCATCTACATAACCCTACAACTCTAGAGATGTATCACCATAACAAAGAGAGTAATTTGATGTACCTGCTAGATATCTCAATATCCATTTCATTGTATTCCAATACTCTCTGCTTGGGTTCTGCATATGTCGATTCATAACTTCCATTGCTTGTACAATGTCTAGTCTCGTGCTTACCATGGCATACATTAAACTCTCCACTGCTGATGCATATGAAACTACCGCCATCTTATTTCTTAAAGTCTGAGTGCTCGGACACATATCCTTGGAAAGTTTGAAGTGACTCGCTAGAGGAATCGCAATCGGTTTTGCCTTATCCATGTTAAATCTCTTAAACACCTTGTTCACATAATCTTTTTGCAACAGCCATAATTTCTTATTTTTCTTGTCCCTGATGATTTTCATACCTAAAATATTTTTGACCTCTCCCTAGTCTTTCATAGCAAATTGTGATGATAACATCTTATTCACTTATATGATTCTCTTCATATTGGAGCTAATCACTAGCATGCCATCCACATATAAAGAGAGATGTACGATATCACCATCATCACACTTGTGAAAATAACACAATGATCAGACTCACAGTGTACAAATCATTTTTCTTCCATGAAACCATCAAACTTTAGGTATCATTACCGTGGAGCTTGTTTCAAGCCATATGAGTTTTTCTTCAAGTGACATATTATGTGCTCCTTACCTTTGACTTCAAAACCCTTAGGATGGGCCATGTATAATTCTTCATCTAAGTCACTGTATAAAAACGTTGTTTTCATGTAACATCCTCAAAATTTGATCAAAATACAACAAGGGGTTTACTTCTATCAATGCACAATTAGTTGCATTAGATTTTGAATTGGTTCGTGAACCATTCAAGAGTGTTAAACCTTTTGGGAAAGACAATTTAAGATTTTGATGTGCACAACCAAAGAACTCAACCATGGATTCACGATTCGACCATAAGAATCAATGAGGGACAACCTCAAGCCGTTTCAAGCCGATCCAAGAGTGGTTATAGATTGTTTTGATAATAGTATATAATTAGATTGCAAGTGATTCTGCTCGATTACTATATTAATTACGAATGACCCTAAACCAATTCCAAATGATCATGTACTTCGGAATGAGTAATTGACCTCTCATGATTACATAACAACCGATGATCATCCATGAATTGAAAAAGGGCTCAAATGTAGCTTGATATTGAATTAACCACAAGTCGAACTTACAAAATCCCTAAAGGCCGCCCGTTAGTTTTAATTATGCTAAAGTTGCACTTGATAGATTTCAACCACAAATTCTAGTCCGGTTAAGGATATCGGACTTTAGAGAATTAAGTGACCACCATTAGACATTGCTTCAACAAATTCCTTAATTACCAATAAACTTCGAATTCTTATATAGTGAAATTGGGCGAGAAATTGGAAGCCCAATGGGCTTCATGCCTAATTAAAAGCCCATTAAGCTTGTTTAGGCTCAAATTGGATGAGTTAAGCCCAAACCCAAGCCCTATGTGTATGAATAGCGTGCGTACTGTTGGACCTTCATTGTTTTTCAATTTTATAGGACTTTCTATGTTTCGAATCTTGCAAATCTTCCTTCATAAATTGTTCAAAACATTTTGATCTATAACATACTTTAATTTCAAATTTTTTTTGAGGTGAAATGGTTGGTACGAAAGCTTATTCTTTTACTGTGTGAAAACTGCCTAGTGTAGCAAAAACGATGATCTATTTATTTTCTCAATTTTTAATAATTTTTTCTATTTGGAATCTAAACATGATTCCTTCAACAAAGTTGTAGAGGACATCTATATATACAACATACTAAAATTTCAAAGTGTTTTATGAAGATTTGGATGTTGAAACCGGTTTTCTTCTACGATCATTGGAATTGTTCAACGAACGAGATTTTAGGTTGTATGTGGTGATTTTCTACTCTTTATACAAAATGAATTAGGCTTGGATTCCTCGTCAAAAATGTTATTTAAAGTCTTCTCTACAACATAGTATATTTTTATAATTTTCCAAATCCGTTTGGTAAGGTAATGACATTTATTTCAAGAATTACTCAAAACTGTTTTTTACATTAGAAGGAGAGGGCCACACGCCTAAGCTTGAAAGACAAGCTTGGGCAATTGTATGGTTGAGATCAACCCTTACTTCACAAGTTTAGGAATTTCATCATTTCAATAATTGAGAAAGTGAAAAAACAATCTTGGCCCTTCATCTTGGATGATGTTCTTGGCAGACAAAGGGCTAGGATCTCTTTTTACTTCCCAAGTTTGGAGTCATCATTGCAAGATCTTAGCATTTATTGCACTCAAGTACATGAATAATGTGCAATCTTCGTAAAATGACTGAATTGCCCTCTCAAAATGGCAAGATGGGAAAAGGGCAAGAGAGGGGCGGTCACATGAATGAAAGAGGAGAAAATGATGTCATCCCCTAGCCTAATCTAACCCTAACCTAAACCTATGCACTCAAGTTGTGACATCCTGAAATTCGAGCCCTTTGAGGAATAAATGGATGTGAATTTCGTCAATGCATTGTTGGTTGATCTCACTCGGAATTGATCACTCTTGAGATATTGACCTTGAAGGGAAAGGCTATTGAGGACAGAACTCGTACGACTAAAGGACTCGACCTGGGAAAACGACTTGACCGTGAGACTTGCGTGAGGATGATCCCGTAGATAGGCGAGCCGATTCAAAGGACGACTAGAAGTTGATTCGCGGACAGACATAATGGAACGACGGGTGATTCCGTTTATCGTTATCGAACCCGCGAACGACCTATGTCGATCCTTAGTGATCGTGTACTTTGAAATAAGAATCTATCATCCGCAATTTCATGCAGTCAAGGACGTCCATGCGTCGAGATGTCTTGAAAGTGGTTTGGCACGAGTCGGTTACGCGTGAATCCCCGAGCCGCCCGTCGGTCGAGTTATAACCAAAATGGCATTGGGCGAAATTGACATGGCAAGAGAACTTAGGGCCTGGACTTCAAATTATCGGAATGTCCGGACGGACTTTGGATGAGGCTACTTCGGGACGGTCGACGAGCCCGGTTAAGCGAATTGGTGGAAAAAGGGATTTTCAGACCGAGGAAGCAAGCCCATGAGGACGTGGGCCGGGCCGGGTCGGTGGGGCCTTAGGCCCAAGTTGGGACAGCCACCAAATGGGCCTAAGTCAAGCAAATGAGCCCATTGGGCCAAACCAACTATTCATCTTCTAAGCCCATGGGCCAAGCCTTAACCATTTCAAAGCCCAATAAATTTCCAAGCCCACTCCTATTCATGGCCAAGCCCATTTCTTAGCCCATCCACCAATTTCAGCCCAAGGATAGAATGGTAATTTGTGCAAAGGTGGAAATGACCAAATTGCCCTAAAAGCATTTGGATAAGAGCAAGGAAGAGAGAAGATGATGTCATGCATGGGGAATTGAAGTGGCCATTTAATGGCTTTAATGAGGAGTGCAACAGCTCTCCCATCACCCTCTCTCTCCCTCATTCGGTCCCCATCTCGAACGGAGCCTTCTCTCTCCTCGTTTTCTCTTCCTCCAGTTTCTGCTCCAGCTGACCCTTCGGTGAAGAATCGAGTCAAAAGTGGTCTTCCCGGTTGAATCACAGAATGAGCCACCTATCACCGTGACCAGGAGAGAGACAGACCGTTCCAACGAGTCCGATTTCATCCCGAACGGAGCCCCGTCCGTCCTGTACGGCCGTCGCAAGCCGCCGGTCGCCGGTCCGTCGGTCCGCCTGCAGCCTGCACTGTTTCGCGTTTTCGGGCATTTTTCTCCCATTCCAGCCGTTCCTTTGCCCATTCCATCCACCCACAAGATCCCCAAGACCCCGGGAGCTGCCGGTTGCCGGACAACCCCCTCACCGGAGCTCCGGCCAAGCCGTTCAACTTGTTTTCTTCTCGGGGGCTGCTTTTCGGTGTTTTCGGTGGGAGTCCGAGCTGTGGTTGCTGTGTTGAGCTTGGGACCGCCTTGGATCGTCGTGGTAGAGGTTCCGGTGCGTAGCCACCGTCGTCGCCGCCGCGTCGGTGTGTCCGGCCCGCTTAACGGGTGAGTTTAGCTCATAATCCTTCGATTAGTGCCTAAACTTGCTTAGGGTTGGTTTAGTTAGATTTAATTCTAGTTTATGTGATTTAATTAAGTTGTATTAGCTCTAAGATAGGTGGTTAGATGGATGGATTAGATTAGTTTAGCTTAATCTTGATTTATTTGCTTAATTGTGCTTATGTGTTTAATTAAGCTTGTTTTGCTTAATTAATTGTTTGATTGTTTTAATTAATGATTTTAATGATTTCTGAGTTTAATTTATCATTTATTAAATTCTGGAAATTTACTGTTCACTCGACACTATTCACGAATTACTGTTCACGAGTTACTGTTCACGAAACACTGTTCATCCAGAATGCGAAAAGTTGCCTAAATTCATGTGTGTTGATTTTATGAAGTGAATGGATGTGTAAATGCATGGGCATCCACATGAATTGAATGTGATTTGTAATTTTGGGTATTTATCCCCAAAATTTATTAATTTCAGTAATTAATTGGAAAATAACCGGGCGTCGGTTGACAGCGCCAAAAATATTTTGGTGAACCATTAAATAGTGGGATTTTCTGAAAGAAAAATATTGTATTTTGGCTAAGGCCGATTGTACCCACACACGATATTTTATCGAGTATCTTTGATATCAACAAATTAGGCCAAGATATTATGAAATTGAGGAATTTAATTACAAGGTGCAATATCTTTGGTCATAGTTGAGAGGGTCGGGTGGGACCGTAAAGCCACTAGATCTTGAGAGGGTCGGGTGGGACCGTAAAGCCACTAGATCTTGAGAGGTCCTGGGACCGTAAAGCCACTAGATCTTGAGAGGGTCGGGTGGGACCGTAAAAAGCCACTAGATCTTGAGAAGGTCGGGTGGGACCATAAAGCCATTGAATCGAGAGTGGCATCGATAAAAGGCACGTGGGCTCCGGTGACGCATCACTTTGGTGAACGAGTGCGCTTAGAGAATGCACGTGGCCCCGGCATCGTAAAAAAGACGCACGTGGGCCGGTGAATCATGCATCACTTTGGTGAACCAGTGCGCTTAGAGAATGCATGTGGCCTGGGAATTAAGTGAGGCATCTTGGAAGAGACACGTGGGCTCGGTGATTTGATGCATCACTTTGGTGAACTAGTGCGCTTAGAGAATGCACGTGTGCTCTGTGACATGTAATCAACTGGGTTGGTTGATCGATGACTCGATCGAATGATGAATTGATGTGTGAAATTGTTATATGCATTAATTATATGCATGAGTGAATCACATCGTTTATGGTATGCACACATGAATCGATAATGTGCGGGGGTGTGGCATGGCCGGGTGAGATCGCTTCGATGCGACTCGTGTGTGATTGACGAACTGTATCATCTAATGGCCATGTGCATTGTGTGTATCGTCTGAATTATAACGTGCGGGGTATGGCATACCGGGTAAGGTTGTATGCGAATCGATTGTTGGTTGTTGCTTGTGGTGGGGTTGTTCTGGATAGATACTCTGAGTTGAGTTGGTGTACTAACCGGGGCTTAGGGGTGGAACTCACTGAGATTTATATCTCACTGGTTATTGAATAACCATTTTCAGGTCCCTAGTGTGAAGAGCCAGGAGCTTGAAGCGGAAGGGTCAGGAGCATAGGTGGCTCAGTAGTTCTTTATGACATAGACCTTCTGTATAAGCTTGAAGTGTTTATAAAAGTGTATTTGATTTGAAATTGGTCGTCCTGCTTTTCTATCCCATATATGTTGTTGTCGGGGATTAGTGAATTTGCTTCCGCATGTGCAATAAAATGAAAAGGGTCGGCGACAAGTCCTGGGAACGTCGCAAAATTCTATCGACCACCGAGGGATGTGCGCGTGCTCGAGGTTCGGGGCGTGACACAAGTCGTATAGTAATGTCCAGCGCTTGGGGTAAGATTGCGAAACTCGCAAGAGTTCCTACTAGGTCAACTTGTGCTTTGCACAATGTCTTGATCTCTTAATTGACATGTCGACCTAGCACCTCTTGGTTAATTATTTATTTCTCCTTCATCTACGGGTCTCGCATTTCACCCGCGGTACTTAAGATTTTTACAAACCTTTCCATTGTAATTATATATTTATTTTTGTTTCCGGCCAACAAAACTTTGTTTTTTTCACCGCTCCAATCAAAAGAGTGGCTGGGGGCTTCTCCTTTGCGCGGGAGCCACCACCCACCGTCCTCGATTCAAAGCTCAGAAATGACTTCTTCTGCGGTGGGACGGAGGTCTCTCGCTACGGCTTTGACCTCTTCATCGTCTATGGAACGAACGGTTTCCTCTCCGAGACGACGTGCGTGCCTCTAAGCTTAAGCCTGAATCTCTGCCCCTAATTTTTTTTTCTAGATCGCTTCGCTTGATTCACAGCTTTGACGTAGTTTGCATGTCGAATGCTTATCACCACCAGTTGATTTCTACATCTATTCAATCGATTCCTAAAATTGAGCAACGAGGTTGAATTCCAAACTAAACTTGGATACGACCGCGATAGTTGCTCTGTCCTAGTACATTCCGTCTTTGTTTTCTTTTTTGCTACTGAATCCTCTAGCTAGATTGATGTTCCTTCTCCTCATTGCACATCATAGCCAATAAAGATTAGCCATGTGATTTGTGTGGATTTGCCATGTGAAAATGCAAGCGTGTGCACTGTCGCCATTCATCGGCATTGTTGATCAATTCGCATTTGCTTCTTTGCAGCTAAGAATATATTGTAGTCATCAAGGAGTCATGAATCAGGAAATGAACCTATGTAAAGATATACAAGGGGGAAACCGGGGCGCCTCGAGATAGTAAGTGCCTAGATATGGTGTGGACACCGGTGGAGCCTTAATTGTGGACCGGTGTCTAAGGGTTTGGTGTATAGAAAGAGAGACATATTTCTTTCATAAGTGATCTATTTGAATTGTATGTTAGAGCAAAAAAGGTGGGCCGATACATGCATCCATCTGATCTTGAAATAATTAAGAGAATCGATGTCTCTAAAAGCAGGAGAATGTCCGGTTAATTTCCTAAAGAGCTTGGAGCTTGAGTTTTTCTTGGTTTCTTGAGACTATTAAACAAAAGATGGCCTATGGTATGAAAAACTAGGAAAGATTCGTTGTAAAATAGATTGGTAGCGGAGAAAGCAATTTCCCTATATGTAGAGATTGTGGTGAACTTGGTGCAAAAGAGGTACAATTTATGGAGGAAAGGCTCTGCATTATGTATTGTTAGAGGGAGTGAGATCTATGAGACTATATTTAGTATAACTTGTGTTTGAGCTTTGCGAAAGACCAGCAAAATTAATGTGTCTTGTAGCCAAAATTAGCATCTGTATAAGTGAGACTAACTTGTGACTAGTAAGTAATGCAACTCTTGTTAAAAGATAAGTATGCGAAGCATTGTAAGAGAGTGCATTTGTGGTCATGTGCCCAAAGATTACACTGGTTGTTTGAGTCTAAGGATTTTGCTTCTGTAGTGATCCCTCTATAAGGCTACCAAAGTATTATTTTGATCTTACAGTGTGTCATTTAATAAATCCCATTTTGCTTGTTGTCCTCTTTGAGTCTTAGAGACTCAAATAACCGTGAGATAAAAGGATAAGAAGTAAATATGGATCTTTTTTCCCTTAATCTTTTAGGGTTACCGTTCTTATTTCCCCCAAAAAAAAGCCGCAAGCTTTGTTGTATTGAAATTTATGTTGAGGGAGAATCGGGGACAATAATTCACCATGAGTTAAACACAATCCATGATAAATTTCTCCCTCGAAACTAAATCAACCGAAATTCTCTTAACCCCGGCAACAACCGGCAATATGTACCCTCACAATATGCAAATATAATGCCAAAATGATAAGTAGAAAAAGCAAACAACGACACCAAGGATTTAACGTGAAAAACCCAATGCAGGAAAAATCAAGGACTGCCCAAAAATATCTATTAATCATCAAGAATAGCATGATACACAAAACGTTAATGGAATCAACTCAAATTTGAGTATGTTATTCGTGAGACCAATGGCTATGAGTTGATGGTTTTCGTTCGTCGGGAACCACCTCCAAATTTTCCAATTGCAGTTGAGTTTTTCTTACTTCAAATTTATTTATCTACCGATGTGGTGAGAAAATATTATTGTAATGTTGATGTTAAGCCTCTAGTATGTGACTGGAGAATAATATTTTGTGTATCCTGCTATTCTTAGTGCTTAGTGGATGTTTTTGGGAGGTTTTCCACGCTAAATCCATTATGTCATTATTTGCTTTGTCTACTTATTATTTCGGCATTATATTTACATATTATAAGGATATATATTGCCGGTTGTTGGGGAATAAGAGAATTTCGATTGATTTAGTTTAAGGGAGAAATTGATCCTGGATTGTGTTTGGTTCATGGTAAGTTATTGTCCCCGGTTCTCCCCAACAAAGTGGTATCAGAGCTAAGGTTGAAATTCTAGTATTAAAATGGAAGAAATTAGTAGCACCATGTTTAAGTTAAATGCCTCGAATTATTCTATTTGGAAGCCTCGAATAGAAGACGTTTTATATTGTAAGGATTTGTTTGATCCCATTGAGGGTGATAAGGCTAAAGGAGATAAGGAAGACAAAGAATTGAAGAGGATGAATAAGAAAATGGTTGGATTTATCCGGCAATTGATTGATAATAGTGTATTTCATCATGTCGCTCAAGTAACAAAGGCGGACACTTTGTGGAAGAAATTACAAGACCTCTATGAGAGGAGAACTCCACAAAATAAAGCTCTCCTAGTTCAAGGACTTGTGAATTTGAGATACAAGGAGGGGAGTAGCATGTCAGAATATTGAGTGAATTTCAAGATATTGTAAATCAATCGACAAATTTTGATATTGACCTTGGTGATGAATTGCAAGCATGCTTATTATTTGGTATTCTTCCAAATAGTTGGGACACATTGGTTGTGGCATTAAACAATTCGGCTCATTATGGTGTGCTTTCTATAAGTATCATTGAAGAAAGCTTGTTTAATGAAGAAACAAGAAGAAAAGGCTTGAATTATGATTCTATATAGATGTCATAAAAAATAGGGGCGAGAAGTCAATCAAGAAAGTTTCAAAGAAATGATAACCGGGCAAGTCAAGAGGAAGATCAAAATCAAGACCGAGAAAGAGTGTGAAGTGTTATAATTGTGACAAAATGGGACATTATGTAAAAGAATATTGGTTGCCAAAAAGAGATAAATCTCATGATAGAAATGAAGATCGAAAGAAAGAAGATCAAGCTGCGACGGTGGTTGCATCCGATGGCGATATTGTACTCGTATGTGACTACGGATGTGTGAACCTTACATGCCAAAATTCTACGTGGATTGTTAATTCTGTAACATCTTTTCATGTCACCTCACGGCATGACTACTTTGCTTCTTAACGCAGCGGTGATTTTGGTTGTGTTAGTATGGGAAACAATGGTGTTTCCAAGGTTATTGGCATTGGAAATGTTTACTTAGAAATCAATGTCGGATGTAATTTGCTTTTGAAAAATGTGAGACATGTTCTGGATATTCGACTTCACCTAATTCCCACGGGTGCCTTAAATGATGATGGTTGTCGCAATTCTTTCTTTAATTGCAAATAGAAGTTGACTAAAGATTCCATGGTAGTGGAAAAAGGTAAAAAGATAGGCTCTCTTTACACCATATATGCTAACTTGATTAAAGAAGAGGTAAATGCAGTGGATGATTCATCAGTTGATTTATGGCATATGAGGCTTGGCCATCTTAGCAAGAAAGGACTTGACACTCTTGCTAGTAAGAATCTTCTACCATTGGAAGAGAGAAATTTGAAAGAATGCACTTATTGCCTTACAACATAGATTCTCATTTCATAGTTCCTCTCTACACATAAAATTAAATGTACTTGATTTAGTTCACACTGATGTTTGTTGCATGAATGCTAGAACACTTGGTGGCATATTATATTTTGTGACATTTATTGATGATTGCTCTAGAAAAGTGTGGGCCATTGCTTTGAAATCTAAAAATCAGGTACTTGCGGCTTTCAAACAATTTCATGTCAACGTGAAAACAGAAACTAGGAAGAAACTTAGATGTATTCGAGCTAACAACAGTGGTGAATAGAGAGGCCCATTTAAACATTATTGCAGCAATTATGGTATCAAGCTTAAGAAGACTGTTTTGAAGACATCACAATAAAATGGAATAGTGGAGAGAATGAATTGAACAATAAATGATCGGATTCGATGTATGCTCTCTCACACGAGGTTACCTAAGCCATTTTGGGATGAAGCGATGAGAACAGCAGTGGACTTGATAAATCTTTCTCCATCAATTCCTTCAAAGGGGGATGTTCTGCAAAGAGTTTGGAGTGGCAAAGATGTTTCTTACAACCATCTAAAGTGTTAAGTTGTTGGGCAATTCTACATATTTCAAGAGATGAAAAATCCAAGTTTGATGACAAGTCTAAACAATGCATCTTCTTGAGCAATGGACATGAAGAGTTTAGCTACAGATTATGAAATCCAGTTGCAAAGAAAATCATTAGAAGCTGAGATGTGGTGTTCTTTGAATATCAAACTATTGAAGATATCGACAAGGCAGAGAGACCAAAGAATGTAGCTCAATATCTGTTAGTTTCAACATAAATCCTCCTACCGTGGGTGGAAATTATGGAGAGAAGTGCATAAAAATCATGAAGATGGTGAATCTTCACATAATATTGATTGTTCAGCTGAGATAGGTGAAATAGTTTAGCAAGAGCAGCCCGTTGAACTAATTGAGCCAATTGAGCAAGAGCAACCTATCATATCTCAAATTAGAAGATCTGAAAGAAAGCATACACATTCTCAAAAATATTTGCCGCATGAGTATGTGTTACTCACTCATATAGGAGAACAAGAAACTTATGACGAAGTTATGTCATGTGAACGAAAGAATAATTGGCATGAAGCCATGCTAGGGGAGCTTAATTCCATACATGACAACCATGCTTTTGAATTGGTTAAGTTGCCTAAGGATAAGAGAGCACTCACAAATAAGTGGGTGCACAAGTTGAAAATGGAAGAAAACAGTTTGCAACCACAATACAAAACTAGGCTTTTTATGAAGGGCTTTCATCAAAAGAAATGCGTTGACTTTGAAGAGATCTTTTAAAGATGCTTTCTATTCGAGTTGTTCTTAGGTTGGTCGTCTATTTGAATTTAGAAATTGAACAACCTGATGTAAAAATAACTTTTCTTCATGGAGACCTAGAAAAAAATATATATATATATATATATATATATATAGATATAGAGATATATATATATGTATATATATATATAGAGAGAGAGAGAGAGAGAGAGAGAGAGAGAATCGGAGGGTTTTAAAGGCAAAAAGCACATTGTATATGAAGTTTGAATCATTCATGGAAGAATAGGGATACAATAAGACAAACTCTGATTCTTGTGTCTTTATAAAAAGATTTTCAGATGATGATTTTCTTGTTCTCCTACTTTATGTGGATGACATGTTGATTGTTGGGCATGATGCTAACAAAATCGAGAGCTTGAAAAATGAAATGAGTAAAGCTTTTGCAATAAAGGATCTAAAGACCAACCAAATCTTAGGCATGAGAATTACTTGTAACAGGAAGAATAAGAAACTTTGGTTATCTTAAGAAAGGTACATTGAAAAGATGCTTGAAAGATTCAACATGAGTATATAGAAACTGGTTTGTACTCCACTTGCAGGCCATTTCAAGTTGAGTAGTAATAAGTATCCTTCAAATGAGAAAGAGAAGGAAGAGACGATGAAATTTTCTTATGCATTGGTTGTGGGTAGTTTGATGTATGTCATGATTTGTACAAGACCCAATATTGCTCATACAGTTGGTGTTGTGAGTAAATTTCATTCAAATCCAGGTAAGGAGCATTAGACCGCTGTTAAATGAATTTTGAGATATCTTCTAAGCACTTCTACACTTTGCTTGTATTATTGAAAGGCGAAGCCCGAGTTGAGTGACTACTTGGATGTGGACTATGCCGATAATATTAATTCTCAAAAATCCACATCGAGTGACATAATGATCTTTACAGGGGGAGCTGTTTTATGGCAATCAATATTGCAAAAATGTATTACTTCGTCTACAATGGAAGCGGAGTATAGTGCTATTACTGAAGGATGTAAAAAACTTTTGTGGATGCAAAAATTCTTACATGAGTTGGCTTGAAGCAAGAAAAGTTTGTTTTATATTATGATAACATGAGTGTTATCTATCTTAACAAGAATCCAGTATTACATTTAAGATCGAAGCATGTTAATGTCAAGTATCATTGGATTTGAGAGAAGCTATAAAAGAAGTTCTTCCTACTTGAGAAAATCCACACCAACAACAATAGATCCGATATGATGACTCAGACAATGCCCATGATGAAGCTTGACTCTTGAAGAAGAAAAGCGAGCATGATAGATCTTCCCACATGAAGTGGAGGGGGAGATTTGTTAACTGGGTCCAACTTTATGTGGGGCCCAGCTAACATAAATTTAAAAAAAAAAGAATAAAAAGAAAGAGAAGTGGCTTCGTGTGTGTGTGCACCAAAAAAGTGAGGAGAGAGAGAGAGAGTAGAAACTATCAAAACAAGAGATAAGAGAAGAAAAGAGGAGGGCTACAATTTTGTGATCTCGATTTGAAGGTCAAACATTGACGGAATCAGCTCAAATTTGAGTATATTATTCATGAGACCAATGGCTATGACTTCGTCGAGAAACACCTTCGAATTCTCCAATCGCAATTAAGGTTTTCTTGCTCCGAATTTTTTTATCAACCTATATGGTAAGAAAATATTGTTACAATGTTGATATTGAACCTCTAGTGTGTGACTAGAGAAGAATATTTTGTGTATTCTCATATTCTTTTCTTCTCTTCTCCCTTGTTTCAGTGGTTTCTATTTTTTTTTCTCTATCTCTCTCTCTCCTCACTTTTTAGGTGCAGACACACCCCAAACCACTTCTCTTTCTTTTTGTTCTTTTCTTTTCTTTTCTTTATTTATGTTAGCCGGGCCCCACATGAAGGCGGACCCAATCAACAATTTAGTATATCCACGATTATCATGTTCATCAGACCTAGGTTGAAAGATGAACTAAATTGGACATCTAGAAAGGCATATTTCAATGATACGTGACCATATGTAACAGACTTCAAATGATCGTATACCTGCTTGAATGATCATATGCTTGCTTTGAGCATGACATTTTCATGGGAGCAGTTGAGCTCACTACTTTCAGAGGCAAAGTATTTCTACGAGTATCTCAGAATAATAAGTATTTGTTACTTGTTAAGCCATGATTTATATATAGTGAAGCTTCAGAATACTTTTCTACTAGATTTGATTTTTTTTTGCTGCTTTTAATTTAATAAGCTATCTTTCCTGCATTCCTTCTGTACGCCGCACCCACTCTATATGCTCCTACCAATGCAAATCGAAAAGAAATTAAGTACTCAGCGAAAAAAAGAGAGATAGAAAAGAACATCATTACAGTTTGTCATCTTTTTTTTCTTCCTCAGAATTTCATGTCTTCTGGTTTCTGCATAATGGCTTAATCTGCTATATATGTTGACAACCTAGTTTTGCATCTTGCTTGGTTTCATCATCGTCATTATTAAAGAGCAATGTCTAAAGGAAGGGACTCGGGGTTAGTCTCAATTAGAAGTGTTCTCATATTCTAACTACACCCATGAATATTTCGTCTTCGATGTTCGCCAGTGTCCTCTCTAAATCACTGAGGAGAATGACTGGAGTTAGAAGAAAACGTGCTTAGAGATAATGGAGTTATGATGAGCAGATATTGAGCTGTTAAGCTTTCCTGCCCTTAGGTGGTGCTTCACCAAGAGCTCTCTACACAACCGATGGATGTCTCTGTTACGATAAGAGTAGAATCTATGAGTCTTTCACCAAGGAGTGCATTTATTTATAGTTGTATAGTCTGAGATGCACACTATGTAGTATGTCACTATGATCCTTTTGCAGATGTCTCTGTTAAGTCTACCGATGACTTCAAGCTTTGTTCCTTTGACCAATGATACTGAGGTTAAGAGGGTAGCAATTCACTTGGAAGAAGTCCTTTTATACCCTCTAAGAAAATTGAGCCCTCATTCACGTGTAAGCTCCTTTTTGGTCTAGCATCTTCCAAAAATAGGGCCTGGCAAAGTTTCAGTCTCGGATGTTCCTATTTGGTGAACTGGTAGAACCTTTATCGATCCAAAGAATAAGTGATGATGGATTGATGACTAGGAAAGATTTGGTGGCATATGATAGACATCCTCTCCAATAAAGTAAACTTCTCCGACTGTGGAACCATGTACTGGATGTGGGGTCCAAGATCCGGCCAGGTGTCTTGTTAGAACTAGTGCGAAAAGGCAGGTAAGGAGGGTCATAGGCAATATGTACTAGGTGACTATTGAAAAGTTGGATAATATTTTTTAGAGCTTTTGAGGTGTTTGGTTTGGTTATGGACTAATGGTTCTTGAATTAGTGGAGGTTGCTATATTTTCTGTGCATTTTTCACATATTCGTGGAACGTTCAGGCAGGTGAATTTTTTTGGCAGCGACTGCTTAAAACTCATGTTAGATATATTGTGAGTGGATTTTTTTTCCCTGATGTATTGCAAATGGTTGGTGTTTGTTAACAGAGAGCCAATTGATTGGAACTTCTTTTGAGGAAGGGGATAATTAAGAAAATGATGAAATTGGTCCCTGATATGAAGCTGATATTGGCATAGATGATGTGCGTGGACATACTCCTAGGTTGTTCAGAGCATACGACAAGCATGACGATGCCTTGTATTGTTGTACCTCGATATGTAGAAAGCAAGCTAGCTTTGTCTAGTTATATCTCACCTATTGTTACATTCATCCGAATTAACACTGATATTACCCGTTTGAACTGAAGGGGGAACCGTGCAAGTGCCACACCAATAATGCCAAAGGTCACGAACTGCTGGAGAATTTGAATTTGCTTTATATGTTGTAGACAATTGCCAGGAAAATTTGATGAAATAGTCATTATAAGCTTGCTTCATTTTTCACTGAAAGCTGGTCCTTTTGAGATCTTCAGTTTTTCTTTTCTTTTTTTTGTATGTTGAGGAAACTGTTTGATTAGCCCCAAATTTTGACACAAGGATTAACTGATTTATATTTCCTTTTCTTTTGCTTAATTGTTTTTTCTGACTATCGTGCCAACAAAGTGGAATTGCACGGCTGTTTTTTGAAGAGAAAATTGGTCATCAAGGGCCTGTTTGTTTGTGTTCTTTTTTATTCCCTGAACACAATTTCTATTCTTTTGTTCCTAACAAAAAGAACAAACGCTTTGTTTACATTTTTAGTCCAAATATATTTTTTTGTTCCTAGGAACAAATTTGGAACAAAAACAAGAAATAAGAAACAAGAAAAACTTGTTTCTTGTTCTCGGAACACTTCTAAGAAACAATTTTTCTCTCTCCTATTTTTTCCTCTTTCTTTTCTTCTTCTTTTTTTTTTTTTTTCGGCCCAGGCCTTGGCCATGGCCCGGCGACCGACCGTCGAGGGTCGACAACCTCGCGGGCATCGCCCCCGGCAAGGCTCGACCTCACCTTGGCTAGGCGAGCTCGGCCTCGCCGCCAAGGCGGGCCAGCTCGCCACCCTCGTCAACCGGTCGCCGTCCCATGGCCAGGCCTACGGCGACCGGCAAAATGAAGAAAAATAAAAATATAAAAAATTAAAAGAAACAAAAAAATTATACAAATTTATCAAACGTGTTTCTTTCTTTTTCTATTCCAAGAACATAAATTTTTGTGCGCTTCTAAACGCGTTCTTCCTCGTTCAAAAATTGTTCTAGGGAACATAAATAGTTTTAAGTGCGTTTGATAACGTTTCTTCAAAAATTGTTCCAGTTTTCTATTTTTGTTCCCTGAACAATTTTTTAACAAGAACGTGTTTGGTAAACTTGTTCCTAGAATAAAAAAAGAACAAAAACACGTTTGGTAAATTTATGTTTTTTTTTTGTTTCTTTTAATTTTTATTTATTTTTCCTTTTTTTTTTTTTTTTTTTTTTTTTTTTTTTCTTCATTTTGGCCGGTCCCGGCCTCGACCATGGCCAACGAGGGCCGGTGGCCTCGCCTTGGTTGGGTGAGCTTGAGCTCGCCCAACCACCCAGAGGCCGAGCTCGCCCAGCCGACCACCCTGGCGAGGCTCGGCCTCGCCGGCCACCGCCAGTCGGCGCGAGGTCAACCTCGCCTTGGCTGGGCGAGCTCGGCCTCACCGGGGCCGCGACGCTCCGGCAAGGTCGCCGCCCTCAACGGCCGGTCGCCGGTCATGGCCAAGGTCGGCGACTAGTCTGAAAAAAAGAAGAAGAAAAAGAAAAAAGAAAAAAAAAGAGAAGAAAAAATGAGGAGAGAGAAAATTTGTTTCTTTTTATTTCTGTTCTTTTTTTTGTTCCTCGAAACAAAAAACACATTTCATGAATTGTGTTCATAAACAAAAATAAAGAACACAAACAAACATGGCCTAAATGTGCTTTTAGTAACTATTTTATTCCAGTGAATAATTTTTTCTCAAAAATGATTCTTTTTTATTCGAGCATTTGAAAGTGTTTGATAGCTGTCCAAAAGTTTTATTCTCGAAGTAGAAATGCATTTGGTAGAACTATTAATTTTTTTTGTTTCTTTTAATTTTTTATACTTTTATTATATTTATCTTATTTTTTCTTTTTCTTTTTTTTTTTTTTTCCTTTTCTCTTATTCTTCCTCCTTCTTTGTGGCCAATTGCCAAGGCAATGGCCAACAATTGGTTGGGCAAGGTCAGTCGAGCTCACCAGAGGCTCGCCTGGCGACTCGCAAGCCTCGACCTTGTCTAGGCAATGCGAGAATAGTGAATTGTAGTGGCAAGATCTATTGGTGGAGGCACAAGTGTTCCCTCCTATTTCCTTGCGACACATGTCCTTGATGGACACTGTCAATGATATCAAATTGTTACAAGAGTGATGGAAGACATTTTCCCCTTAATTTAGTTTTGCGGTTATATGCTATCGTGAATGTATTGAGTCCTTTTTCTGCCGGCTATTGACTGCTCATTATTTCAAGCTATTGACTGCTCATTATTTCAAAGTTTCTTGTACTTTGATTAGCTACTATTAAACATTATTAATACCCTACACCAAGGAAATTGGATTAAAGAGTGATTGTCCAACATTCTTTTTGTCTGAGACTTTTTTCTGTTGGTGTTGCGAGTTTGTGCGGAGAAAAATGATGCCATAGTAGCATTGATTTCAGTTACAAACTTTATTAGGTGTCAGCAGAAGATTGCTCAGCTAACTTTAGAGCTCTCCAGAAGATCTCGCTAAAAGTAACACATAATTACAAGGCCTTGGAAGGTTGTGAGAGGTTCTCTTATCCTACGTTCTTTTACAGATAATACTAAATTTCGGTCGTAACCCAATGAACAGACACTATACAAGGAAAAGGTTGTACAAGTTGGGACACATTTTGGATAAATAATAGGATGATATGCTCTCTCGGCATCAAGATTTTGTCGGTGTTCCTACCCCCACTAATAACTTTCCATTGTCACGATATGAGTGGTGGATAAGTTGGCGAGTTTGTTCCAACACTCTGCTATTAGTGGAAAGAAATCTCAGGGGGCCAACACAGAGACAAGTTTGTTATTTTAAGCTGTTAGTATAGCGATATATGTTTCGGAAAAGCTTGGAAATTTTCCAAAACGTTCCACAATGCGCTTCCTTTTTGCACACACCTTCCTACTGGTTCTGCCTGGTAAAATTATATTTCCGCCGCAAAGGCTTTCTGCTTTCTGATTTTATATTTCGGGATTCATGCTCGCTTTTTCATTCAATTTGATTTGATCCTCCTGGCTGAGTCTTCTTTATTCGATGTGTTTATTCCCCCACAATTCTGCTTTCATTGCCCCCCGGAGGCCACAATTACATTGTTCCTTACAATAGTTTAAGGGGTAAGTACTTAGTGGGAGTGTATTTTTATATGTCCCTGTAGCAGCTTTCAGGAAAGCAGGACTCACCACATTCTTCATTATGAAGGTTTTGGTGAGGTTTCACGGGGGGAAGGTATCCACGTCTCCTTTAGCTTTTTCCAGGTATATTGATATTTGGGATTCTAGGGTTCCTTAACCATGATGATATTGATTAAGGTTGAAAGATATGATTCTACACTCAAAAGGATGATTGGGTGCTTAAGTGATTGGTGACATGGAAAAATAATTGCATTATGGTTTGTGCCATTGTGTTGGATGCTTTCATTGGATGAGCGTGTAAATGAGGTGCTTTTGGGACTAGTGCTCTACATTTTCTTTTTTGTGGTCCTTAAATTTAGGTGACTGTGGATGGGATTTTCTTTCTCCAGATTTGACTCTTGCTTTTAGGCCCTTCCACAATAGACTTCTTCAGGAAGAGTCACGATCGCGCAGGTAGTTTTACTGTTGGCTGCTTAACTTAGATTTGGATGTTCACGGGCTTGGGAAATTTGTTTGCCAGAGGGGCCAAAAATATTATGGCATACTCATTTTAGCGGTGAACAAAGTGTTAGCTGCTGCGGAGAAAACGCATTGGCACATGTCTGTTCATCTGTTCTTTTCCCTTCCAGTCTAGGTTGCGCTATCTCGTCCAGCTTAGTTAGCGTAATAAAATCGACGCTAGGATATCTCAAGCTGATCGATGGTCGATAACAGATATGGTGGCCTCTGGGCTCTGCCTCAGAACCAATGTTGCTGATTAAGACGTCACTTCTCGCCGGCGCGTGTTCCGGTCCAGGGGACAAACTATAGAGTTACCATGAGTTTAGAAGGCTTTGTCATGTGGTCTCTCTACATTTACTTTCGAGAGGCGATTGACTGTGCAACCTTAAAATCTTTCCATGGTTTCAGAGCCTTTAGTTGCTCGGTGCTTAAATTTTGCTTTCGAGATGCAATGTGCTTTGGTCAGGGAAGAGGATTTGGTGCTGTGACTTTGTTCTATGTCGTCATAGCTTTTGGTGTTCTGGTAGCGTTTTCTTTTAATATCATCTTCTTATGGATTGCTGTGTTGGAGAGAGATTTGGCGAACGCTATCTGATGCGCACTATTGTATACAGAACGTGTTTGTGCCGGCCAGGTTGCATGTACCTGGATAAGATTTTTCATTGTGCTGGGTGCATAGCAACTAAGGTTGGAAAGTGCTTACTCTCGGCCAAAAGAGGGGGTGGACCGTTGGAAGGTGCTTTGAATATTGTGAGTATGGTTTACAAGCACAATAAATTGTCGTACTCTGAAAAGGAAAATTCATTGAATTTTGCAATTTTTTTTTTTTTTTTTTTTTTATTCTACTCTAACTCTCACTTTCAGACTTTTGTCCTGCCTCCTTGTAGGGCGTGGGAGTCAAAACTCATTCTTGAAACTAATTCGTTCCCACCCCAACCCCCTGGAGAAGGTGGGGGTTCATTGAATTTTGCAATTGGGTGACTGAATTTTGGATAGATTTCTGGTGTTTGATGCTAAATAAAGTTCAAGATGTGTGAAAAGGAAAAATTTGGAAAAGAAAAACAGAAATTAAAAAGTCTCTCATACTGATTATTTGTCTTGTTAAAATATTCCTCTAGAATCTACAAGATGCTGTTGGACCGGGCTCTCTAGACCACTCATGAAGTTGTCCAATTGATGTCCAATGATCTGCGCGAACACTCTGGGCTCAACATATCACTGGCAATAATCTAGTAGCTCATTAGGGAAGCCATTAGAAACAAAGTTGTTTATGCTATCCTGCATTCTTTTGACGGAAGAGCTTACCAATTGGATGAATGTGGTACGATGACGCCCTTTTGATCGACCAATAATGGAAAAAGAAGGAGAGGGTCCTCCGGATGCGAGACTAACGTGTCTGGTGCGTAGTTAAAGGCCATCCCAGGTGCGCTGGAGTGCACAGAAAAGCAAAGGTACAAATGTGCAAGGAAGGCAGGGTGCCTCTATCGTGGTACCTCACCATGGTGGTCGCGTATCGGGATTGTGATCTCGCTCATTAAAACGTGGCCAAATTCGTGGTTCAAAACGCTTCGAAAAGATGTAGCTGCACTGATTGTCCCGCTAACATCTTTTCAGTGTGATATCACATTGTTACGTCACGTCGACACGTTTTCTGCTGCCTCGCTTTCTCTTTCCTTTCGCCCTCTTTTTGCAAAATGTGGTATAATCCATGAAAGGTGCATATCATTCTATTCCGAAAGTCGAATAACCAATTTTCCCCTAAAACTTTATCTAACCTTAGGATTGCATCCACAATGTGTACCGATCATAGAAAACTTAATTACCAGGCATTAGCAATATGTTCTAACCAAATCATCTCGATGAATTTAGATGTCAAAGCCTGTATGATTACTTTGGCCATGTGTATGGGACTTCTGTGTTGTCTAAGCTAGGTAAAATCGGAAGTTGAATCGAGTTAATTATGAGCTATCTGAGCATGACCCATGGGAAATTGGCTCCATATCTGTTTTTGAATGAAGTCCATCTATTGCTTAACTAGCAAGATTTGATTTCCTTCAAAATTTGTACCTGTTGATAATCTGGTCCACATATCCCATGAAAGCAAAGTATCAAGTACTCCATCCTACCTTATTTCTAGTATACTTTATTCATCTGATGAACAATGCTTTGGCCAAGTTGGTCTCGTGTATATTTTGCATTTCAAAATGAATTAGAGTTAAACGTAAATGGGATAACTCAATCTAGTTTGAATGTCTATCGCGTCGTTGAGTCGTGGTGTAGTCAAACAGACTTGATAATAAATTATTTGAGAATGTATTGCATCACTTTATAAATTAATTTCACGATTCCAGTGATTCTGGAGAAGAAGTAAACATGAAGAGGTGAGGACATAACCCTGGTTAAAGAAACTAACCAGACATTTAACCCACAATCACTTTCCACATACTCTATAAATACGAACTATTCTCGCATGCCATCCTCACTCGAAAAACGTCGATCTCTAGACAATTCTGAGGGCGGTCTTTCTAAAGATCAGCTTTAATCAAAATCTCTCTCTCTCTCTCTCTCTCTCTCTCTCTCGCATTTTCCATATTTATCAACAAAGTTAATAATGATGAACTTCCTCTTGCTGGTGAAACTCACTTTCTTGTTGATTTTCTCCTCTCTTATGGTAGGCCAATCTTCATATCTTCCACTTATTCTCTCACTACTCTCTCTCTTCCCTCCCTTGTTGCACTACTTTTTGGTCCCCGGTGGATTTGCATGGAGGAATCACCGCCATGAAGGTCACTCGAAGCTCAAGGGACCAATTGGTTGGCCTATTGTGGGAAGCATGCCTCAAATGGCTTCTTCACTCGCTCACAGAAAACTAGCATCCATGGCAGCTTCACTCGGTGCGAAGAGCCTCATGGCACTTAGCCTCGGCCCGACCCCGGTAATCATCAGTAGCGACCCCGACACCGCCAAGGAAATCCTCCACCACTCGTCCTTCTCGGACCGCCCCGTGAAGGAATCGGCCCGCTCCCTCATGTTCGAGCGGGCCATCGGGTTCGCCCCCCTGGGGACATACTGGCGTCACCTTCGCTGGGTTGCGGTGAGCCACATGTTCTCCCCGAGGAGGGTCGGCGGCTTTGCGGAGCTCCGGGGGCAAATAGCCGAGGAAATGTCGGCGAGGGTGTGGAGGGAGATGGGGGAGAGAGGGTTTGTGGAGCTGAGAGGGGTACTGCAAGGGGGCTCTCAGAGGAACATGTTGGTGAGTGTGTTCGGGAGTGAGATAGGGTTGGAGAGAGAGATGTTATTGAGCAAAATGGTCAGCGAAGGGTATGAGTTGATAGCGAAATTCAACCTAGAGGACCATATTCCGCTGAGGTTCTTGGACTTCCACGGCGTGAAGAGAAGGTGCCATGAACTTGCCACTAAGGTCAAGAGCGTGGTGGGACAGATCGTTGAAGAAAGGCGAAGCGGTGGGGATTTTCATGGCGGCAATGATTTTCTCAGTGCCTTGCTATCTTTACCTCAAGAGGACCGGCTGAGTGATTCCGACATGGTTGCTGTTCTGTGGGTAAGGATGAGTTCGATTTCTCGATTGTTACATATTTTCGACTGCTCTTGCTTCCAGGTTCATTGCACGAGAAAACTCATCGTGCGATCTGATGCATAAGCTCTGAGTAGTTAACAGAATTTGATGGGCCATGTTTAGATATAATGAAATTCACGCGACACTCGTAATAGACTCGATATGATATTGTTATTTTTAGTGCATGTGCAAGCAAAGGCGAATAATTACTCCTTTTTTGCACTTAAGTAGATGACAAGAAAAATGAAGAATCGTGCAAAAAAAAGCTCCGCCAAAAAATCATAAAGGTATAAATAGTACATGGCATATGTGTGTAACTACATTCCACTAGAAGTTTTAACCATTTTGTCCATTTAGGCTCAAAAAGTTTACATACTTTAAGAGAAGCTATAGTAAAAATCAGTCAATATGCATTGAGCACGGTAAACTAATTGATGTGACCTTTTAAAGTAGTTTTTGCTTTATGTAAATATTGTCACTCATGCACTTTGACCTTTAGTTAGCTTTTTTTTTTCGAAACTTTTAGTTAACTTGAACAGTGAAATTTCTGGATGTTATCCTTTAAATTTGCATGTGACTTTTTTATGTCTTTGAAATTTAAAATTAGAATGATATTTTTCATTTATAATTTTTTTAAATAAAAGTAGAAGTTGAGTGACTTTAATCGGGCCATAATCTCTTGATAAACTGGTTTTGAACTTCCTACGTTTACCCAGTTTCACAAGTAAATCACTGTACTCATATATTTATCGTTTATAATTAATTGAACGCTTGAAAAACGCCTTTAGGCTCAAAAGAAAATCGTCAATAAATAAAAAGGGAAAAGAAAAGGACCTTTACAACTCACGGAATCTCCTTTTTGTCCAAAAGAAAATTCGAGTGATGCCAAAGATGTTGAGATTTTAGGGTAAAATAAGTCCAACAAATAATGTGGAAAAATATAATATGTTTTAGAGTTGCATATTTGAGCGTGCAATAAGCACACGACAGATCATCATATAATTCTGGAAATCAATCTTCTATAGTGATTATGTATCTGTATAACTATTCAAAAGAATTACTCGCAAAATCAATTGCTTTGAGGCATCATTCGATTGGTTGACCGATGATTGACGTTACATGCTCCCTTTAGCTTTCTTTCTTTAGAATGAAAAGACTCCTCGTGTCTAGCGTCCATTGTTCTTCGTTGGCTCTTGAGACTTTCCGCTTTATAAGCTCTGGTTTTCTTGTTTATAAGCATGGGGCTGTAAGTGTATATAATCTTTAATCATGAAGTCAATTCAAAGTCGATTCGAAAGGCGAGTGAAAAGCTTTTGTAGGCCCTTCTTTTAGGGAGATGCTATAATAGGGTTGAGACAGAATCGTTTCGACAAGACACCACTCACTGTGAATGTTTGTCCTCTCGTACGTAGGCTGTTTATAGGCACTCAATAGTTATTTCCAGAAGTTATCCTAATGTCCTTTCCAGAAGTTATTAACACGTTGTCTGGCCGTTTTTATCCCTGTGAGAAAACAGCCTCAGTCTAGGTTTGACATGGTGTAACAGTAATTGAATTTCAATTATATATTCTTAACTTGGTCTTATAGATCAACCCACTTAAACAAGAGGTTTGCAAATTCAAGTTCATAATTCTAGCTGTTTACTTTCCCTATTTTCTCCCAAGAAAGATTTTGGGGAAAATTAATAGGCATACTTTGTCCCCACCCCCCTCTCTCTCTAGGTAGGTCATTATCTAAATCATACGATGAAAAAGTAGTACACTTTTGAGAGTTAGGGTCCAGCAAAAGATATTTCTTCCGCCTCCCATTAATAATAGATGAGAAAGAATGTTGATATTTATGTCCAATTCGATAGGAATGTTGAAGTTTAGCATGTCATGTCAAATGAAAATAATGTTAATAATCAAGGATTCATAGTTTGCAATTCATCATAGGAGATGATATTTCGTGGAACGGATACGGTGGCTATTCTTCTTGAGTGGATCATGGCGAGAATGGTTCTGCACCCAGGGATCCAAGCTAAAGTCCAACAGGAGCTCGACGCGCATGTTGATCAAGATCGGCATGTTCAAGATTCAGACATCCCGAACCTGCCTTACCTCCAAGCCGTAGTGAAGGAAGCCCTTCGGATGCACCCCCCGGGTCCACTTCTCTCGTGGGCCCGCCTGGCGGTCCATGATGTCCACATAGGCAAGACCTTTGTCCCGGCCGGCACGACGGCGATGGTCAACATGTGGGCAATAACCCACGACCCGATCATATGGAAGGACCCGTGGACCTTCAGGCCTGACCGGTTCATCGAGGAGGATATGTCGGTCATGGGCTCGGACATGAGGCTCGCCCCGTTCGGCGCGGGTAGGAGGGTGTGCCCCGGCAGGGTTATGGGTTTGACTATGGTGCAACTGTGGCTAGCACGGCTTCTTCATCAGTTCAAGTGGGTTCCAACAAAGCCGCTGGATCTTTCGGAATGCTTGAGGCTTTCCTTGGAGATGAAGACGCCATTGGTCTGTCGTGCCATCCCTCGTCTCGGATCAGTCACCTCATGAAGTATCTTTCAACTTGGTCATAAATATATGAGGGATATCTCAATGGTGAGCATAATATACTAAGATGTGAAATTTAGTATTGAGATGTACTTTTGTGGTAATCCTTTTAAGCAAATTGTAAATTAACTAGTTAAGTTGAGAATATATTATAGTTTGGTAATCAGGATCATCGAGTCACGTTGCATGGATGCATTATAGACTAGGTTTCCAACCCACATCTCCAACGACCCAGATGGAATCAGTTTATAAACGCTCAAGCTAGACTTTCCATGGTTTCAAAGATGGATCACATGAGACTTCTGCATCATACAGTCCACCGACGAGGGACTGGGATCTTGTCAAGCTAAAGACTTGAATTAACTCTAATTACTCCAAAGAACAATGATCAAAAATAGAAGGACGACACATGGTCAAGTAAACAAGTCCCCTAGGCCTCGAGCCACTTAGTCGAGAAGACCTAATATGGGACATCGATTTCCAATGTATCGACAACACATAGTTCAAGAAAAGCCATCCCATAAAATGAAAAAACTTCTACTATTCTATGAACTATCCAATCTCCTTCAAAATGATTCCTTTATCCTTTACTTCTCGATTAAGATTCATATATTCCCCAGCGACATTAGTGGTTGTTGATCTGCTCCTTGTACGGACTGAGCAAGGTCTCGAAAGAAGCAATTTTGATTATTCTCTCTATATATAGCACGTAGTGCGACTTTGCATTCATATATTTATATATATATATATAGCACGTAGGGCGGCTTTGTCATATGAACGCGACAAGAATATGCTCTTGGGACGAATCATTGGCTACCTCGTTAAATCCATGTTGCATGATATAGTAAAGGGCATTAAAGAAAGAGCTCGTGCTTGATGATGGTGAATTGAAAGGTGGTGAATTGCGGATATACATGCCGCCTAAAGTTTTGGCTTTTGACGGTCCAAATCCACCGTGTCTTTTTTCTTGTTCTTTTGCCCACCCTCCCCTCTCTCTTCCCATAGGCAGCATAAAAGGCGATGCCCTTTATCCTTTAATTAGCACTAATATAATTCCAACTGAACAAGCTTAATGCTCCATAAAAAAAAATTTGTACATGTTAGCAATGATTTTGGGCTTATTTTATAAAGCGACGAACCAGCTGGATGCATCTTCCAAAAGTTGAGTGCCCGACCGATGTGGTGTTGTTTGTCCGCGACTGGACCACCTGGAAAATGGTGAATACAATAAGAAGCTGAATGGACATCGGGGCTGTACGTTGGAATTGGACTGCAAGGGCTACAAATTGTACCTCGTTCGATCCTATATCTAGCTGCCTTTTACTATGTGTGTGTTTGCAAGGCTTTTCCCCTCAATTTGTGGTCCTCGTTACCCACCTAATCACTTGTTTCAATGCATTTTACAGACAAATCTTCGAGCTCGATTTGTAGTCATGTGAAATCTTGTTTTCTTTCGATTGATGTGCGCCATGAATCACTTTCAAATCGATTCCTCCATTGATATTTGATGCGACGAGTTTTGTTAGAATTTGCGATGCACATTAGAAAAAAAAGTTTGCAATCATGACCCCATATGGACTGAACTGGGATATTTTACAAAAAAAAAAAAAAAAAAAAAAAGTACTTAGCAAAGAAATATCAAATTAGGTCACCGGTTAGGATATATACAAACTCTCTCTTTCTCTCTCTCTCTTTTAGATATATGCATGCAAAGTCTTTTGATGCTAGTCTAGGCCCACGAGACTAAGTTGTAGATCTGACAGTGAGACTGATTCATTCACGGGCCCATTGTATAAACCAATATGCACCGACCGCACTCGGCCCGATCCTGCTTTGTTCCCTGTTGAAGGATCCAAGTCTAAAAAAGCTTATGATTATTGAATACCCCGTTTAATTGGCATGCATGTTCATCATTCCGGTGTATAAGCAAATCATGTTCTAAAGATTGCTCGTGTAAAGAATAGTTTCCGTTGTCGGTGCATCGCACAAAAGCCGTTTATCTAAGGATACATTTATTTGGTTATGATAGACGAAAATGCTTTCCAGGTAATCAATTTCCTTGAAAATTGGTTAGTTCTTGTTTATTTGGTGATATGTGATAAAAAAAAATTCTATTTTTTTGATCTTGTTTGAAAAATGGTTTCAATTTCATAACTTTATCTCTAGTAAAAAAACAAAATGAAATTTTTTATTTTTTATTTTTTATTATTTTTCCTTTTCCTTCTTACCTCCGCATGGTGCCACATTGTGAAGTGGGTAGGGCTTATGCTTTGTCGCAAAGGAGGAGGAGGCTGGCTCACACCTATGGCAAGTTGCCAGCCACTGCCAAAGCTTGGCGACTAGCAAAGGAAAAGGGATAAAAAATAAATATAGAAAAAAAAAAGAAAAGAAAAAGTAAAATTTAAAATTAGAGATAATTCCGAAAAGTATGTTCACATTTTTAGATGGGAAAATCTAAATAAGGACCCAAAGTCCTTCCTTTTTTTTTCAAAAAAGGGGCGCAGGTGAAGTACATGCCGAAATAAGGGCCCAAAGTTGTCGTTTAGTCTACCAAAAGAAGGGCCTATTTCGTCGGTGGGTGAATAAATGCATTTCAAATTCATATTCCGATGGCTTGATTAGGGGTATTTTTGTCCATTTCTTTTAAAAAATTTAGGTTGTCTTTTTTTTTTTTTTTGGTCAGTGGTTGCACTGTTCATCTCTCTCGCGGTCCCCAAGCAAAGCCAGTCATAGAGAGAGAAAGAGAGAGAGTTAGAGAGAGAAAGGAAGCAGCGAAGAGGGAGCCAGCATGTTCTCTCTCTTCTTCCTCCTCCTCCCTCTCCTCGCCGCTTCCGCTCTGCATCCATATGACAACGTCTCGTGCCACATCAACTGCGGCGGCCACACCTTCACCGTCGACTCCTTCAACACCACGTGGCTCCCCGACAGCTACTTCATCGGCGCCGCCGCCGCCGCCGCCATCTCGAAGCCCCTCCGCTTCCACCAGCCCCAAGAGAAGACGCTCCACTACTTCCCCCTCTCCTTCGGCAAGAAGAACTGCTACGTCCTCCCCGGCCTCCCCTCCGGCCGCTACTACCTCCGCACCTTCACCATCTACGACTACTATGACGGCAAGTCCCACCCCCCGAGCTTCAACGCCTCCGTCGAGGGCACCCTCGTCTTCAACTAGCCCTCCCCTGACCTCGCCAGCGCCTACTCTGACCTTTTCGCCTTCGTCCACGATGGCGAGGCAGACGTTTGCTTCTACAGCATTGCCACCAACCCCCTTGTGGTTGAATCCCTGTCGCTCGTCCAGGTCAATCCGCTGTCTTATTCGTGTCCGTGGGCAGCGATTTCATCCTAGTCAACTACGGGAGACTGAACTGTGGCGCCGGTTAGTGGGGCCGGGTTTCAACGACGACGCCAACTACTTCAGCCGGTCTGGGCAATCAAATTACAACACCCGGGCTACCGCCACGCGTAAAATCATCGACGCCATCTCAACCGCGAGTAGCATCATGGGGACCAATCAGCAGCCCAATTATTTCCCCATGAAATTGTACCAGACCGCAGTGACGGTCGGTCAAATGGGGGCCCTGGAGTATGAATTGGAGGTGGACGCCAAGCTGGATTACCTTCTGTGGTTCCACTTCGCGAAGATCGATCCACGGGTGAACAAGGCGGGCTAGAGGGTGTTCGATGTCCTGGTGAATGGAGCGAACGCGACTAGGATTGATATCTATAAGGAGGTCGGGCGATTCATGGCTTTCGATTGGCATTACACCGTGAAGAATTTGAGCGTCTGTTTTGAATGTGAAGTTGGTGCGTGTTGTTGGTGCCCCATTGCTTAGCGGAATTGAGAACTATGTCTTGGTCCCTGCCATTGTCGAGGCCACCCTCGGTCCCCCATTGCTTGGCGGCCCTTGCCCACTGGCGCAATGGTGGGTGTCTAGCCTTCGTCGACCCTCACCAACGGTGGCGCTCGCCCCTTCCCAAGTTCAATGGTCTTGAGAAGAAGACGGAGAGGAATGAAGAAGATGATGAACAGTGCAACTATCGACCTAAAAAAAAAACAAGACAACTGAAATTTTTTAAAAGAAATGGACAAAAATACCCTTGATCAAGCCACCGGAATATGAATTGGAAATGCATTTGTTCATAGGCTGGCGAATGAGATCTTTTTTTGAGACTAAATGACCACTTTGGGTCCTTATTTGAGATAGACTTTACTCCAGGTCCTCTTTTGAGAAAAGGAAGGCACTTTGGGTCCTTATTTGAGATTTTCCCTTTTAGATTTATAAACTTTTTTTGGTCGAGAAAGTAATATTCCATTCATTTCCATAAAAGAAAAAACAAGAGAGAAATAATACAAGCCAACTACAAATCAAAACAAATTACAAACAATTTCAAAGCAAAATAAACTTGAGATAACAAGATGAATCATAATAGCAAAGTTATGGGTCACACGCTCAAAGTGCGGATCTACAATTTTTTCAAACTAAAATCAATAACTGATCATTAAATCTATTTTCAGCAATGAGCACATGTTGAGAACTCCATCTTTTTCTATGATTTTACCTCCTCAGGACCATCATCACTCAAAGTAAAAAGGTTAATTGAGCACATATTTGATTGTGAGAGTGAAACCTTCACGAAGCTCCTTTGATCTCCTGCAAAACTAGACTATGTACCAACAAAACCAAGGGATGCAAACCCTAAAAATATATACGCAAAAATTCTCAAATTTAGACTAGATTGGGATAAAAACCTCCCCAAAATGGGAAAGAAAAAATTCTAAATCTAAGTTAGATCGTAAGAGAAAAGCTTCCCAAATAGCAGGAAAGCAAGGAAACCTATACGCAGGCCCCCTCTTCTCCTCTCCCTCTCATTTCCACACCACATTCTTCTTCAACCTCCATGGAAGGAAGGGTTTGAGCTAGATTTCTCCCTCCCCTCCTTTTTTCTTAGATTTTGGAATTTGCTTTCTTAATTTTATACATAAATATTTTATTGACCATAAAGTGTTTTCAGTTGATTAATCATTTTTAGTGAACCAAATGGGTGAAAGTGCAGAAGATTGATTTCTGGAAAACACTTTTACTCAAATAAATGCACCCTAGTATTTATGAAAATTATTATATTTTCGACTGAGGTCGGGGCTAAAAATAATCCTCCATTTTTGCATGTTTATTATCATTTTGTATCTTCTTTTTTTTTTTTTAATCTAAAACACATCTTTGCATAGCAGCCTTGATCCCACCACTTAAAAATACCAGATTAAACCCTTTTAAAAATAAATAACCTTCTAGTAATATCGAAAAACATCTTGCGCACCCTTAGCCAATAAAGCCCAATCTCCTTGCTGCTCACCACCACTCACCACTTCTGGCCACTACGTGTCGTGTCCGGTTGCCTTCGACTATCGTCCTCCTCGTCTTAGGCACCTTTCTCTCCCCTCCGCCCAATGCATCGCCGTGAAGCTAAACAACTCCTCATCAGTCGCACGGGAGACTGCGTGTGGGTTTGGTTCAATTTTGCAAATGGACTTTGGGTGTAATACAAATATTGAAGGCCAAAGGCCTTTAGGGAAATGCATATTTTGTTTGGTAAAAATTCATTACAAAGGGACATTGATTTCGAGTAATTGTTGGCCAAAAAAACTTTTACAATGTGCTTTAGCTATATTATATACATTTTTTATTAAAACATAACTCGAGCCCTTTGCCAAAGCAAGTCAAGGGCTACAGCCACCGATGAGCCAAATCTGGCTTTGGCGGCTATTGACTGAGGTCGCCTAACCTCGGGTGATCTTTAGCGAGAGTCATGCGACTTAGGCAAGGGCTGCCTAAGGTCGTACAACGTTGGGTGATCCCAAGCAATGAACTAGGTGATTGTTGCCTGGGGTCACACAACCTTTGGCAGAAGTCGCCTGGGTCACACAACCCTCGCCATCCCTTCGTTGGCTAGATCCGGCCTTGCATGACCACCCTTGCATGAAGAAGATGGATAGTCACAAGGAGGGGCAAAATCGAAAAACTAAAAAATTGGTGAGAGTAGTTTGGGAAGGAAAAAATATTTTTATCTTAGTTCATCATTTCACAAATGTTATTTTAAAATGTTGGATGGGAGTAGCATTGGGCTTTCCGAACTCCCAATGTCACATTTGACCAAAAGCTATTTCAAAATATTTATCAAATACTCCAACATTTCTCTAATGGATAGTCTATGAAGCACCAACACTTTATGGGAGCCTTCATCTCGTGTTAGACACTCAGACACGTGTTCGACACATTCCGACACTCAATCAACATGTATCGAAAAATCCGACACTTGGTTAACTCTTTCGACATTATTTGACACGTGATTCAGGCACGCATTGAGTCAATTTTAAATTTTTCAATAAACGACGGTCAAAATGTAAATAGTGAAAATAATAAATGGGGAAATAAGAAAATCTAGTCTTCTCTTTTCTTTTGACCCTCTCTTCCCGTGACACATAATTCCCCCAGTTTTTTTTTTTTTTTCTTTTCTTTCGACATTCTCTAACTAGTGAATTTAGAATGTGGATTGTTTTTTTTTTTTTTCTTTAAGTTTTATTGATCATTAGAATGTCATTAAATTTGTCAAATCGAAATAATGAATTATATTAATAAATAATGAATTAATGCTTTTAGTGTAAACCCAATCTAGAATTTTTATTATTATTTATTTATCAACAAATTTGAATCAAATTAATTTGATTGAAATAATCATAAAAAATAATAATTTATCATGTATATATAAAAATATATATTTAATATATAACGTGTGTCAATACGTCAGAATTCTTTTTTTTTTGAGAAATAACGTATTAGCTTATCGTGTCATTCATATCACATGTCATGTATCGATATCGGTGCTGTTTAGATGATAGTAGAGGCTAGGTCTTTGCGTGATAACTTTCCCCACTCAAGAATTTATTCTTTTGTTGAACAAAAAAAAAAAGAATAAAACCGTTTGATAACGGCGAGTTGATTTCTATTCCCTAATAGAAAAGTTAGCCGAGGAATAAAGAGAAACAAAAAAGTTCTTCTTTGTCACAGGAACAATTTCTAGAAATAAACAAATTTTCTTTTTTATTTTTGTTTTATTTCTCTCTTTGCCGTGGCCACCTCCAACCACCCGGAGCCACCGCGCCCGCCGCCGCCGACCGTGAGCAAGAATAAAAAAATAAAAAATAAAAAAACAAATAAATACAAAAATCAAATAAATACAAAAAAACAAATAAATACAAATAAATACAAAAAAAACAAATAAATACAAATAAAAAACAAACGCAAGAAAATAAAAAAAAAAAAAAAAAAAACAAAAAACAAATAAATACAAAAAACAAATAAAAAACAAAAATAAGAAAAATAAATACAAATAAAAATAAATAAATACAAATAAAAAACAAATAAATACAAATAAAAAACAAACGCAAGAAAATAAAAAAACAAAAACAAATAAAAAACAAATAAATACAAAAATAAGAAAAATAAATACAAAAAATAAATAAATACAAAAAAATAAAAACAAATAAATACAAAAACAAATAAATACAAATAAAAAAATGCAAGAAAAATAAATAAATACAAAAAAAATACAAATAAATAAAAATACAAAAAAATACAAAAAAGAATAAAAAAACAAATAAAAAGGAACAAATAAAAAACAAATAAATATAAAAAGGAATCGTTGCGTTCTGACGCATTTCTATTCTTTTTCTATTCCAAGAAGTAGAATTTTGTGCGGTTATCAAACGGGTTAACAGCTTAAAATTGTTAAATAGAAATAGAAAACTATTTACGGAAAAAGCTCTTCTCCAAACAGAAATTTTACCAAATGCGCACCCTAAATGTTCTTTGAAAAAATGTGAACTTATAAAAAGAAAAATAAATAAATAAATCTCATTGGAGGAGGTCACCGTACGATGGCGATAGCGAGACTTCACACCAAGCGCGGGCTTCGCGAGTGGACAGCAGCCGTTTTCACGGGCCCTTCAAGTCGGTTCAACGGGAGGTCGATCGGGACACGCGTCCACCGGATCCCAGCGAGTGACGGTCCGACCGAGGCCCCGAGCGCGTGGGGCTGCGTCCGTATACGGACAGTTTCTCAAAATTCTGGAAAAATCGCATCTATATTTTGAATTCCCTCTCCGTGTGAAAACCCGGAAAAAAAAGCGAACCGCGATCTACTCAAATTCAACGCTCATCCACCTCCGTTCGGACAAACAAACAAAAAAATAAAAAATAAAAAAAGATTAAAAAAAAGATAAATTTTCATTTCCGACCCTATCTCCCTCTGGTTTTTTCGTTTCCCTCTCCTTCGTCTCTTTGGAGGGAAAAACTTCGGGAAATCCAAATCGAGCAAAGCCTCCTCCTTCCGCTCACTCTCTTCCTCCACTGGCTAGGGCTTCCGGCTCGGCTCCAGCTCCAGCTCCAGCTCCGCGTCCCTCGCTCGCTTCCGGCGCCGGCGGGACTGAAATCGCTCCGGTTTTCTCCGGCAGGGGGACGCCTTCTCCGGCTGCCCTGTCCTCGTGGTTTTGTACTCCTTCCGGCCTCCGAGCACGGCGATTCTGGCGATTCGAGCGCGCATCGGTTCAGGTTCGCCGCTCTTTTCAGCTGCCGCTTGCGCGTTTTTTCTTCGTGTTTGTGTCCGTTGCGACGGTTGGGGGATTTCGCTGCCGCGCGCGATTTGGCTCGGAGCTCGGCGATCTGGTCGGGCTCGTTCTTCGTTTCCGCTGTTCGAGTTCGATGCGGTGGTTGTGGAATCGAATTGAGGCTGGTGTAGCTGGAAATGAGAGAGTTTGGAGCTGCATGCTTCGAGCTGTCGCGAGAGTGTTCGGTGTCCTGTCGCCTAGGGTTTCGGTCGTAGCTTACTGTGGAAACGCCGAGCTGAGCAATTGCCTGCTCGTGTGCTTGAGTTTTAGATGCGTTGAAGCTGACTCATTTTGAATTCGAGGCGAGTGGTTGACATGTTCTCCGGATGGAGAGACTTGGTTTGAGCAGGCTTTGTGGCGTGTTTCCCTTCTAACGTTCAACATCTTTGTCGAATATTTATTGATATTTCTTGTTGATCTGGTAATCTAAGTTCGTTATTTGAGCTTGGAGAACCTTGTCAACCTAGTTTTATGTAAGCATCTCTGTCATGTACCGTGTGGTGTATTCTCAATAACTTCCACCTATCGATTGAACTGTTAGTTAGAAAAATGCTATTCTTGACCGTGCTATGGACTGTTAGTTACATGTCAATACCTTGCTTCTAAGGGATGTTCACTTCTTGCTACTTATGATATAATCGTATCATTTGGAACATTTGTTGGAGACAATTATTGCAATGGAAAAATTATTTGTGCTAAGGAGCCATTTCTTTTTATTTCATTCAAGCTCTACAGTTCCAGCAGCATTAGGATACCTAAACTGTGAATCCCTTGACCTCTGTCAGGTTTCACCTGAAACTTGTGGTCGTGCTATGTCAAGTACCTTTAATTCTCTCAATTTTACACTTTGAGTCTGTTTTGTCTCTTATCCTAGCAATTGTGAGCCATTTTACCTGCCTAGAGTATCTATTTCACAGAAATTGTCTTTTAAGAAATAAGAAAGTGGGAGGCAGATTATCGTTTCTCTTTTGATTTTATTGTGGAGAAGGGCTGAAGTTTTCCGTATCCCTTATCTAATCTTGCGTTTGACGATTGATATATCGTCAATTGTTGCAGTTAGTAGTTTTCGCAAGATTCTTCGGACCCAACCAATACAGCACTTATTTCTTAAGTCTGGGAACGGAGGAGACTGTTTCTCAAGTATTTTCTCTAAAGTGGAAGTGGCATATCACACTGGGGAATTCTACCTGGTATGACGATGCAAAACAAGAGAAAAGGATCTGCAAGAATCGCTGCCAGAGATCACGCCAGTCCTAGAGCATCAAGAGCTCAGAAGTCATCTTCTGAAAATGCGCAAATAGCTGATAAGAAAGCATCACAGCTGATTACATCCTCGCCTAGAAGGCAACGGAACTGTAAGTTGTCCTTGTTTACCTGCTGCGTGGTTAAGAAGGTACAAGGTTGCCTTGAGTTTGGATGTTGTGTCTAGTGCTTTATAAATGAATTCAATCATGTGAATTATCTCTTGCCAATTGATAGAGAAGCGATTCCTTTTCAAAGTTTTACTGGTCATTTGAGAGCTATGGTGAACACCCTTTGCAATTGGATTAAAATAACTTGTTTCATATCTTCTCATCAGTTTGCAGTGTTATATTTAAGAAGTATTAGTCATATCACATCCAGTAAAAACACAATGGAAGAATGCCGCTGTTAAAGAGAATAAACTCACCATTCAGTATTATCATAAGGTTACTTCCTGTAGAAACACTGCCTTGCTACAACAGAAAAGGAAAAGATGCTGCATGGTCCTTGTATATTTGATTTATTCAATTATGAACTTTTTTTTACTACTTATGATCCTTGTATATTTGTTTTGTTATATTATACCTACACTCATCTGGTAAGATCGATTTGGTTAGTGTATAGTGATTATGCAGTGTATTGATAATATTTTTGTTGAGTTCATTACTTGTTATAAAACTTTGAGGAATTAAATACACATGGATTGAGAAATAGCACACTGTTAAAGATGACTAATATATATTTAAAAGACAGCAAAGCAGTCTTTTAAGTTACACCCTGTGCAGACCTCTTATAATACCATTAAAGCACCAATGTTTCATTACCAAATTGTTGTTAATCCAATCAAATTATGTAATGTAGAGTCTCTTGATTTTAATAATTTGTTCTGGATTTTGGATATTATGGTCTTGCAATGTGGTGTTTTTGAACTTTAAGGCAACGTGTTTAAATGGTTCACAGAGTGAGTCCACTTAAGAGTAACAAGGCTCAGATGTGGTTGTGGTTTGCAAACTTCTAGGCTATCCTTTACATTTGGGAAAAATGCATCGAAAGTCCTAATCTTGTGTACGGAATGCAATCAAGTCCTAAATCTTTCAATTGGTTCAATTAAGTCCTAAACATTTTTCAAAAAATGCAATCAAGTCTTGTCAAAGTGGCATTTTCAAATTGCACTTCTGAATATAAGTTTTAGAACTTAATTGTTCTTTTCAATGAATGTTTAGGATTGAATTGAACCGATTAAAAGGATTAGTATTCAATTGCACTTTTTGAATAAAGGGTTTGGACTTAATTGGACCAATTGAATGGTTTAAGATTTGATTGCATTCTGTACATAAGGTTTAGGACTTGTGGTGCAATTTTCCCCTTGAAAGAACTTAGTACTTGTATCACTATTTCTTTTATAAAGTTATAGAAGGAGTCTGTTTTATTATAAAATCATCATGGCACTAACTTTGTGTTCCATGTTTATTCACTCAAGCATCAGCCTTGTCAGCTAATGTACTCTTGACTTTGTGGGCATTCAGCATGCTGTATTGTGAACATTCAATTTGGTATAAAAATGATTAGAAAGTTCTTGTCATTTAAGTAATTGCAGACTTTCCTGCTGTTACTTTAGCTGGCGTTCCTCAGAAGAAGAACGATACTTCCCTAGCTTTGAAGAGTGTGAATACAAGAAGCAGGTTCAGTTCAGATGCTTGTTTGGACTGTGATGTGACTGAGGATGCTTCTTTCGATTGTAAGGTAATTGCTACTAGCATTTGCATTGTGCAGACCTGCATTCCTGTGTAGAGAAAGGTGGCTTTTCTTTTTTCTCCTGGAAATGTCTTTGTTAGGGCATCAGGATAGCTGTTGTCTTGTTTTTTGATACATGTAGTGGTAATATGGATTAGAAATATTTTCTTGCTTGCTGGACGAAATAGAGAAAAGAAAAAGGAGGCATGATGGAAAGGGGCAATAACTTTCATTTTAGCTCTGAAGCTCCACTGTCAGGAACAATTGTGTTTCTGTTTCTGCTCTGGTGGAATTTATTCTGGTCGTGGTAAACAGGATTTGACACGTTGATCTTTTCTTTTATCACTCTAACTTTGCTGCAGTTGAATTGCTGCTTCTCTTCCCTCTTTCAACTTTTCCCATTTGACTTGTATAGTTCTGACTTTTGACTATAATAGTATAATTGCTCTGCAACATGATCGACTGTCATGTGTACTCTTGTTTGAACACTTCGAATGATTTTGTATCAGGGTCCTCAAGAGGGAGCTGCTCATCTTGTTTTGGAGACTATTTTTTCTCCTGCTTTTCATTCAGCTAGAAATGGTGACAGGGAGCTTGCTGATGAAGGTAGATGAAAAAATTATATATCTTCTGTTACATGAGTTTAATTTAAATATGTTCTTTGTTGATTGTCAATGGTCATTGTATTTTCTAGAACTTCAAACTTCATTCTCTAACATTTGTCTTCTACATTTCTCTAGAAAACAATGTCGCGTTCTATCAAATTGAGCAAGAAATAAATCATCATCGGTGTGGCACGGAGCAGTTGCAAGTTGATGTGCAGAATGGTCGTGTTGTTCATGAAACGTCGGGATGCTATTCTGTGGAAGAGAAGAGTATTCATGAGAATAACTTAACTTCAATGAGTATGACTTGCTCAGATTATGTGGAGATGGACCAAAATATGTCCTCAGAAAATTCAGATGCTAACAATGGTGATATGATGCTTAGTGTAGATACTAATGCTTTAAGTTCTCAGTACAGTATGGATATTGAAGGAGCCAACCTTTCATCTGAAGTTTCGGCCATATATTTTGCCATGAAAAACTCCAAGCTTGAATGTGTTGATGAGCATGGTCAAGACACTATTACAACAGATGTATGTGTGGAAGATGATTTATGATGAGCTTGATGACTTTGACCCATATTTTTTCATAAAAAACTTGCCAGACTTGTCCTCCGTTGTCCCAACATTTCGGCGAATGTTACTACCTAAGCAGACCCGAAGTTGTCCTTCTACCACTCTTGTTTTGGACTTGGATGGTAAGTAAACTATTCAACTTGGTGTCAGCAAGTTTACCTATTTGTAAATTTTTTAAACCAATACTATCAGTTTCAGTTGTCTGTCACTACTTTATGTGACTTTCAGATCATGTGGCTGTTTTATTTTAGAAATAAAACAGCCGGCCTCTCATTTCAATAGAAATTTCAAAAGTCATAAGTTTTTACTTCTCAACAAATGTCTCTTTCTGGTAATGTGCTCTCCAATGTCCACCGCATCATCATTGGCGTCTTTCTTGATACTCCAGCAGTTATCGGTTAGTACATTTTATTCAACGATTGTCTGTGGACAACTTCAATTTTGCTAAGAAGTTGGTTGCAAGGCACTACTGTTTTGAACTTTCGTATAACTTCCTCGGTCTTTTGGTCATTACTTTTGCTTTCCCATGGAATTAAAGAATGCATTGGTCAGTCATTGCTCTTTGGTAAGTTGAGGATCACCAATTTTCTCTCACCACATGGATGTTCTTAACTGATTTAGCTTATTATGTTGGTGCTGATTAATATTTGTTAAATCACAACACTTACTGTGATTTAGCTCATCTTTGTTTGATTTCTTGAATTTTGCAGAAACTTTGGTGCATTCCACACTTGAACCTTGTGAGGATGCAGATTTTACGTTTCCAGTTAATTTTAATCTTCAAGAGCACACTGTCTATGTTCGTTGCCGTCCTCATCTAAGAGATTTTATGGAGAGAGTCTCCGGTCTTTTTGAGATAATAATATTCACAGCTAGTCAGAGTATATATGCAGAACAGCTTCTCAATGTGCTTGACCCGAAAAGGAAAGTATTCCGTCACCGAGTCTATCGTGATTCCTGTGTTTATGTGGAGGGAAATTACCTAAAAGACTTATCTGTCCTCGGTCGTGACCTGGCACGTGTCATTATCATTGATAATTCTCCACAGGTACTATGATGTACTATCATTATTTTGTTAGAATGCTTTCAATGATTTTATGCCTCCCATGCAAGAGTTTATAAAATTGGTGATAATATCATATTTGGCCTGTATTCTGTCTTCTTCAATGCGATCCCTAGAAATCACTTAATTGGCAACTTAAAGAGTGACTACATTTGTTGGAGGTACTATGCGATTTTCTGATGCAAGATATCCTGATAATGAAGCATGAGATGCTGTTGCTTACTCTTAAGTTCCATATGTTTCGCGGATGATTTGCAAAATATTTTCCTAAAAATGATCGTTTGAAATAGTTAGTCAATGTAAAATGTTTTCATTATTGACAATAATTATGCGTAAACGTTTTCTTTGACAATGAAACTATTTTTCGTTCATTCGTTTTTGTAAACGATATAAGTGATTGTTTTTGGAAAATGCTTTTCAAATAATTCATTTTCTGTGAAACAAATAGAGCCTTAAATGACATTTTTCTTGCTTGAACTTAACTTTTGAGCAATGATTTAGAACATTCTGAGAAAATAATGAAAAGTCATCCTTTTCTTGCCACTTCTGATGTATTTATTTAGTACAATTGTTTCCTGATGCTGCTATCTTGTTTTGATGTGTTGAGTTTGAGCAGCAACACCCATTGACTACGCAACAGATGCACATACACTGGTCAATTAGGGTATTGATAGCTCAGTATGAGATTGGCTGCTTCTTTTGAATGATCATTCATACTTCAACTATAGAGAGAACTTCATATATCATCCAACTTCATGAAAGGCCCATATTTTCCCTGTTTTCAACAGATTATGCTGACTTAATCTAAAAATCAGATTAGTTCTATAATGCTTAATTGCTGTGTACATGTTGCTTATCAGAAGCAAAAAAAAAAAAGGATTAGCTCTTTATGGTAGTCACAATTCTGCTGTTACCTGTTAACTGACATTAGTTTATTTATCTTTTCTCCTAGAACCAGGACATTAGTTTAGTTGGTCCAGTTATTTTACTTTCTACCTTTTCATCTCAATCTCTTGTTCTTTTGTTTTTTTTTTCTTCAGGCATTTGGATTCCAAGTGGACAATGGAATTCCCATCGAGAGCTGGTTTGACGATCAATCAGATCAAGAGTTGCTCCGGTTACTGCCATTTTTGGAAAGCTTAGTTGGTGTCGAAGATGTCCGGCCTTTTATCACAAAGAAATACAATCTCCGGGAGAAAATAGCTGCCGCTGCCTACCCTCCAAACACAAGGAGGGCCGATCCTTTCGAAAGGTGAGTGTTCAATATGAATTCAGCTTCTCACTTCAAGGCAGGCAGTTTGTCTTTTTATTTGTCTGTAACATTAATTTATTGGTTTTAGGATATTCCCTTCTCTTTTTCAAGTGTTTTTAAGGACCAAATGCGCAATAAAATAGCTTTGATGAAAACGGAAGAGGAGAGATCAGAAGGGGTCTTGATATATCAATAATTTGAAAATTTTCCAAGAGTAGTTCTGGGTTACTCAAAATGATATCATCGAGATTCAAGTATTGACCGAGGTGCCTGCAGTCTAGAGAGAGCAGTTTCTAATGAACTCTCGGTCGCCAACATGGAAATTTGGAAGGCGTTTGGTAATTGCACAAAATTTTTATTCTCAAAATAAAAATGCGTTTGGTATGATTCCAAATATTTTTGTGATTTAGAATTTCTTTTGATTTATTAGTAGTTTTATTGCATTTTTCTCTTTTTTTGTTTTTCTTTTTCTTCATCTAGCTGGTGAGGTCACTGGCCTCGGAGGAGCCTGGCCGGCCATCCCTGGGGATGGTGATCGGCTAGGGGAAGAAGAGGAGCAATAGAAAAAGGAAGAAAAGAAAAAGAGGAGAAGATTTGTTTCTTGAGTTCCTGAAAACAAGAAATAATTTTTTTTTATTTTTTTTTATTTCTGTTTCAAATTTACTCCCGAGAATAAAAAAATCACCGAATGGATTTTTGTTCTGGAAAACAAAAAAACAAAAATAGAGAAATTAGAGGGCCCTAGTTATCTAAATGCCCAAAAAGAGCACTCGTTTTGAAGGGGAGTACTGTTCTTCCCTATGGCTTTGAACCTTTGGGAAAGTTCTCTGAAGTTTCTGCTGTACTCCCTGAAGTTTGAACCTAGGAGCGTACACTAAATTTGGCACCTTCAGATTTTTACCGTTGGTACGTTAGGCGGAACTAGGGAGGCAAATCCTTGTTTGGTGTCAACTTCTTCCCTGAGAGATTGTTCATGATTCATAATGCAATTTCTCTTCTATGATCCTGTATAGGTCCATGTTAATCCGATGGCCCGGACATGGGGGCGGGTCCCCCACAAGGGAAAATGCGCTCATTTTTACCCTCACGATAATGAGGTTTGGACGTAGTGGTTGACTACGGTAGATGAAAACGTCTTACTTCGAGAACGATTAGGGTATCTCCCGCTCGATCGTTATCTTGTTAGCCGAAAAATATGCTTAAAAAGTCCGCAATATACGGCGCGTGCCTGGATGTCTCGTTTGCATGGCATGTCTATCCGCAGGTTTTTTGTCTTTTTGTCTCTTAATTCATATCCTAGTCACTTCGGGGGTTTCAAGGAAACGCCGGGCAAGCCAAAGATCGCCGAAGTTAATTTGTGTTAAAAAAGATTATGGACGATCCGCGAGTACCTGCCTCCAAGCTAATCGCCTATAGGTGTGGCTCTCTCTTTATTATTTGTGCATAATATAATCCCAACAACTCGAGTTTCGGCTGATTTCACTTCAAAATCTGTGGGATTTCTTCAGCCCACGGGTTGGTCAACAGTGCATCCTGATTAATCTAATCTCAGTGCGTCTCATCTTGGAGATTGACTTCGAACATAATCTCCACTGGAACGCCTTGTTTCCGGTTGTCCTTGTCGTTAAGACAGGAGTCAAGTCGCCTCTATCGTATTTACGTAGGAATGAAAGGGGTACGATGTCGGTTGTACTCATCGTTTGTCCTCTTTCTATGCGATTGTAGGAAAACTGGTTACCTAAGATGTAACGCCCCCCACGGGCAGTTTGGAAACCCTTCGAAAGGTCGAGACTTTTTCTTGTGGAGGTGTTCGTTGCCGACGTGCTCGCGTAGGCAAGCCGTCGAATTAAATTATGTAAAGAGCTCGTTTAGTATTGAACGAGTTCTCATTCACCTACTTGAAACCTTTCAAAGTTGAATGTGAATCGACTGATTACTTACTAATCTCGAAATAATATGTAAACGTGGAGTCAATGGAATGAAAGGGGTAAAATGGGATTGTCAAATTATTGATAACTATAGTTATGATAAGAGTTTTCTTATAAGCGTGATAACAGTTTTTCTTTTAAGCATTTCACCGGCACTTGTTGAATAACTAGTTAGATGAATTTTGTGAATTTCGTTTTTGTTTTTAAAAATATTTTGATGAGTGCCCCCAAAACGCTCTCTAATGCTAATTATAATGAAAATATTAACTTTTATTACGAATGAAAATTACCGTGATCAAATCATTTTAAATCTCATAAAATAGCTCTATTAGAAGTCTCTGAAGCAATAATGCAATGCTCTTGGCATTATTCTTGAAATTGACAAATGATAATAATACAAATATTTTTGAATTTTGGTATAATATATAATCATTTCCAAAATTTTACCTAGACAAGATATGCCTTATTTGCAAGATGGAAGACCTGTTGATATGGTCTTCAATCCATTAGGAGTACCCTCACGAATGAATGTGATTCATAAACTATAACCAAATATGTAATATCATTGTTGTACTTTTAATTTATTCAATGTAATCCCTGAATTTTTTATACATATTCAATTTAGTGCCTAAACCATACGAAAATACTTAATACCATTTTTTCAGTAATTCTAGTTGAGAGATAATATTAAACATTTTCCTACAATTAAGAAATTAGATTTTTTTTTTGATCGGTCCTACTCTACTCCTATTCTAACTCTCACCGTTGGGGCTTTTCGCCCGCTTCCTCGCGCGCGTGGCCGAAACTCACACTTGAAACTAAATTCGTCCCCACTCCAACCCTTCTTAAGAATGTGGGGATTCGAACCTCCCACCTCCCCCCTTCCATGTTAGATTGAACAAGTATAAAAAAAATAAAAAATTATAATTTAAGAATTATGTTCAATAAATTTAAAACTTAGGAATCAAATAAAGCCAAAGCTTAGTAATCATTCTCGTCATTTACTTTAGAAAAGATCGCAATCAGGTGGGGCCCCCCGGTCACCTGCCACAGGCGTGGCCTTAAACTGCGGATTCCATCACTGTACGACGCTGCGTTCCATCGATATCTAGATCTTGGTCCCACCCCCGGCCAAAAAGCTGGCGTCACGATCGCGCCACGTGTCCTCCCCGAAGCCTCTCCTTTCCTCCAGAAGCTTCCTCCCCCCGACCTCGCCCTCACGACAACATCAATGCAGACGATCCTCCCGTCTCCACCGTCCGATCGATCCCGATCGCGAGGGCCCCACTTCCGAGGTGTCAATTTTGTGATTTTCCTTCTAGATTTTCCTCTAATTTTTCCCCTTTCATTAAATGCGGAAATTTAATTTATTCCAACGCCCCTTTTAATAATTCCTTCCTCCGGCATAAAGATTCCTACCTGCGCACCCGTAAGGCCGTAAGCAAGCTTCTCCTTCATCGAATCTCGCGCACGACGTGCCAACTCCAGAAGCGAAGCTAGCGGCAAGCGAACGCCTCTCCGATTCGAGCGCCGCCGGAGCTTGAAGGTAATCATCGCCGCCGCGGCGAATCTTCTTCCTTCTTCGCTCCGCGATCGGACGGCGATCGTGATCTGAGGATTCGCGCTCTCTCTTCCTTTTTCTTGCCTTCTCGCAGCCTGGTTTTTCCCCGGGTGTCGAGTGAAACCAGATGGAGGCCGAGAACGGCGAGACGAAGGCGCATCGCCGCCAGCTGAAGCACCTCGGGTTCGTGAGGCTGACCGCGGTCCACGCCCTGGTGTTCGTGTCGGACCTCTACGACCGGGCGAAGCGCAACTGCGGGCCCCTGAGGCCGGCGGTGGCCACCGTGGAGGGGGCCGTGACGGCCGTCGTGGGCCCCGTATACAAGAAGCTCAAGAACGTGCCGGAGGATCTCCTCGTCTTCGCCGATCGGAAGGTTAGTAGTCTCCCAGAGTCTTTTGCTTGATTCGGTTGCTGTGATCTGTCTCCGATCGGCCGGAGTCTTTTTGCTCGAGATCTCTGTTCTTCGATCGGAAAGTTTTGATGTAGGTTTAGGAAGAATATAGAAGTCTCGTGTTCTCTTCTCTTTTCATTCAGTCTGTTCCCGTTTCCACGCGAGTCTTTCACCTTCCTTAGATCGGCTTCCTTGTTAATCCGAAGGACAGTTGAAGAACTTTGTCAGGTAATGTTTAGCAGCTCGCCGACCGTTTGACCTTCTGATTAGGGATGCTCAAGCTGATCCAATTCGTTTCGCCAGATATCGAGAATCGACTGTAAACTCAAGTAGTCTAGTTTCGTTATCATTTTGAGACTTGAACCGGCGCGACTAGAGAGCTCAGCCTGAAATCTCTCGAGTCCATATTGAATGATAAGCCGGATTCATAGGATTTGGTCAGTCCCCGCTTTTGTGTTTTGAGCGCTCCTGTGAGATTTAATATGGACTTTCATAGTCACTGGTCACTGGACTGGCCACGTTATGGAATTTCGATGTTTATCGCGTGATCGATTGAACGCCCAAACTCTTGCTAATGTGTAAGAATTTCAGGTAGTACTTCTAGGATATATGAAAAACAGAAGTTCGAATGGCCAACGAATTGGTTAGAGCTTTTCATATTGAAGAAGGGACGACAGAATACGGGATGAGCTGAAGTAGTCGCCGGCTGTTTACTGTTGCAGGTCGATGAAGCGACGCACAAATTCGACAAGCATGCCCCTCCCTTTGCCAAGCACGTAGCTCACGACGTCCATCACTTGATTCTGACGACTGCAGAGAAGGCTCAGAGGCTCGTGAACGAGGCTCAAACGGGAGGCCCGCACGCGGCTCTGCACTACGCTGCTACCGAGTCGAAGCACGTCCTCCTGGACCAGAGCGTGAAGGTCTGGATCAGGCTCAACAAGGTTCAGCCCTTGCACATGGTGGTGGACATGACGGTGCCGACAGCTGCTCACTGGTCCAAGAAGTACAACAATGTCGTCATGGACATGAAGCGGAAGGGCTATCCTGTGATTGGCTATTTGCCGCCGGTCCCTATTGATGAGATCGCCAAGGCATTCAAATGCTGCGAAGCGGAGAAGAATGGTGAGGTCGAGGTTCCGCCTAAGCCTGTTTCGAGTTCGGAGACGGAGTGATGGGCGTGCTGTGCTTGCACGAGGCTCAGGTTTGTGATAAAACGTAAGGGGCTTGTAGGGTAAAAAGTTGAAAGAGTGTGTCTATATATGGTCAAGCCGATTTGAAGTGTGATGTAAAAGAGACAGCCGAACCTTGTTTTTTCTCTCTTCATATGGGTGATGAATGTGAATAATTACGTCGATTCTATGGGATTCTTTCCAAATGTTAAGCTTGTGCGGATCACGCGAACTCGACAAAAGAACTTGCCGGTCGATGATAAAATGTTTGTCGATCAAAGCTCAAATCAAGCATCGGCTGCTGAGGTAGGTGTTGGATTGAGCTTTCTGATACGATCAAGATCTACGGACAGTGTGAATGTTACATTACAAAGAAGTCAATTGTCAGCCAGTTCGCGATATACTTGAAGTGAATGTAAAGTAGTTGCCGATGTTCGAACTGGAGATTGCGAATGAGCATCATCATGATCACGCATGCCAAAGAAGAAGATCTGAGATGAATTCAGGAACAAAATTTGCTGTACCAAAGCGAGATTGAATGGCGCCAGCCATGCGTGATAGGGCATCGAGGAGAAGCGAATGCAGAGCTGTCGCAAAGTCGTGCTGAACTCCAATGTGAACCTTGGTTTCGAAACGAGAAGGGCATGCGCAGGTTGTCGTGTTGGGAAAAAGAACTAAATAAATACACGGCAATTCGACAGCATCGTCATTTCAAGAAAACCTCTACGGACAGTGTGAATGTTACATTACAAATGTGAAGAAATGAAGAACAAAGTACAAGATGTATAAGAGAAAGAACTTCTGTATTTACTTTGAATCGAAGTACAAAAGAAACATGTATTCACTGAGAGCTTTTCATCTCTTCCATAATACAATCTCATTTCATCTCTTTCTCTCTCTATCTATTCTCTATCCTCTATTCTCTTTCTATTATTGAAAAACATAGTACATCGTAGCTTATATAAGACTTGAGGAAGAAGATGAAAAACTCTTTTAACTGACTTAACAACTTTGATTCCTTATCTAACAAACTAACCGCCCTAATGTATTAGAGCACGTGCTTTTCCTGTTAAAGTCTTCAGGCTCTAAGTCTTCGGACTCGTGAAGAACAATCTCTGTCGGTCATGAGTTTTGACTTCACCATCTTCTGTACTTCTTCCTCACTGCCACTAGCACAACATCAGCAGAACACCTCAGTAATGAGCTTCGTTTTCAATCTCTTTTTCCTTATGCATTGCCACAGATCCTGTCTTCAAAACACTATCTTTAACATCCCCCCGCAAATTGGGAAGGGGTAAAGACCCCAAACCCAATTTGGTGCGAAGACTAAAATGCAGAAATCGAGGTAAAGATTTGGTAAAGATATCTGCAAGTTGGCAAATACTGGGAGTATAAGAGACAATTAAGAATCCTGAAGCTACCTTTTCACGAACAAAATGAAAGTCGACTTCAATATGCTTGGTGCGAGCATGTAAAACAGGGTTAAGTGAGAGAGCAATGGCTGACTTGTTGTCACAAAAGAGAGATGTTGGAGCAGATAAACTGATGCCAATGTCTCGAAGGACAAAACCGATCCAAGTAAGATCAGCTGTAGCTATGGCTGAAGCTCTATATTCAGCCTCTGTTGATGAATGAGATACTGTAGATTGTCGTTTTGCTGACCAAGAGATGAGGTTGGAGCCAATGTATGTACAAAAACCAGTGGTAGAGCGCCTTGTAGTACTACACCACCGCCCAATCAAGATCAGCAAAACCATACAAATGCAAGAAGCTATGAGAATGAATGGTTAAACCAAGATCAACAGTGCCTTTCACATATCAAAGAACCCTTTTGAGTTTATAAAAATCTCCTAAGGTGGGCTGCTGCATCTTCTGACAGAGAAGATTAGTGGCATAAGCAATATCTGGACGAGTGATAGTAAGATACCAAGTCCACCCACAAGACTTCGATATTCAAGGGGATTCGCAATAATATGTCATCAGCTGACATGGTGACAGGCCGTAAGGAGAGAGGAGTAGAAATAGGTTTGCAATCTTTCATAGTAGCTCGAGTAAGTAGATCAAGAGCATATTTAGTCTGAGAAAGGAAGAGGTTCTGTGAGGTTTGTTTAACCTCAATGCCAGAAAGTAATGTAAGAGACCGAGATCCTTCATATGAAATTGAAGACTCAGAGATGAATCAAGTGAGAAAGTAAGGAAGTTGAGCTTCCGGTAAGCACAATGTCATCTACATAGAGTAATAACAATATGGTGTCTGAGCCATGATGAAAGACAAACAATGAGGGATCAGTGGTGCTACACGAGAACCCATTCTCAAGTAGAAAGTTACTGAATTTATCGAACCAAGCTCGTGGTGCTTGGCGAAGACCATACAAGGATTTCTTAAGCAGACATACATGATGAGGCTTCTGAGGATGTATAAAACCTGGTGGCTGTTGCATATACACGTTTCATTCAAATTGCCATGTAGGAATGCATTCTTAACATCAAGCCGATGAATTGGCCAATGCTTTGTCATTGCCACGTATAGGACAATTCGAATAGTAGCATGTTTAATGACAAAAATGAAGGTCTCGTGAAATCAATACCTTCTTCTTGATGAAATCCCTTAGCAACTAGTCTAGCTTTGAGTCGATCAAGCTGACCATCTGTAGTAAGTTTGGTTTTAAACACCCACTTACATCCTATGACATTCATATGATCAGTGCGAGGCACTAGTTCCCATGTCTGGTTTGTGTATAAGGCATCCATTTCATCTTGCATTGCTTGATACCATCCTCCGTCCATCGGTCTTGATTTGACTGTTTTTGGTTCGAGAGGAACTTTATAGTCAGCCAAGCATGCATATTTAGGATTGGTCTTGACTATGCCGACTTTAACTGGGTTTGCATAGAATGAACAGATACTATACCTTGTGTGTTGTCTGAAGAGCTGCTATGTTCAGTGTTGATTTCTGGTGATAGAGTGGATACTGGCATAGAGCATACTAGTTCCTCAGTATGCATTTGTGGTGTTTCAGTAGAAGCTGATACAGGAGTGTAGATATTCTGTATCAATCCTGTATCTTGCAGATGTCCCATATGTTCATTAGATTTAGGCTGAACATGTGCTGCAGCTATAGAGTCTAGAAAAGTTACTCCATGTATCCACTGTTTGTATAAGTCTGTACCTTGAGAATACTCAGCTTGTAGTCGAGAGGTGAAAGGAAAAATGGTTTCATCAAAGATCACATGATGACTGACATAGACATGTCCATTAGTAGGTAGAAGACATCGATATCCTTTATGTCTTTCACTGTACCCCAAAAATATACATGTAAGAGTTCTTGGATCAAGCTTATGTTGAGCATATGGTCCGAGGCAAGGGTAACAAAAGCGATCCAAAACCCTTAAATGTGTATAGCTTGGTTCTTTGTTGGTACAACTTACCGTAGGGTGAATGCATATGAAGTTTTGATGTAGGAAGCAAATTAATGATATAATTTGCTGTCATAAAAGCATCTACCCAGTATTTTAAGGGTACTTTGGCATGATACATCATTGCCATTCCTAACTCGACCACATGTCGATGTTTTCTTTCGAGAGTCCATTCGTTACGGCGTGTAAGGACGGAAATGTTCCCGTTTAGTTCCACATTGTTGTAAATGGTTCTGAAATGTGTTGCTAATGAACTCTCCTCCTCCATCACACTGAAAGAGTTTGATCTTATGATCAAATTGGTTCTCGACTTGCTTTTGAAACAGGACAAAGATATCATAGACTTCTGACTTCTGTTTCATTGGATATAACCAACTGTATCGAGAGAAATTATCCACAAAAATGACATAGTATCGAAATTTTTGTAAAGATTGAACTGGTGAGGGTCCCCAAACATCACAATGTATCTTTTCTAGGGGAGTATTAGCTGTATAGTCTGACATAGGAAAGGGTAAAGCTGAACTCTTAGCAATCTGGCAACTACTACATATGCTTTGAGTTCTTGAATTACATTGAATTAGGTGTGACTCGCAAGTACTTCACGGTTTTAAATTGGTATGTGCCCCCTCGATGCCACAAATCTTCTCCTACTTCTTTTTGAGTTTGAGTGAAGAAAGCTTCGTGACTTTAGGGTCGACTTGATATAGTCCCTTGACTTTCCTTCCTAGCCTCACCGTTGAATTGTTGCAGTGTCCTTCGATATACCCCATGTTTGTCAAAAATAAAAGAACAGGGATAATCATCTGTTAACTTTGAAACAGAAAGGAGATTTTTCTTGATTTCAGGGACTATCAGTACATCATTCAATGGTAACGAGCCAGTATTTGTATGCAATAAGCCATTACCAACACAAGATATTGATAGACTAGATCCATCTCCTATCATAACGGTATCGGTTCCACTATATAAAGAGCAGTATTGAAGCATACCAGGGTCTGCAGTGATATGAGCTGAAGCTCCTGTATCTGGATACCATTCAGTGCCATGAGAGTCTTCAATGTGCAATGCTTTGCTAGTGCGGTTGGTATTTCATCTCGTTTGATATGAATTATCAAAACGATACCAACATCGAAGTGCTTTGTATGTCCCGGGTCTTTTACAAATTTGGCATTCTAATAGACTATTATTTGCTATTTTTGCATTCTGCATATTCGATCGATGCTGCACTTTGTGGTGGATATGACTTAGTGGCTTGATACTTTTGTGCGGGATTTGCATATGGTCTCGAACCCCTGTCCATAGTTAGACCGGTTGTGTGGTGATTTGTTAATCGATCTTCTTGGTTCGATTGGATTATTCATTCTATAGTATTGATTTCTACCTGTCTCAGCAAAGTCATTACCTCGATCTCTAGCACTCATTGCACGTCCTCTACCATAGCTATATCCTCCTCGATTGTTTCCTCTTTGGTTTCTGAAGTTAGAGTTTTGCACAACTCCAGCACTTTCTTTGGCCATAGTAGGCTAGACTAGGATTATACGATTTACGAGTAAGTCGTAGCCTAGTTTCAAATCTCTCGGGCGAGAGATAACCTCATCATAATCAGTGAGGTTTTAAGCAATACATTGTTGTTAAAACTTTCATATTTTGAACCTAATCCCTCGAGAACACCAAACATCTTGGTTATCTCATCAACGGGTTTTCCAATGGCATTGAGTTGATCACAAATAGATTTGAACTCTCGAAGATAAGCATTCAATGTTCTATCTCTTTTCGACATGCTTGCAATTTTCCTCTTAGTTCGAACTCTTTTGCCACGAGACTTTTGTGTGAAACGATTAAGGAGAGTCTGCCATACCTCATATGAAGTCTCTAGCCCGATGATCAAGCTTAAAATGTTCTCAGTTACTGCTCCACTTATCCAAGATGAAATTAATTGATCAGTCTTCATCCAATCCGTATGATCAGGATTCACCATTTCTGTTTCATTACCTTCAATCTCAACCTGCATCATTTGAGCTGGTGGTGGTGTTTCGCCATTGATGAATCCAAAGAGATCCTGACTTCGCAAGAACCTGTGAAACTGTGCTTGCCAAAGTAGGAAGTTGTCTTCAGCTAACTTTATTGTAACAAAATTAGCTATATTGACATGAATCGGAAAAGGATATTTCTGCATCCTTCTTTGTCATACGTATTCTTAAGCTTTTGAGAATGTGCTTTCTTGATCACTATCGAATACTTTGTTCTTTGAACTTCTTCTGTCGTCCGGATCACACAAACTCCATTAAAGACTTCGAGCTCTCAGGATTGCTCTGATACCATGTGAAGAAATGAAGAACAAAGTACAAGATGCAGAAGAGAAAGAACTTCTATATTTACTTTGAATCGAAGTACAAAAGAAACATGTATTCACTGAGAGCTTTTCATCTCTTCCGTAATACAATCTCATTTCATCTCTTTCTCTCTCTATCTATTCTCTATCCTCTATTCTCTTTCTATTATTGAAAAACATAGTACATCGCAACTTATATAAGACTTGAGGAAGAAGATGAAAAACTCTTTTAACCGACTTCACAACTTTGATTCCTTATCTAACAAACTAACCGCCCTAATGTATTAGAGCACGTGCTTTTCTGTTAAAGTCTTCGGGCTCTAAGTCTTCGGACTCGTGAAGAACAATCTCTGTCGGTCATGAGTTTTGACTTCACCATCTTCTGTACTTCTTCCTCACTGCCACTAGCACAACATCAGCAGAACACCTCAGTAATGAGCTTCGTTTTCAATCTCTTTTTCCTTATGCATTGCCACAGATCCTGTCTTCAAAACACTATCTTTAACAACAAAGAAGTCGATCGTCAGCCAATTCACGATATACTTGAAGTGAATGTAAAATACTTGCTGATGTTCGAACTGGAGATTGCGAATGAGCATCATCACAATCACGCATGCCAAAGAAGAAGATCTGAGATGAAAGGTGAAATTCAGGAGCAGAATTTGCTGTACCAAAAGCAAGAGAGAATGGCACCGGCCACCCGTGATCGGGCAACGGGAGAAGCCAATGCAGAGCTGTCACAAAGTCGTCGAACTCCGATGTGAACCTCGGTTTCAAAACGAGAAGGGCATGCGCAGGTCGTCGTGTTGGGAAGAAGAACTAAATAAATATGCGGCAATTCGACAGCATAGTCATTTCAAGAAACTCACGACATTGATCAAAAGACGCGAGTTCAAACATGATGGCATGTATTCAGCAGCTGATCGATGAGTTCAGGCCGACTCGAGAAAAGCATGCAACATCAGTACCATTGCTGTCAGAACTTGACGCTTCATGAAATTTACGTCGAATTCCACAATGACTTCGCACCAGCCTATTACCAAACCTCAGAAATCATTTGGGAGGCCGACCAGCCTCGTGAAGGAGATCGTTGCATGGGTCCCTCCGGCCGGGGAGCGTCCCATGCGAGCTGGGCATTGCGGTGCTCGAAGGTCCAAAAACCGTTAAGGGCACAGAGGACATAGCTCCGCCGCACCGATCCTTCGCCGCCTACAGATGCTCTATAAATTTCCGTTCTCCCTCCTTAGGATCATCCTCCTCCTCCTCCTCCTCCGTCAACCTCGGGATCAAAATTCTTCTCCACAAATTCCGTCGCAAACCCCGTCGTTTCTCTCTTCAAGATTCGGTTTGTGAATATGGATTCCGAAATGGTTGCGGTTATCGGACGGATGTACTGGTTTATCTACGCTCTCATCGCCACATCCGAAATCAAACCTATGCCGACGAGGGAATCTCGGCATCGAGTCAACGCGGGTTACTTACTGCAGAGTCAAACCTACATTCCATCGTACGTAGTCGGATTATTGGCGGATCAAAAAACATCCTAAGAAACGGACGGCATTTCATTCCCCGCGGTCGCCATTGGATCCAAATGAAGATGCGAACTGATTTCAAGACGAAGGCTACGGAAGCACGAACACGGGAAATGATGATCGAGAGTGCTTACCTGATTATCTTCAGAAGATGGAAAGCTCCCAGGAGCGAAGCAGCAGATTTTTGCAGTCTTCACCGAACTAACGAGCTTTCCTTCCATGGGAGAGAGAGGAAGGAATTATGCTAACTAACAAGCTAGTGATTTTCATCAGTTCCAAGTGGGCCAAGGCCCACGAATTTCGTAAATGGGCCTGAAATGGAAGCCCGCTACATCGGCGTTCCATTGATTTTTTTTTTGGGGAGGGGGGGAGGTAACTTTATAAGATTTTCATTGAACTTCGGAAATTATTACGTCACATGTCGTCAAAAATCATATAATCCGCTCGGCGTTTTAGCAAGTGAAAACCACTATGACATAACCCCACTCATTATTTATTTATTTATTTTGGTCAAAATAACCCATATTTCGATTAGGTGCTTTGTTGTGACTTCGTCTAAATCGTCAGGAAGCCCTAGATTGCCCGATGCCTTAAATTAAAGTTATTCTTCTTATTTTCCTTCCGAAAAGAATATTATGAAATCGGTATGAATTCAAGCGAAGTGCACACACAGACGATGCATTTCCCTTCCTTAGAACAACCCTTTCCCATGGCTTGGACCGCAACCTATATAGGATGTGCAATTGGTATCAGTGAGATCGGTACACTCCATAGAGCTCTACTCAACGTAAATCTCGACCTAACGGATCACAAACAACCCACCCACCAAATCGAAACTCTGATCTACTCTTTCCACTGATTGAACAATGGAAGGAAACAGAGACTCCCTAAATCTGCACCTCAACAATTGCATCTAAACCCTCCACTCTATTAAACCTAGAAAATGGGCAAATTTCACCAAACCAAGTAAAAAATCCAAATTGCAATCCTCTTTCTTTGCTAGATAGAAAGCAGGGAACTCCACATGGCATCCGCTGTCAATTCCTTCTCCCCCTCTCCTACACCAATCGGTTCAGATTGGTGGTTGGACCCCAAAGGGCAAAAAAAAAAAAAAAAAAGAGCAATAATTGAATTGGTGGAAAAAAATTGAGGGGTTGGCACTAAATAAGGAGGGGGGCACTGTCAAACCAGCTGGACCCTATTGCACACAATGGAATATTTCTGGGCAGGGCTATGATTTTTCTACCTAACGTTTGCATTTCTTTCTAGGAAAAACCAGAAAAAAGAGGGGGGAGATTTATAGCTCAGCAGTAAAAGCATATCTGGCTTTTTGATGAAAAGGGGGAATCACAAGTTCTGCTGCCCACTGAACATTTAATTTATTTAAAAAATAAAAAATAAAAAAATCTCATAGCTTTTCGCGAATTTTACTTTTATTTGCCTTGAATTATTGAAATTTATATTTTCCTTGGAATCAGTTCTATTCCTTTCACAATTCTCTTCCGTTTTTTTTACTGAAACGGATGTTAAAAAGAAAATGAAAGCGATATCAGCCTTCGGAGCACCGAAAAGAATTTATCTGATATTCTCCTGCCAAGATGACGAATAAAATCCGAATTTTTCCCTCTTGCTTTCCCTCGATGTAACAATCGCCAAAAGAAAAATGAAAGGCGTGAAGAGAAAAGAAGGAGAAGAAAAAGGGAATCGTTTACGTCAAGGATCTTATCGCATGTCGTCCGATGCTCATTCCGAAGCCAACTTTAGATATGTCGGTTATTTAGATTCTTTTATGCGGCTCTAGCGAAGAAAGAGAGCCCTTTATCCCGTCTTAATATTTCTCGATCGCTCTTGCTACGCAACGGAATTACGAATAATTCAGAATGCGCGATCGACACGGCATAAGATTATGGGCAATTTTCCATCTGATTAAAGTATTTCTAAGCTCTCTTCATTCCGCCATGACAAGATGGCCCTTATGTCAACGGAGGCAATCGAGTATGAAGCATGAAATAAGCCAGTTGAATCGCAAAGTCAAAGATTCGATCGAGTTAAACCTCCTAGTTCAACGCCCATGCCCATGTGAAAAAAAATAATAAAACGTCTCTGCTCCAAACAAAATTGCAAGATAATGACCAACGTAGAGATTCACCAAATCAAAAAAATTGACTTTTACCACACTTAAACGTGTTTCATTTATCGATTTCCGTGCTATAAAGTTTTTGATTTTTATTTTCTTTTTCCATTTCGGTCCCTACTCTCGGAAACTTCATCAATTAGCCAGAAAATAGTCACTACCCGACATTCCTTTTCGGTCGACATTTCATTCTCTCCTAAAACAAGCTACACATAACTGTCAAAAGTCGCGAGCTACGACTAGGCGAAGATATTGTTTATTAGCCATCTTTACCATTTCTTTTCGGTAGCATAAGAAATAGGAACCGGCATACATTATTTTTTTTCCTTTTATTTGCTCTCTTTTTTTTTTTTTTTTTTTTTGGGATACAGGCAAAGTGTATTTTTCACCTGCGGATTTTGGTGCTACATCTACCATTGTTTTCCTGATGCAACTACCTGTTGTTAAGGGCACAAATTGCTGTCAACCCAGCACGAGATCCAGCCAACGGCTTTAAATGGGCTGGGCCAGGACCACCCTCTAAGTCTATCGCCAGGACCAATCTTTGTCTATCTATAATTCCAAAGAAATGGAGAAATTGGAAAAAAGACAAGGAAAGGTCAAATTAAAAATAAAATAAAATAAAAGTAATGCGCCCAAGAAAAAGAGTATTGGAGTCAACAAGATAAAAAGGGGCTTCGGCCAGAATACAAAAAAAAAAAAATAAAAAAATAAAAAAGGACAAAAAGGGTGGGCGAAGGAAAAGAAAGAGAATAAGTGCAATCCCCACTTTTGGAGCACATATTTCGTCAATTCCCCCTCCCCTTTTTCTTTTCTAAGTGGGCTTTTTTTTTTTTTTTTTATAATTTTTTTATTTTGAGAGGCAGCAGGCAGGCGGCAGCAAGGCATAAAAAGCTTTGGGGGAAAAGACCCACAACAATTCCTCCACTACCTCCCTCCCATCAAAATTTTTTTGCAATTTCCATGTTCTCTCCCACTTACTCCAAATCATCCCTCTTTCCCCTTCACAATAATCTCCTTTGATGGGTCGAGAAGCTTTTTCTTTATTTATTTCCTCCTTTTTTTCTTATTTTTTCCTCTCTTTTTTGGCCACTCAAAAAGCTAGACAAACCGAATAATGATTAAAGAAAAAGGGAGGACAAAAATTTTAAAAAAAAAGAGAGAAGGGAGTGGAATATATCTATATATGCATATATGATTTACATAGGATCCTCGCGCCGCTTTACTCCTCGAAGCCCCCCTTCGGTAAACAGTCCGTCGGTCTTCGTTTGGGAAAAAAAACTTAAGAGGTTGACTTTCCTTTAACATCCAAGACAAGGCCAAAAAAAAAAAAAAAAAAAAGGCCCATGTACAATGTACATGTCTTTACCTCAAAGCTAAGGCAAATGTGCGCTGTCGTTCCTCGGCCATGAACGGGAGACGCCGCTGCGTTTTTGTCCATTCGATTTTCTCGCACGCTTCACCTAATCCACTCCCTCTCTTTCCGTGGCGACCCATTGAGGACACGAAGGTTCGATAATGGAATGGAATCGATCGTTCTGTCGTCGATTGAAATCGGAACCTCGTTTGAAAAATCGAAAGACAACCCTCTTCAATCCCACCATTTGGGGGCGCTGGGGCACTATTTCTGCTTTTTCGCCTTACGGAATTCGCACATGGAATGACCATCTCCCATGACCCTGCCCCGGCCCGCGAACAGCGACTATACATTACACTCATAATGCTCACATGAAAACTCCCTTGCGCCATATTTTTATTTCATTATGAGTTTGCCGTAATTTTGCACTTCTATTTTAACGTAAACTCCCCGTCTTGACCAAATTGAAAAGATGGAATTGATTGGGCACTTAAAAATGTAAGTTCGCCCGCCGCATCGAAACAAATTGAGGGGAAAAAATCGAAACTTGGAGACCTGAATTTTGAACTAAATGAACTGAGGCTGACATTTGGTCTAACATAGTACCCCAAAAAAAAAAAAAAAAAAAAAAGGAGGGTTTTTTTCCTTTTCCGAATTTACCCATCTCTATACAACCCAAAGAAAAAAGAAAAAAAAAAGGAGGGAAGGAAATATTAAGATTCGCAAATTACGGACGGACCAAATCTAAAAATATTTTCATCTCAATAACTCCCCATCAAAACTGGTCCCTTTTCTTCCCTCAACCCCCTCTACCGCTGCCGTTACCGTTACCGTCACCGTTACCGTCACCGTCACCGTCAACTCTCCTCCATGACATCACCGTTATGGCCGGCCACTCCGTCATGTTCGCCGCCCTCGCCGTCCCCGCCGCCGTCGCCGTCGACGTCGTCGTCCACCCACCGCTCCACCGGCGTGCACTCGGCCTTGTGGCGGAGCTTCCAGTCGAGCGCCTGGCACGCCCGCGAGCAGTAGTTCACGGCCCCGCAGACGGAGCACCGCCTGAACTCGTGCTTCCTCGTCTCCGGCCGCCCGCACCCCACGTGCGAGCACAGCCTCAGCCCCGGCCCCGCCGAGCCGCCCCGGACGGCGAACCACTCCGCCATGAACCGGTTCGCCGGGTGGGCATCCGGCGCCGGCACGTTGCAACCGAAGTCGCTGAGCAAGGGGCACCCGGTGCCGGCCACGTGGCGGAGGGGATGCTGTTGGTGGTTCTGCTGCTGGTGCTGCTGCTGGTGGGGCGGCTGCGCGTGCGGGCTGCTCCAGGCGAGCCACGCCCGGGTGGAGAGGAGGGAAGCGGCGGCGGCCGCGGCGGAGGGGGAGGAGAGTACGGCGGCGAGCTCGCGGGCGTTGGCCTGGACGAGGAAGCGGCGGCCCTCGGCGACGTTCTGGCGGACGCCGTACCCGTCCTGGAGGCAGTGGCCGAGCTCGCGCATGGCGTCGACGTGGCCGAGGAAGGCGGCCCGGGCGCACAGGGCCACGCCGGCCCGCAGGTCCTTGTCGTTCTTAGAGCCGCCGCTGCCGTTGAACTGTATCACCGCGAGCGAGTAGAGCGCCGGCGCGTGCGACCCAATCGCCGCCTTGGCCATCAGCGAAGCTCCACTACCCCGGCTTTGCAAGCAGTAGAAGCGAATCTGTCGGGAAAAAGAAAATCGCATTCATTCATGAGCCGTGAATAGGCATTTCCTTCCATCACTAGTCGAACAAACATAACGGCTGAAAAAAAAAAAACGTAAATTTAGTCTGTGGATTCAATTTGGTTATTACCATGCCGAGAGTGTAAGAGGCTTCGACGTTGCCGGCGTCGGCGCAGAGCTTGAGGAAGCGGTGGGCGGAGTCGCACCAGCCGTGAGCTCTGACGGCGAAAGCGTTCGACGACGCCTTCGACAGCACCATCGAATGCAGGCTTAACGCTTTGAATCTCCTGCACCTGTTCATTTCACAGCAAACAACAAATTAATAAAAAAACGGATAGAAAAAGGACAGACGAAGGGAAAGAGAAATGGTGAAACTGAAGGAGCGGGTCTGCGAGAAAAAGGAAGGGGACCGTACGTGAGCAGAACGTTGACGAGATCGGCGGGCGAGGAGGCGGAGGCGGCGACCCTGCCGAGCACGGAGAGGACGAGGTCGTCGGGGAGGGCGTCGAACAAGTCGTCCCCTCCGCCGCCGCCGCCGCCGCCCACCCTCGGGGCGCACCTCCGCCGCTTGCGGCGGAGCAAAGCCGCATCCTCCCCGCCGCCCGGGATCGAATCCACCCTCCTCCTCCTCCTCACCCCCACCACACCCTTCGCCGCCGCCGCCGCCGCCGCGGCCCTCATCTTCTCGGAGCACAGGTCCGATTCGGAGTAACACATCCCTCGCCTGGTCCTCATGAACAGACAAGACGCCCTCTCCCCCGATATGCGCGTCTGGTGTATGTATATATCTCTGTGTGGCTCCAATTCCGCTCCCTATCTATCTAACCTAATCTCTCTCTCTCTCTTCTATTCTATCTTAACCAGCAACGAGGACGACATGGCCGCACCGAGAAGACAAAGCATAAATACGGAGAAGCTATAACGCCCCCAAAAGACCTTTGCCCTCCCCTCCCTCCTCCTGGCGATCGTTTTTAAGTGTAGAGAAGAGGTCGGGTGGAATGACGGAAATGCCCCTCGCTCCCCCACCCCCCTCCCTGGCCTTGTCGCCTTCCGCAGTCAAACGGGCGTTGACCCAGATCTCCCCCTCCTCCTTTCGTCGTCGGTTTTGGTTCCCTGGGCTCCTTGCTTTTTGGCCACTGCGATTTTGCTTCCTTCTGATGTTTTCGCTTCCGCGAGAGCGCTAAATAGGGGAGGCCATGGGGAGGGCCGTTATTTATTTCGTCCTCGTCCCGAATTTCCTTTTTCTTTTTTATTTTTTTATTTTTTCCTCCTCCCCCTCCCCGCACGCGAGAATTTACAGGGCCTTCTAGAAGCGGTTAATTTGGTTATAACCGCGCCAACTAAACGGGAGGTTATCTCCTGACCCAAAAAAAACAACAGGGGGCTGTATTCTCCGCCCCCACCCACGCGCGGGCACCGCAGCCCCTCTTTTCGGTGGGGGAGGTGCGGCGCACGCGCTCCCGTCGCGGGTGCGGGTGGGGCTTCCCCGTAACCAAATCTGAGGTGGCGCACCCGTGGCACCGCGCTGTCCGAAGACACGGCCAGTAGTGAGATTTCGAGCACGCACGGGAAGAGGCTTTCGATCTCGTGGAGTCCCGGGGGGCCGTTTTCTCCAGGTAATAATAACTGGCGGTTCTTCTAGAGGGTAGTATAGCCCCCTCGTTTTTTTTTTTTTTAACCTTTTTACTGTTGGCGGATGAACTTGTGCGTGCGAATTAAACGTGTGCGAGGCGCGGTTTTTTTTTTTAGCTCGCGCGCTCTGAAGATGCCCTGCTGGAATTTAGATTTCACCGTATGCCGTTGGGTGAGATTAGGGAGATTTTCCTGTCAAGTAGGATGTTTGACCTGTTGTTGTGGCTGGTTTTTTTGTCAGTCACAGAATAAAAAAAGGATTGCCTCCAACCCCCGCTCCCGAACAAGAAAAAAAAAAAAAAAATCGGGGGAAAATAGAGGCTCGAGATCGCGAGTAAATTCATGCAAGCCGTGTAGTAACACGTTGTCGACGAATGATTATTTCAAAGAGGGCGTGCGGAAAATAAATTGCTGTGGAAAGATGAAGGTCGAAATTAAACCTACTCCGGAGGCGATGATTTATTGTGATGCAACGAGGATCTTGACCTGTTTCGGTTTGGATTCGACTTGAGATTAAACTCCAAGACATTCGAAGAGAACGAAAGGTTCGAAGAGCGTGAGGATACCTTTTAAACATTTAGAACGAATGACGAATTGACTCGAGGATACCATGGGTCCAGAATAGCGAATTTTGGATATCCGAAGGCACTGGACAAACCAACCTAGACTTAGACAGATGCTCGTCTATGGACACGGTAGATGGAAGCAATCGACTTTGGATGTTTGATCGAGATGTGGCCAGACATTCGAGTTGGACCAAATGCTACTTAGCAGACTTCGAGCTGACGTTTGCACGCACGTGAGATTTATATCAAATGCGGGTTTTGACTTGATTTCACACAAACAATAAGCCTAACTCTCGTCAAAAAATGTGAATTTATGAGATTATGGGTGTGATTAAGGTCTGAGGAACGCTTGATCAGCAACGGAATGGAATATTAATCGACAAGTTTACTAAATAACTAAAGAAAATTCAGAAATTGGTTCATCAAACCATCGTTGAGTATGTCATAATCATTTTTCCATTTTTCCTCAAGTTATAAAAAAAAAACCCAAAAAAAGGGCTATATAATTTTATTTGCCCAAAAAAAAAGAAGAAAAGGGGGTATGCATATTAGATTGTCATCCCCAACCCCGACGTTGTAATCGTAAATGGATTTGATTTCTTACCTAAATGACGAGGAATTATCTATTTTCGACATTAATTTGCAAGTAATTATTGTCCCGAAAGTCAGAGTGGAAATATCCAATATTGCAAAATCTTATCTTTTCATTAATGTGGCCGAATCACATATTTATAAGATACTTCCTTAGCGAGAAAAAAATAAAGATTAGAAAAATGGTTTTGCCATATATAAAGCTAAAGAATTAAGAGTAATGCTGAACAGCCTTAATGAAGTTTACCAACTCGGGTCTTCATTTTCGGAAAATATTTCGTTTTTCGTGCCATGGACAAATCTGGGACTTAATCGAATCTAAAATATTCCAAATACGCATCCATGATATTAAAATTTACGCGGAAAAATTAATCGATAGTTGCCTAAAAATGTTTTTCTGCATTATATTTGGCTCTTTAGCTTGCTTGGAATTTATATATTATAATAATAAGAAGTAATGATGGATAAAATGTTTCTTCCTCCAACTTGGTTAACTGCAAAATAGTCCTATAGTTATATATGACTTGTGATCACACTAAAGAAACACAATTCCAGTATTTGCAATGTAAGGACCTTTTATAATGATAGATAACTTGATACGTTAAATCTTTATATGTATGACTCTGTACCTCGTAATAATACTTTTTACATAATTGACACTTAATTCATGCTTAAACAAAATGACTAAAATCCCAATATCCATCACTTGGTTCGAGTCTCACTTCTCATGATGTATACCGATTAGGGACATCGATAGTTTCACCTAGCGTGACCCAAGATCCGACCCATGTAAGACTTGAATTGAGGAAAACAGTTATCGGCGCAAGAAGATGAGCTCAAAAGACAAAGGTGTTCTACTTATCTTATAAGTCGCCGCAATCTAATATTAGTAGCGCCATCATTATAAAGATTAACTCCACCATCGATTGGGACTCCAATCGATGGTATGTTTTTTTTTTTTTTTTTTAATTCCTCTCTTTTTCGACTTTTGGGGACAACGTATAGGCACATTACCTTTCGAAAACGCCAAATGGAGAGGTCAAAAAATCCCATTAACACCCCCAAAAAACTCAATGGAGAGGTCAAAATCGTCGCACCACTTGTTTGAAAAAAATAATAGGAAGAGGCCCCCTCCTTTTTTTCTTTTCCCATTTCGACCCAATCATTAACTTTCTTTTTAAACCCCACTCGAGAGTCTCGAACGCGATCACTCATCACGCATAGACAAAGAGAAAAATACTTCAATTATTAAAAGAAAAAAAAAAGGGGCAAAAGGGAAAAAGAAAAAGAAAAAATTGATGGTGATGATGATGATGATGAAATCGGGGAGCTCCCGTAAGGATCTTGAAAACGTCTCATGGCGTCACGTCGCCGTAAAATTGATCGATCCTCGTCAACCTCAAAGACGACAGCGACGTCTTTAAGAATAGTATTTCCCGGTCGTTTCACCAGCGGCGTACGTAAAAAATGTTCGATTGGAGCCGTCGTTCTAGATGATGAACTGCTGAGAAGTTTTCCGTCCCTCTCCCTCTCTCTTTTTTTTTATTTTTTATTTTTTTGACGGTTCGTCCCCATCATCAGCGGATGAGGATTAATGGAAGAATCACAACACGCCCCGGCAGTTTTGGCAAATTATAAATCGAACCTGTGCACTCTGCGAAAAATCGTTCCATGCCCCGCTTACGTAACTGATTTTGTATGACCCGACAATTATATCAGTCGCGTGATTTGCTCGTCATCTCATACAACAGTGAAATTATAGGATCATTTCCGGTTTTTTTCATCAGCTTATATGGTCATTCCACGGGATATTTTTTGGCATGCGTTGAGGGGCGGCTCGATTTTTATATTTTGAACATGAAAATTCCATCTGAATATATATTTCATGGGGATTTTTTTCGAGAAATTATCAAGAATGCAAGTGCGACCGTCCACGCTCATGTGCTCTCGAGGAATATATATACTTGTTTAGAGGATCTCACTAACTCTTAGAGGATAAAGTTGGGGAATTGCTTTTTGGGGGCCTTAATGCGTGAAAGCTAGATCCAAATAATAGAAAAAGTAATAAAAAGAGGGGTCTAAATTAATAAAAGAAAGTTCGTCCAAGTAATCAAAATTCCTCGCTTTCTCGAGGCAAGTTGGATTCTTCAATTATGAGCTTCGTTGAACTTTATTCCCCCCCCTTCCCCTCCATTATTCTAACCTCGAAAGGGGGAAAATCGGAACAGGGGATTTCCACGGACCGTTCCTCTCTAAACTTACACGACGCTTTGCGTGTAGCTTATAGCAGAAACTGAGAATAAAAAAACCCTAGAAATCGAGAACGCATGCGCTCGATCTTGAATCTCCAATTACGGGACATCAGCCAAAGGATGAATCTTTCGGAAAGTAACATGTCGACCGCATCGATGATTGTAACGGTGTGACCAATCGGAAATAGAGATGATGTATGGAACAATACTGCATCGATGATGCTAACAACGCGACCAATCGGAAATGGAGATGATGTATGGGACATTACTGCATGCCTTCTTGACTCTTGAATTAGGGTTAGCAACTCTCCTTCATTCTAAGTTTATGAGGCTGTCTATCACTATTTATTTCGCAACCGATACTTGAAATCGACAATCTAATGCTTTGTGATAGAAAATTGGCGAAACCCATTTAAATTGAGGGTTGTAACGAATTTTTTTTTTTTATTTCTGGTCGGTCCTACTCTATTTCTATTCTAACGTTCACTCTCAGATTTTTGCCATGTCTCTTTACAGGGCGTGGGAGTCGAAACCCACTCCTAAAACTATATCGTTCCCACCTTAACCCCCGAAATGTGGGGATTCGAACCCCCCACCTCCCCCTTCCATGTTGGAACAAATTTGAAAATTAGTTTTTTTTTCATTGTAATTAATGGACATATCTATTTTTTTTTATTTTTTGTGGCCGGGGAGCCCCGTGTGTTCGACAACAAAGAAACCCTGGGGAATGACTGCAGGACGAACATATCTATTCGTATCTAAATTTTATGTCGAAGTTTAAGATATTAGTCACGCTCCAAAATTTATGAAAAAATATATAGAAATCCACCTGTCTAGCATTTGAGTGTGTTGTGGAAATTTAAGGAATTTCCAACTTGAATAATAAAAAAAGTCAAAGTATATAAAATCCCAAAATTTAGATTTAATAAAAAGTAACAAATAAAAGTCAATTTTGCTGCGCGACAAATGTCGCGTTCTGCTCGATCGAGCAGATTGTGCGAGACACATATCTCGTAACTTTTGAAAAGAAAATTCTTAAAAATTAAGGAGCTTGTTTGATAATTCGCGGTGGCGTGATTTCGTGGAAAATATATTCTAGTAGCGGAAAAAGATAAAGCGCGAATAAATAAAAGGGTTGGGGGGGGAGGAGTTATTTGGATAAGTTGTGGGATGACGTGTACCCCAAGGAGTGATGTCGACCTGTCATGTCATGCCCCTGTGTGGGGCCCAGGCCTGTCCGTCAGATTTGTTCTCTGGCAACAGCGACGGGCGGGGCGGGTCGGGTCGGGTCGGGTAAGTAGATCCGTATGTATGGCTACGTGGGAAGTTTGGAAAGTCGTCGGATCGGATGCTTGTCGTCCTTGCCAACCTTTTGGATCTCGGCCAAGGCCGGACCGCGCATGCTCCGTGAAACGCATGACGTGCCATCTTGAGTTGTCCGTGGGAAAGGCAAAATAGAAAAATGGTCGATGTCATTTCTTGAAAAAATTGCGAAGAAGTTTTCGTTTAAGCAAGCACCATGCACTAAAATATGGTGAGTTTTTTAGTAGGGCCGTGCCTTTCTTCATATTCGTCTGAAGAGAATGCTCCTACCAAGATGGATGGGTAAAATATTGAAAAAGTCCTTAACTTATTACATCTGTACTGATTTGGCCTTTAAATTTTTTAATTATGTCAATTTATCCATAAATCTTTACGTATTTTATCAATTAAGTCAAATCAACCAATTTAGACTGGAAATAGCTAACATGGAGATGGCAATCCTACTTGGCCTCATTTAGGCCTAAGCAGCAACACCACTAGTGATTGGCAAAAAGAGAAAGGAAAAAAAAAAGATTAAAACTATTAAAAACTATTAAAATAAAGTCAATATCAAAACTAGCCGTGCTATGTATGATAGTTGACATATGCATAAATAATTTTCTACCTAAATTAGCTAGATTGACTCAATTGGTAAAATATTAAAAATTTTTAACTAAATTGACACAATTGAACTGTTTAAAACTAAATCGACACAAATGCAATTCATAAACATAATGGGAGAACATGGAGAAAAGCATGACGATTTCCCTAATTCATCTTATCCATGTGGAGCGAAAAGATTTTAACTATTACACGGAAATGAATTTCCTGTAGGAGCCATCCAATCTAACAGCTTGTGTCTCCCCAATCCATGGTCAATTTGCGGTCAAGGTTTTCTTGTTATTTAGATAAAACTCGAAGAAGGTGAGTTTAGGTAGATTCCTTGGATAGGCCAAGTCCAATACCCCAATGTCCTTGCTCGGGTCCCTCTCACCCGAGCCAGTATCCCAATGTCCGTGCTTGAGCCCACGTCCATTAAGGCCTCGACTTGGAACCCTGGTTGTGTATATAAAAAAATCAAATCGAAATTTTCTTTTCAAACGATGAGAAATATTTTCCAGTTCTTTTTTAAGTTTCAGCCGTATCAAAAATATTTTCTCGAAAAATATTTTCCGTTAAATAAACGGAGCATTACTGAAACTCAAATGTCCGAAAACGCTGGTTCGATTCATTTAATTGACAACGAAAGGCCGGAAGGCTCGAGTCATGGGAAAAACATGAAAGGCGTTTCCAAGTCGAAGCACATTATTGCGACTGTCGGGGAAAAGAGAACCACAGGAGGAAAAAACCGAGGGACGATGCTGATGGGGCACCAGATTTTCCAAAGGTTCCCGTCGCGCGCAAGAAGACGTATGATAGATACCATGAATGCCCGGAACAGCAAACCCCATATGCTTTCGCAATTATATAGAAGTGATGGTTACCCGCGGAAACCACCGCCAGGGGCGGTTGCTTGCGGGCCAATCAACCGCAGAAAACTCCGAGAAGATCGCCGCCCCTGTCCGGCCGGCGCTCCTCGGCTGATGTTTTGATCTGACGTGGACGGTTGCTTTCTGCTAAAACGGGGTGGCTTGTCTCGGTACCTGCTTCGAAGTTGACTAGGCCTTAGTTTATTTGAAAAGGGACTCCCATTGTGTGTTGGCGGTTGGGGATGATTGGCCAAAATATTTAAACTTTTTTGCATTTTAAATTTAGTAATGATTTGTCAATTCAGTTCAATTTTTTTAATTATATCAATTTAATCATAAATATTCCAAAATTTCATCAAAAGAATTACATTGATAAATTATCAAAAAATTTAAGATTAAATTAATAAATTCCAAAAAAATTATGATTAAATTGATAAATTGTATAATGAATTTAGAATATTTTGGATAATTTTTCCTCGCAGCTTGAGGTAGTTGTTCGTTAGCTTCTTGAAGCTAGGAAAGTCCGATGGAGGGTTTGATTGCATTTTGTTCATTGAACCTTTTGTATTTTCGTTTGTTTTATTTGTCAATCGGGTAGCATTTGCCATCATCCGTCGATCTTTACTCAAGACGTACCGACGCCGCGCTCCTGATTTTTCGCCTTTGGGTCATTGTCGTCTTGATTTGGGAAGGAGATCTCTTGGTTTGATTTGTGTTTTGGGATTTGCCCCTTCGATGGGACGTGCTCTGGTTTTGGTTCGATGGCTCCGCAATAATTCCACACTCCCATGTCCCATTTGGCCACATCCCTCTGCCGCCTTCGTCCTCTGTATTGACTTTATGCACATTATATATATGCCTGGTTTTCAGCCATTGCTTTCATGTTGCGAGTGTGTCAATCAATAATACCATAAGTAATTGAGGCCAAACTATAGAGTTAAAAACTAGCATCAAATTTGGAGAAGATTATTTAAATAATCATAGATGTATCGTATAGCGATCAATTCATCCTAAACATTTCAATTTTTTAATTTAGTTTTAAATCTTTTTTGATGATTTGTTAATATAATCATTCTGATAAATTTTAATCGGAATTCGTTGCAACGCCGGCCTTCTATGTGGACTAGTACTGATATAATGATCTTGCAATTTCGAAGGAATTTTTGAAATACATCTTTGTTTTCCTTTTTCTGTTTTCTCTCTTTTTTTCTTATATCCCCTCGCTGATCATGGGGGCCTCGGCAATGACCGGTGAGGACGTCACGGTCCTCATCGAGGCTCACGCAATCTTTGGAGGGAAATGTGAAAAACAGAAAAGAGAAAAAAGGAAGCAAAAAGAAAGAAAACAATTACAAAAATTGTCTACATCGAACGTTAACTGTATTATGATCGGTATCCACGTTAACGATTGTCATCCAAAATTGACTAGAAGAACTACAATGACAAATTGTCGAAAAAATTATGATTCAATTAGTCAGTAAATTGTCTATGGTACAACAGATTTTTTTTTTTTTTAACAATACCGCTTAATCTTGGCCATGAAGTTTTCGTTGGACATGGACGTGTTGTCACGTCGAGGCATGAACTCATGGGGCAAGAAAGTTCACTAGAAAACAGGGGATCAACATCTCTACTTTGTGTAGAGATTATTTTTTCCCAAAATCTCCAGATTAGGCTTCTCGTTGCTCGACACGTGGATCCGTTAAAGCAAACAGTGAGTTGGATCTAAAGGCGAGGGGTAAGATTCTATACTATAACAGGTCAATCACAATGTCTTTAGAAAAATAAATCTCTTGAAATTAAAAATATATATAATAATACTTTCGATTAGCTTTTTCTCCACATGTCGTTGGCACCGTTAGAGGGCAATCTCAAGTGCGCTTTCATTTTCTTGTTTCTTTACTATTAATGTCGATTCACCTTTATGTTGTCTTGGCGACTTAGGTCTTTATTTTCAATTTATTTAAGTGAAAAACTATTTATTGAAATTTTCACCCAGGATAAAGATCTTAATTTTCAAAAAAATCACGGACAAATCCAACATCAAAGTGAATGACTTCACATGTTTATGAATGTTTTCAAGTTCTCCAATTTTCAATAAGAATCAAATATAAAATCTTAAAAAGCAAATTGAAAGTAAGTGAAACTTTTTCTCACTAGAAAAAAAGGAGAGGTCTTTCTTGATAATTCGGAGGTACTAACGTTGAAGCCTGACACTTGGAAGTTCTTACAATACCCCAACAACCCTCACGGGATGTAGGTGGCCTCAACTCAAAGTAGTTTGCATATAATTAGTGGGATTCGAACGAGAGTTTCTAGATTTTAAAATGTGCTTCTATGAGTGTGTGTGTGTGTATTAGAATTGTTCTCCGCATAATTAGTGCATAATTTTGTTCATTCCTACCTCATTCGTCATCCTAAAGGCCTATGAAAAGCCGCTTCTTATCTAGGCCCTCTAGCCCTAGCAACCGCTCCCAAACCGAGTTGTTACAAGTCCACCAACTTCCACGTAGTTAATCCCTAAACAATATGCCCACTGGAGGGGGTTGTGCTCTGATGCGATATTGTGACATCCCCTGAATTAACTTATTAAGATGTTATTTGATTAGACCCATCTTATATTGAGTTTCATGATTTTGTCATTCCTTCTAGGGGTGTGCAACCGGACCGGGTTTACCCGGTTCCCGGTCCGGCCCACCCGGAAAACAGGGTCGGGAACCGGTTCCGGTTGAAACCGGTCCGGGAACCGGTTCCCAAAACTCAGACCCTGTTTAAACCGGTCCGGGAACCGGTTCCAAGGGATTACCCACCCGGGAACCGGATCGACCGGACCGGTTTGGGAACCGGTTTTAAGCCACCCCCAAAACCAAAAAGACCAAAACGCAAAACCCTAGTTTCTACTTTCTATCTTTACCTCTCTCAAAATCGCGACCGGCCAACCTTGCTCTGAGCTCCCCTCCCGAAATCGCGAAGCCGACGCCGCCTCTGCCGCTCTCGTCGCACCCCTCGCGCTCGCACCACCACCGCCGTTTCGCCGGTCATTTGAAGCTCCGCTCCACCGGTTCCGCCCGCGGCGGCCCCCGCCGAGCTCGCACCGAGCGTCGACGCCGCCTCGTTCGATCTCGCCGTTCCACTTGCTTTGTTGTTGCCTCGCCGACGCCCCGACTCGCAAATCTCGCGTCCGAAAGCCCACCTTGTCGCATCTTCGAGCATCCCACGCAGCCCTCCGCCGATCCTGTTCTCACCGCGCGCCGTTTCCCGAGCTCCCCGCTACCGATCTACCGCCGCCCAAACGATGCCCCCGCTTTGCTCGCGATCCGGCCTAGACCCCTCGTTGACGCCCGCCGAAGCCGTGTCGATCCTTGCCGCCCTCACCGGCCGCGATACCGCAGCCCGTCAAAGCCGCTTGTGTTGATCTGCGTCGACCCGACGTCGCCGCGTCCCGCCGAGCCTCTTCTTTGCGGTGCCTCGCTTGCGCCGCCCTCCCCGCGAAGCCGCCGGGGTCCTCCTCTCGCTCAACGCCGGCACGCATCCACTCCGACGCCCAACGGATATATAGTTCTCTCGATAGTTGTTGATGAATTCCATGAAGTCTCGAGTCTTGCTTGCTAATTGATGGATCTTCTAATTGAATCTCTTTGTGGTTTTGAAATAGAACAAAGTGCTCGCAAGGTTGATGGAGAGTCTAGAATTTGCTTTTAACTTATAGATTTTGAGATATATTGTTCGCTTAAGATTTGAATTTTTCCATTGAATCATTAGGCTTGAAGATCCCGACAATGAAGAAATAAAGGAGTTTGTGCAAAATCAGGTGGAATTGACGCAGACCGTTTTGAAGACGTGTGACACGAGGGATAAATTGAATGAAAAGATAACGAAGCTATTTGATCATCCTCGGTACGAAGCACCGTTCAGGCGAGGGAACAAATACTTTTATTTTCACAATACAGGGCTCCAAGCGCAAAGCGTCCTCTACGTGCAGGTTTGTTTGTTGAAATCTGGAATTGAGTTGAAAGAGAATTTTGTTTATGCCTCTTTCTTGGCCCTCGAATTAAGAGTCGCATTACGGATACATGTTTGGTGTTGGACCTCTTTTCGTTTCTTGCAAGAAGATTGTTGAAAAAGCATATTTTGCAGCTCGGTGTGAGTTGGAAGAGTTCAGTTTGATCCTGAGCGCCATTCTAATTTTACTTTGCTATTAGACGCCGTTTAGTGCAAAAATGAGTAGTTCTATGTGTTGTATCAAAGCACGTGTTTGGCGACGCATCTTTTACAGGTATTGTGGCTATGAACAACTAATGCATTTGGCAAAATTTGTGGGGCAATTTATGCGATTATCTAAATGACGGTTGGCTAAAATTGGGAACTGTTTATCAATGTGTGCTTATGCTTGATCGAGATTGTAAATGCTTTATATATGAGTGTTGTACAGAATTTTTATGCAAAACAGTTCCAATATAAACAGGGTTAACCCTGTTCCCCTGACCGAAAAACAGGGGTGGGTCGGGAACGTGGTCCAATGTAAACAGGGGTAGGGAACGGGGTCCAAAAAAAGAGAACCGGTTATAACAGGGTCGGGAACAGGGTCCAGGTCTAGACCCTACCCACCCTGGACCCGATCACCCCTAATTCCTTCCTAGGAGGTCACCCATCATGTTTAACTTTGGGTTCCAAATTTACGCATTGCTATCATGTCAAAAGGCACCCGTGATAGAATATTTAAATATTAAACAATATTTTTATTTAACGGCTTAAGTCTTTTAAAATAAGCGGTGATGGTCCCATAAAATCTCAGCTATTAAATCAAGTGCGCCAACTTGAAGGCTGTGAACCACCTGGAGTTTACCCTTACTGTGTGTCCTTCCAACACATGGAAGGGGGAGGTGGGGGTTCAAATTCCCACAATCTCAAGAGAGGTTGGGGTGATGATAATTTAGCTTCAAGTGTGGGTTTTGACACCCACGTCCTATAAGGAGATATGATAAAAGTTTGAGAATGAGAATTAGAGTAGGAATAGAGTAGGATCGACAAAAAAAAAAAAAAAAAACTCGAAGGCCGTGGAAATCATCTTTCTTCAGCCAAAAAAGTGGGGAAAAAAAGAGAGAGGTTAAAAGATACGGCTTTTTGACTTAAGGAAAAAGGCTTATCCAGCGCCTTTTCCATGATCTTGTGATCAAGACAATCTCCGATTCATCCAGACCTTTCTCGTGATCAAAGCCATAATGAAATGTATCGAGGTGGTTTGAGAACGAAGGGAAAATGACTCCTCGCACTTCAAGTAAACCCACGCGTAAGAGCGTGGCGTGGTATGGGGCATGCATCGCATGAGCGATGACTTTCCATCTCTCCAAAATTGCCGAACTACAAATTTTGCCCCCATCGCACGCTATCCCGTGCAGAGGTTTTATTGACCACCGTATATATTACCACCATCTATTTATATATATCTCTCCCAAAGTAAACGCGAAAAATAATCCAATTCAATCTAAAGATGTCATATAATGAGGTGCATGAATGCTATCTCGTGCCGAGTTTTAATTGACCATCATTTATTTATATATATCTCTCCCAAAGTCAACAAGAAAAATAATCGAATTTAACCTAAGGTGTCATGTGACGAGGTGCATGAATATTCGATTCCTTCTTCTTGCTATAATAACTGAAAATTCTTCTATACCGTTGGTTTTTCTTCTTTTGAATGGACACGAAACCGATCAAGAGGTAGCGACTAACCCGGCAACGTGAGGTCTGTCATTAGGAGGTCATGCAAGAGTGAGCATGAGCATAAGCATAAGCATAAGCATAAGCATAACCTCTCTCATGATATCATAATTTACGATGGAAATATATAAATATTGATTGCGTGAGCTACGCAAGAGATATTTTCCAATATCTTATAGCCATCGTAATTAACATGATCTGCGTTTTTATCTTCATGATAACTGACCAGCTGTTCGTATTAAAAAAGCGACGGTCGTAGGATTAACCTCCAAACGAAAATAAGTTGCGTGAGGCCGCATGGCCAATTACGATCCACGTGAAACTCGTGGGCCCGCGTGATGAACGGACGAGATCACGTAATCCGAAACTGCGGACGTGGCATCTCACAACCCGTGTCGGCTGACGTGGCGCCTCTCGACTCGTGAATCTCGTCTTGCTTTGCTAAACCGGGGGAGAGCGCGGGTGGTGGGGACCCCGGTTCCGTTGGGGAGTTCACGGACAAGAGGAAATGAGCTGTCCTGTTCGTGGCGCACGGCTCTGCCGCGGGCCCGACACGTGGCGCGCCCTCTGGCCCTGGCCCTCTGCGGTGATTCGAAGCGTTGGCGCATCTGTTCACATGCCACGCGAGACAGGAGATTGCGTAGGTGGGAAATGAGGACGTTGGACGCGACGAAATTTAGCTTAGATCGGACTCGAAGAATGGCTTGCCGTTGCTCGCTTTCTTGAAGAGATGTTTAAGCATCGGGATTTTCATAATCACCCAGATTTACAGTAATCGTTTATTCAGCAGCGAGAGGTTTAGACTTCTTATAACGGACCCACTATTTTTCAATAGCTTTCGGATCATTTTCATCATCTAACTTATAGAAGTCCTATTCAGATGAATTTTTGCGAAACGAAGTTGAGCCGTGCAAGTGACCATCGTGATTATGCATAATGTCATGCCCGAGAATTGATAAGGAACTCGTCCTCATATCATCATATACTTGTGGAGTTGGTTTTCGCTTGCATGTCGCATTAGACGTCTGAAACTTGTATCATTCAACATAGACACACGTTACGATAATTGAAGCTGGTCATTAGTAAATTCGGATATGGTAGCAATAAAAAACGGGGTGTGTAGCTTATGAATAGGCCAAGCTCGTCCCTAACGTAGAGAAGCATCAATCGCGTACCGCATTCCTTACGTTGGGAGTGACATCGTTAGATGTAAAAAAAAGGGGGGCTCGGACAAAGTTAAACCAGCTCAAAAGTAATCTCGCTCATATCTCACTGGCAATAAATTAAGACCACTTTTGTTAATGGCGACAGAGGAATTAGGAGAGATTTTTTCAGAGGATGTTGCTTGACGCATTTGCCAAATGAAGCGTTCCAGTAAACAAAACCACATTTTACCTCGTAACTAGCGTCGGGGGGCGGATCGTGGGGGCATGCGCACGTGATGGCGCCACTTTACTTGAGTATCGTCGAAGCCACACGGATCGATTTCACCAAACGACGCGATTGGGCACGTAACCGCACCATAAGCTTCGTACTTACGAAAGCTACTAATTTTATCGCTCTCTGTGTGAGACTCGTGTGTATTTTTTTTTTTTTTAGGGTCCGAGGGATTGCTTGACGAGGTGTTTATGCTCGTTTTAAGCTAACCCGGCTCTCGAAAAGCGTGATTAAGATTGTAATAAGATAGTTGAAAAGGAAAGGGGTGGGGGGTGCCGCGACATATCTTACTTCGTGGTACAGCAGTCAGATTCTGGTCAGCCGGTTCCAGGGCTTGCGTCGGTCGGCTCTGGTCGTCGTTTGCAACCTGACTTCCCGCTCAATCTTTACCCGTAGTGGCATGGGGCGTGCGAAATGACGAGTGCGACCTGGCCCTTTTTCAGAGGTCACTACTAGCACTGGTAATAGTAGCCACAGGGGGACACATTGCTCGTTTTGCATTGAAGGAAAAGAAAAAAATATGTCTAAATTTATGCGTCAACCCTTAGTTATATGTTCTTTGTTAAGAAAATAGCCCGATCTTGAATTTTTAATTTGATTGTAAATTGATTTTCGAAGTTGTGCCGAACCAAATAGCGAACCGACTTTTCGGCTTCCTTTGTATTGATTCGAGCTCGCATGGAAAATGTTTCATAGTTGAAGCTGTTCATTTGGGTCGATAATGCGCTTTTGCTAGCTTGAGTTTAGAATGATGTGCGCCTATCCATAAAGCTCTCGCGTAAAATAGACTTAGAAGTACCGTGGAAAGTAAATAAACGCAGAGCAAAAGGATGGTTGGCATCATTCATGCGAGAGGACCGTTGATCGCACGTGATTGGCTCCTTTCAAGAAGAGAAAAAGAGGAAAATGTCAGCTTTGACCGGGTTTGACCAGGCTTTCTCCGTCTTCTTTAACATCGCTGCGGACATTGAAAGCCACCGCTTCCAACCCACACGCAAAACCCTTCTTTCTCTCTCTCTCTTTGCCTGCGACTGACTGCAAACTGCTAGAAAACGACAACCCTTTCTTTTCTTTTTGTCTTTAGCCTGCGCTTTTCTTTTTCTTTGGCTTTGCCCGCGCCTTACTTATGTGTTTTTTTTTTTTTTTTCAAATTTCGAAAATTCACAGCATGAAAAGGGGGCTACAGAGGAGTTATGTAGTAGGCAATGATAACGTGGGGTTGGCTCGGTTTCTTGGCAATCCAGCTATTCCAGTGGAGAAAAATATTTCACAGCTCGTCGTGCAAGCAAGAGAGAGAGTGAGAGGGGAGATTGCTTTTTGCCTCCTAGTCCAGCGACAAGCTCGACTTTGCCTTTACGTGCATGGTAAGTGAACTTCCTTCGAAATTTAACCAGAAAGCTTTACCAACTTTTCACCCTGTAATCGTACAGCAAGCTCTCTCTCTCTCTCTCTCTGGTCATTATGGTTCCACACCGCGAGTGACCGGGACTTGTGGTTTGCGTTGAGTAGCCATCACTTTCCCTACACTGCCCTCTCTCTCTCTCTCTCTCTCTCTCTCTATACCTTTTCCCTGTGTGATTCCCGGCGCCAACCGCGTGACGCCACGTGGATTTCTATCCTTGAAGTTCAAGGTTTTTCTGGAGGGAGGTAAGTCGGGTGATTAACGTTATCCTTTCCCTCTCCTCCATAGACCATGGAAGGAGCAGAAAGATGACAGCCGAGAGGAGAACGAGTCATAGGCCGACAGGGTCGAACAATAATTGTGAGTTGAGGAATTCTTCAAGCCAAAAGAAATCAAGAAAAAAGGATGATGAACAAAAGTGATTTGCATGTTATCAAGTTTTAAAATTTGATGATGAACAGTTGATAATATATGTTTGCATTAGTAATTCTTATGGTTCAAGGATATAACATGCTTGTGTATATGTATCCATAAACTTTTTTCATAGAATTAATAAGATCCGATGATTAATTATAACTTACACCATCGGTATTTAAAATTAACGAGTGATTTTATCTATTAGTGATTTGGGGATTGTAAGATTTTTCGATCATCTTGGCAGCCCTCCTTGTTTTAACAGTAGTTGAATAAGACTATCTGTGAATTTTTTTTTTGCAGCCACGATTTTTGCTCTAATTTTTCTGTTATTTGTTCAGCTGTGGCTAATTTGATTTTTACTAGACGTGGCTTTCCCATTATCTTTACTAATCCGATTTATCTAGTAGTTATCATTGGCGTAAAAGTAGGCAGAAATTCGGGGACAATAGTCGGGAGGAGATAAGGTTTGAGATGTGGAGTGGGTGGAGCACAAATCTTGCTTTATTGCTCGAAATAAGGGTGTGGCATCAATGTATCTTGAGATGGATTAATAAATTTGATGGTGACTTGGATAAGTTAGCAGAAGATCTTTCCAGAAAAAAAAAAAAAAGAGACAGAAATTGGAAAAAAAAAAGGGGAAAAAAGTAGACGTTGATCTTGAAATTTCTACACGACATTTGCACAAAAAATAATTAAGAAAAAAATTTCATCCATCGCAATAAGATCATGCTGCTCTAAGCAAAGTTCCTTTTGGATAAAAAAATTCGGCATATTATGTACACTTCTTAAGTAATAATATTTATACTAAAGTTTATTGCTAGTTTATCATAAAATATGGTGAAATAATATAGATGGGAGGTTCAGTAACATCACCTTCCAAAACCCATAAATTTGAACAAACGATGGCAATCATTTTGGACTTTGTCTCTGTAAGACTGTAACACGTAAAACCTCTTTGTCAGCCTGAATTTCTTTAAGGGTTTCTAAATTATTGATGAAATTCGAGTTCTCAAACATGTACACGATTTCATCATCGTTGCATGGGAGTTTCTTTAAAGCAAAGATACAACAATAACGTGACATTAATGTTCCATATGTCCGTTTAAGTACCTTTAACTTGCATCTTAGGCTAAGATTTCAGTAAGGAATCGGTTGAGATAGCTTGGCCCTCTCGAGAAGAGAAAAGATCGGGAAGACGAAAACGCTCCGAGCTGTTTGATACAAGACTTCAAGGCACGAACCTGACGTGAACTGCTTACGAAGCATATGCTAAAAACAGGTCATGTGGTCTGTGGTATTTGGAGAAAAAGCTCGCATGGTCGGTTACTGACTCTTAGCTAAATAATGTGTATGGCGATGTACACTGACTCCCTTCCATTATTTTAAAACGAGATTTCTTTTTTTTTACCTCCTTAACCACCGTAGACGTCAATGACACCGAAACGACATGCCACCCTCTCAACCACTGCTGTCCGCTTCCTCGCGTTCTCATTCTGGTCTGTCATGGATAAGTCTAGTCTGACGACGAGGTTTTCGGGAAGATGAAGGCAGCTCGAGCGAATGCCGAATGCCTCCGCGATCTCGTTATTTCTATTCGTTTTGTTTAGGTGGCTTTTGCCTTTTCTCGTGTTTTTTTTTTACCGATAATGCTTCGCACATAGGTTAAACAACTACGGGTTCGTGAAGTTTCGGAGCACTGTTTTCGGTCGGAAAAGAAATATGGGAATGAATGGGGGAAGAATATAATAAGAGTTTCAATGATGGAAAAGGAGTGACTATAACTGCTCTATCAGATTTTACTCTAAAATGCGAGTCCTTACTAGACAGGCGATCCCTTCAGGGATAGGCTTTTACTCGAACATCCGAGGCCTTCATTTTGAGGTTCTTTTGTTTTTTTCTTCTTTGGACAAAAGGTGGGGGAGGGGCGAACTGCGTCGAAAACCCCTTCCGGGCATTACCATTTAGAGCCATCGTAAAATGTTTGGCTTGAGTTATAACTACTCCAAGCCAGTTGCAACCTAAAGGGCTGAAAGTGGCAAACCTATCACCGTATTCTCATCGAGATTTTAGTAATTAGAAGTCTCTTCGTATGAGACATGTCTCAGTTTCGTCATTTAGAACTTTACTCATGACACAAATCAAATTCATGATTTATAAAAAAGAAATATATGACCCATTTATTGCTAGGTTGATCATCTTGGAGGTCCTTCATTTCTTGGTCTGAATGTGAAACAAAGTCATTATAAGAGCTCGTAAAGAGAAAATAGCCATGTGTTTGGAATTTACACTTTTACATCAAATGTTCAATTTGATCCAAACCTATATTTTGGATGTAAATAACCACCACAATGCTCCAAAAAATTTTGCCCATGCATGGGTAGAACAACACATTCTCGGTTCTCTTATTGTCCAACCCAGGGGAGGATTAGTTTGGCCGGACGCTACTTCTATCGTAGTTTTGACGTACATGTGCAATCGAATAGGGTAGTAATTCATATTTTCCACATACGGACACATCAATTAATTTAAATTGTTAATTTAATCAATCACACGTCTAAATCTTCAAAATTAAATCGTGTTATCTCATGTGCCGAACCTCTGTCTAGGCGTTGCATGGTAGCTAGCGTACAACCCCATCATTCTCGTTCATTTCTGAAATTCCAACTATCTACAAACTGCAGCAACATTAATATATGTGCCCATAATAAGAAAACATTAGAAATTTACTGGGGATTTGGGAGGATTTAGCGTAACGAACCATTAAATGGGACCAGGGGCAGAGAGAGAGAGAGAGAGAGCAAGGGGATGTTGCTTGACGCACTTGTCAATTTCCCTCTCCTCGATCGCCGCGAAGAGGAGAATCCAAGTTAGGATCGATTTGAACACGTGCTGGCCCGGAAGGTTGCCAAAATCTTGGAGTGATTCTTAAGACATCGTAACATTCTCTGCTCACTCCCACGATCTCACTCTATTCTTTAATCAAGCAATGGATAGGAAGAGACTACCTTTAGCTCCGCTAGTGGCCCGAAGGTGCGTACAAAAGTATTGAAATCTCTTCCATTTGGTCAATCGAAAAGCATCGATTTGAAAAGCTAAAAGCTTTTTTGCCCACTTGGAAAAGCACAAGTCAATCCTTCGGTCAAAGGGAGATATGATTAATGGTGGGGGGAAGGGTCAGGTTGGGCCGTGATTGTAGGCCATCCATCTTCATAATTTTACAATATGGATTGTGTCATTTAGTGGTACTGAGTGTTGAATTCAGACGTTGTTCGAATGGAATTTAAAAATAATGTGCCAAACTTTTATCCTTTGTTGTGAGGCATTTTCAATGGTAAGATAGCTTGGAACTTGGAGGGTATGAACAAGACCTAAAAGATTGATCCCTAATCAAGGGTCGGATCAAGCCATGCATACTTATTCTACAGTATTTTCACACATATCAAAACAGTAAATTCTTGTCGGCAATGCATCTATCATCGAATAAGATATATGGTTTTAATTTAATCAACAAAAAATGGGATGATGGACTGTTATTGACAACGCAAGTGCCGATCCACTGTGATGGAGTATTGGAATTAAATGAAATGCTTAATACAAATGCATACTTGCCTCTAGTCTGGTAATTTTCCTTTTTTGCTTAAAAGACACTTGGTAATGAACCGTCTTCGAAAAGTTTGTTCTATTCCAGTACATAATCATTCTCGTATTACATGTAATCAACACTTTGAAAGCTATGACACTCTCTTTTTAGTATGACCAGCAAGTGCCTAGATGGTACTCTGGAACATGATCCATCTATAAAGTCATCACAAGAAAATATTTTGCTTGCCTAAATACTTATTTAGTTTCTTAAAGATCAAGGGAAATTTTTTTTGCAAATATCCGTACGAATGATGGCTCTTGTTCTACACAACAATTGCTCGGCCTCCTCGGGGAAAACCCTAGAAGCTCCAAACTTCAAGATCTCTCTCTCTCTCTCATTTGTACCGTCACCTCACTAAATGAGGCGTAACTTTAGGGGCGAGCGACGTAAATAGGAGGGGATACAATAGATTCGATTCAACGTCAATGTTTCCGAAGGGAGGTGATTATCACAACGTGAGACACCATCGTGAATAGGTAAAAGATTGCTTGATGCCTGCCAATGTCGAGACACGAGGTCTTTACGTGCATGGTAAGTGAAGTTAACCATTTCCTAAGCTACGTGCCAGCTTTGCTTGGCCCTTTATCTCTATCTTCATCGATTGTTGGGTATTTCCTTGTAATCCAATTAAGGAATAGCCCTCCATAACAACCTCTCGTGGTTGGTTCTGGGGATATACAAACGTAATTTCTAGGGTTGATCTCATTTATTTCTTTTTTTCCTTTCACAATGAAATGCGAATACAAAATATGGTAAAGTAGCAACATATCAACCCCCGACACTGGTGTAGTTGTTCGGTCCGGAGGTCACATGTCAAAATTCCATCACGCGAAAATAGCATTTAGTTAGGATCATTTACCCGAGCGAATGACCTAGATGAGACTCGTAGAATGTTTCCTAAATGAGACCGACAAAATAATGGTTTGCTAGATTTGTTTGTTTGACAATTCTGGTGTAGACACTCTTGGGAATCAAGTCTTTTACCCTAATATGCAAGTCTAAGATCAATATTCCCAATCATAGGTTATATTCAACAACGCCGGATCTATTACAAATTCCAACTCAAAATCTTATTGATTCACCGAGGCGATATGAAATTAAAGAGTCATATTAATACGAACTTTTGAGTTTTGACGTCATTATGACCCATTCATTTCTTGTCACGAGTATTGAATTTGACGGGGTGATTTCATTCGACCTAATTAACTTGTAAGGCCAACTAAAACTCAACCTACTAAGTCGGATTAGTGGCCAATTCGTGAGCTCGGGATACGGCATACGTAACATAACTATTTTGGACTTGCGGCTTTAGCTTTCAGGCACTCCTATTTCTTTATATATTATTGCTTAGCTGATGTGCCGTCCAAGGTCCAATTTTTCACGATCACCATACAATTATTCGAAGAATTCTCCCTCCATCTCAATGCACCCAAAACATCATGATCAAATGTCATGCCGACCAAAATAAACAACAAGAGCAGAAAGCGAAACCTTTCCGAACCTAAACCTAGGAGAGAAAAAGTACAATAAATGTCAAAAAGAACACATATTACTACATCACCACATAATTCAGGGAAAAAATATGAAGAAAAATAAGAAAATAAATGGAGAAGCTCAAGCAAAGCACGCCTCGTGTAGCGATTGCTGCCACTCGATCTCACCGAGCGCAGGCCGAAAACTTGAAACTACGTCATGGCGGGCTTGAGAGCTCCATCTCATCTAACTTCACCCCCCTCTCGGCAGTTCCCATGTTTCTTTATGTTGACCTCGAGCTTATTATTTTCTTCTTTCGAAAATAAAAGAAAAGAAAAGAATTAAACTCCAAATCATCAGTGAATAAAGCGGAAAAACACCCTCGGATAATGAATTTAATAGAAACGACAATAATGTCACTAATTAGCCGCCGGAGAAGGAAAGATGGCGACGGAAACTGTTTGAAAAATCATGCATGGCCGACTAAAATACCGACATTGCGACATTTGATTAAGGAGAAGTTGAGACCGATGGATTAGGTGGTCTAGCGAAGCAAAAAAGATTACTCTAGTGCAATATCTCATTGTGTATCAACAACGATCGTCCGACTGATTGGTCGGCATCTAATCTCGATTAAAATACCCGCTGCGGCATTTTCCCAACATTTTTCAGGAGCTACATCATTTCGATACGGCCAGAACTCAACTCATAAAGCGATTTCGCATATACCTTTCAATAATGTTGTCAACCTATCTACTCAAATCTTTGAGACAGAGGCATCATTATATATTTGCGATGAATAGACAAGAGAGTTTATAATAATCACCGAAAACGAAGTTCGTCGACATATAATAAGTATATATAAGAAGAGAATAAGTAGAAGGAGAAGGGAAGGGGGCGGTATGATTGAAAAGAATAATTACGGGATGGATGGTTTTAGGTGCAAGAAACCAAAGTCATCGAATATTGAATTAGGGTTTCCATTGACAAGCACTTAGCCTGAACTCTGCTCTTTCGTCGTAAGGAGATATATAAATATTATATATATAATCATGATTGAAGTTGGAGATTACAAAGGGAATCATATATATATATTCGATACAAGTCAGCTGCCAAAATCATTACGTATGGGCTGCTTTCTTCTCTATATTTTCCCTTTTGACTTTCTTATTTTTTAATGGCGAATCAAGTCTTGACTTTTTCCATTTTTTTTTTTTTTGGGATTTATTTCCCTCCAATGTTAATACTTAAAAATTTAATAGCAGTTATCCTCCATTAATAAAGGGGAAAAGAAGTAGAGCACCATATATAAAAAAAAAAAAAAAAACTAGCGGTTGGATTGCTATATGCATTAATGTATCGTGTTTGACATCACGGGCACTTCACAAAGCTTGGAGATAACATATATGAAATTTGGGACGACCCACAATCATACGTTAAATGCACACATTGGCCAAAAAGAAAACTATCGACACGATCTCCTTAATGGTCATGGAAACATATCATCTACAAAGAGCTAATTTAATTAAGGCTCAGATAGGCACATCAAAGTAGGGCCCATGTTAAATCCGTTCCATCTACAGAGTAGGTACCGTGGAGGGATTAGAATGCTTAGAATAACTTTGGATCATATTCTTCTCTAACAAGTCTCCTTAATCGGTAGGTTACAAATATAGATGGATATCGTCCACATTCATACGTTGTTAAGTTTGTGTGGAGGGTGTAATTCAAAACTCTTATATGCCAATCAAATGTAAGATTGAAGGGACGCATGGCTTAATAAAATTATATGAAAGTTAGATATTACATCGCACCATAACATTGCTTCCCATTCATTATGCAATTTCTAATGTACGCGTTTTTTGGGAATATAAAATATAAACTTACCAAAATAAAAAAAAAAAGGAAAGAACCAACCTAATGATAAGAAATCTGGACATCTATGACTTTCAAGTTGAGAAAATGTCGGTCTTTGAATTCACACCCGCGATAAGCCTAACTCACGAGTTAGGCGACAATGACTATTTCTTCTACTTTTCCCAAAATGAGCTTCGTGGAGATTCAATCAATCAATCAATTTACAGGAAAAGAAAAAACTCTACCTGGACCTGCAGTGGAGCCCAATGGAAAAAAGAATGGGCCCATATGAGTTTCCTAGCTGTTGATCAGCCTAATCTGCTTGTAAACAAACATGATAGGACGAGTGAATTTACAACTTTTCCCTAATTGAAGGGATCTTGAGTTCCTTAACAATGATCAAATTGGCGGATCTCTATCTGTGAAAAATCAGCGTTTCCGTCTTGCTCGAGTGACTCAAGATCCGAGTCCCAGTAACGACACTTATCCGTTCTTTCGAGACAACAATATTTATGATGATCGAGTTACATATCCTAATAGTTAGCGTGTTCGAATGGAATGGAGTGATTGTAACAACGAGTGCAAAAAGAATCACCGAAAGTTTGAATTGACGAACGATCCACAGTTTCAAGGATTTGCGGGACGACGATACTCATGAGGACGAATGTTGTATGCATCGACATCAGCCATCCATTACGAGTCAAATTGGGCGATGGTCGAGTACGGAGTCAGAGTACGTAGACAGTCCTAGTACTTGAAACATGGGCACTAAGGGCAGCTCAATAATTATAAGGTCTTACGGTACATAAAAAGATCTGGTTGAGGGCAACCGAGAGGAGATGTCTCCTCAAGGTTGAAGAGAGCAAGTGCCAAGTGTTGGAGATAATGATTAGGTTATAGTGATGTCCTCTTTGGCCATGAAAGTGTCCCCCAACGAATTGCAAACTAAACATGTTCCTTACATCCCCTCCACCCCCTCCTCCTCCTCCCTCCCTTTTGCAATTGCTTCCTATCTACTCCTCCTCATGCAATGTCATTAATTAGTATGGAGAACACAAGCATTGCCAAATTGCTTTCCCGGGTCCCCTTTAGGAAGCGCCCCCCCAATCTAAGGGGCGCAATCGCCCTGCGGGCATGTGAGCATATAATTGAAAGGTACACGAATCGTGAAACCAACGATGATGAGGCCCCCCGGGGGAATGATGATGATGATGAGACCGACCATGGGGTCCCGGCTTGTTTACTGATTAAGGATCCGACCGAATTAGCGTACTTCTTATGGGAGGCTTTGCGGGAGGGGAGAGAAAAGGCTCGGGGTTCGGGTCATCATGGCGACCAAATCCAGCCATGGATTCAGCACTTTCGGGAACAAACAAAGCGCTCGCGAGGTCGTGTTTTTATCCTTGCGTCCCCACGTAAAGTGGAATCATGCATGTCGATGACTAGAAGCCCTTTTGCCGATGGTTGACCCCGCAACTGTAAAGGGATGCAAAAATTAGATCTCGACATGTTTAGCGTCTTAGTATGTTTCGTTGAAGTTCTAGGATGGTGTATAGAATTCCTGACATTTGAGTGTGATTTCGCATACTTTTTCATGGACTGATCCAAACCTTCCAGCTCTCGATTACTAGGATCGTTGAAGTTGGTGATTACTCTTCAAGATCAATTTATACCAAGGAGTGGAGGTCATGTGATAAGACTTGCAAAACGAAAATTTATCCGTATGACCTGCGAATTTCTCGATACCCAATTGTCATTTCATCGCTATGGCCCATGGTCTACCCAATTTATCCGAATGACCCACGAACAAAGTATGAGATATCCAGATGTGTTTATTTTCTCATGGATTAATCGGAAGCAATCATGGGAGGACATGCTGGATTTTCGAAGAACTATCGAGTGAGATCTTTGTCTTAATCATAATTATCACATCCAGCATCGTGGTGCGATTTAGCAGCAGGACCGCATGATTATTAGGGGGGGGCTGTTTTATGCTGTGTTTTGCCTTCTCGGCAAGATGTGATTACCATGCACATGCTTGCATTAAAGAGGAGAGAAATGAAAAGGGGAGGGGAATCCGAGGCACGTTGAATTTGAAGGCAATCTCTCTCTCTCTCTCTCTCTCTATAAATCTCTTTCTTAGTGTTTAAGGATTTGCTAAAAGTCCCACCAAACACGATTTGATGTCGTGGGGGGTGAGGGGGAAGAAGAGCCTCAAGCCCTTCCATCAATTACGTTTTGGTCATTAGTGTGGTGAATAGCGAGGACGACCACCAACATTTTGCTTCCTTAAAAGGGCGAAATCGCTCTCGGGGGGAAATGGGGTGTTAAGGTTAGGGCCACCAACCAAACATCATCATCATCTCTTAGTCGGTGGTATTTATGTCCTGAGGAGATAATCTTGGGGATTAACAATGTAATTACGCTTGTCTTTGGCTTGGTAAAGACGTGAAACGTTGATTCATTAATCTTTCGAAACATACCCACAAGTTGTGTTGGAAATGGTCCTAGATCGAAGAATTGGTGTGGTGCACGGTAATTAATATATTTCAGTTGGCCCATGACTCGTTGATTTAAGTTTTTGTATAAATATGAGTCTAATTGAATATGTTAACAGGTTTGGACATAGCATGTGAAGGTTAGGGCCACCGACCAAACATCATCATCATTTCTTAGTCAGTGGTATTAATGTCTTGAAGAGATAATCTTGGAGATTAACAATATAATTAGACTTGTCTTTGGCTCAGTAAAGATGTGAAACATTGACTAATAGATCCAGTGACGTGTGTGTGTGAATTGTGTTAGAAAAAGTTTTACATCAGAGAATTAGTGTGGTGTGGGATTATTAATATATTTCAGTTGGCCCCATAACTTATTAGCTTAAGTTTCTTAGTGAATGTGAGTCTAACTGGATGTAATGACCGATTCAAATTTGAATTTTCTCTTAGCGATCTCTTCAAATAAAGATATCAGATTTCTTGCTTGATCTCCCAACAAGATTGACACCACACCTGATAAGGGCTCCAACGACAAATGCTAATGCCGTTGCTCATTGAATGAAGCGACAACACCAACATTAAAAGCCTCGCCTACTTGGCTTGTACATCCTCTCTCTCGCGGTCACCATCAGCCTCTCTGCCCCATACCATGTCCTTACGGAGGTCCTAACAATCTAAATTATTTGATGTATATGGTCACATAATTCAAAGCAGCTCATAATTCGTGCCAACCGGTGGCTGGAACCATCGAGACATCATGTGGCGAAAGGGACACATTTCACTGGAGATCAGTCGAGTGTTTTAAACTATAGCCTGGACACCTGGTCATTAAAGGCACCGGTAGGGAGATGCTTATTGCACAAAGTGGCTTTGGGTCCAAGATAGACATGTCACATCCATTTCCATCCTCGGAATCAGCTGTGCGCCACGCCCTGATTAATTTCAAGAGCCCGCTTGTGCAGTGAAAACCAGGCGTTCGATGGGAAACTCTTGAACGACGTAATGGGCCTTCGGACAATCGCTGGATGTGTCCACAGAGGCAAAGATGTCCAGCCCAACTCTCTAGAAGCTAACCCGAATCCTCAGGATGATTTATTACACTTGCCATCTCCCTCCTTTCTTTTCTTCTCGTTTTGGAGTGATAAGCGCTGATTATCATTAGCAAAACGGAGATCCCACGATGAAGATTACAGTTTTCTTGTCGCAGATAAAATAATTTACTATGACGAATTGGACATCAAGTGGAGATGGCCGAGTTGGTCTAAGGCGCCAGATTAAGGTTCTGGTCCGAAAGGGCGTGGGTTCAAATCCCACTCTCCACACCTTCTGTCCTCCTCATTATTTTTTTTTAACCTTTTTGCCATTTCAATGAAGACATTCGGTCTGTGGAACATTCTTTTCGCAAATTTCTCAGGACAATGGACTTCTGATCTAGCATTGATTCAACTAGTGTTGCCCTTTTAATGTGTTGAGAAGAAGAACAAGATCAACGGCGATCTCTGCTAAACAAATCTGAACTTGCCGGAGATTAGCACGGCCGATAACCGCAAGCATTTTTCGGTCCTCACCGATCTGCCATTTCGCTTAAGGACCATACAAGACAGTGTGGCAAATGGATATTAGTCAGCAATGGCGATGGACTAAACCGTAAAGTGAAGCCCAGCCTCGCAGGACTCTAAAGGGGCCAGGCAGCAAAAATTGTACTTCGTATGAGGAATCGCAATGAATTTTTATGGAATACAATAATGTCACGTAAACCAAAACAGGGTAATGAAGTTCCCTCAACGACTCGTTCGACTCAGCAAGGAAAAATTGAAATCCTCATAAGCAGACCCACAGAACTTGTAGTGTTTTGATAACTTTGTGCGCCTCGATATAGCAAGCACACGGTCGGGTCGAATGTCTTTAGCTGTCCTCTCCTCCTTTTTTTGGTTGCACTTAGATATGGCTCTGCAATTCGCACGCTCCGATGGCTGATGGATAATACTTGCCATTAACCTTTAGTCGACTATCCTAAATTGTTGGTATTTTTTCTCCTTTGTTCAACAGACACTACACTGGCTATCAAAGAATAAAGAACCACATTGAGATGGACTTTGAATGCATATAGTTTGTACACTCTAAAAGACTTGTCTGATGTTGATGTTGATTCTTGAACTTCTGAGGTACTCCTGCAGAAAACAATCATCTTGATTTGAAAAATGCAACTCAAGTGGAGTGATCTCAGCAGAATCTTTGTCTGTAAAGATCCTGGGAACACCTGCATCGGAAAAATGGATGCAGAGAGTCAAGAGAGAGCCTGAATAGCATTGTCAGATACCAAAAATGCGTACCAATTACATAGATGCTAAGACTGCTATGACCTATTACTTTGAACAAGAAAAGGCGAATTGAGGTCAAACGTTACAGGCAACGCATGCCATGAACATGGTGGATCCAGCACAAATTAAGAATAGAAGGTTTAAAACCAAGGAAAATTTGAAGTAGCATTTTCTTTTCTCTGTATCGAAACTATCATTGGAATCGCCAGGTAGCAAAATTATTAGTTAAGAAATGTCTCTTGCAATTATTAAGACATGCAAATGCACTAAACAAGCAAGGAGAAGGATCATCACTGGGCCAGGCTAACAGCTCATTGGATGAAGATAACCATTGTAGAGTAATAATTAGTGTGGACAGGAGAGAGGGGTAAGGAACTTTCACTACCAACACATTGGAGTTAGTAATCTTACATCTCACGGAAGAGTAAAACCGGTGTAGATTAAGTGTGTTTGTTTCACAGAAAATTAATGATTTTGAAAACTTTTAACTAAATTATCACTGAAAAAAATGAATCAATGAAGAACATTTTCATAATCACTCAAAATGTTCAGGCAACAATTGTGGTAGGCATAGATTGTGGTTAAATAGATGATAATGATATTATTTTCGGTTGACCAATTTTTCTAAATGATACAAACACCATTTTTAAAGAAGAAGATCTCTAAAGCACTAAGATTCAGATTCAAGTGCTTCAACATCTTAGTCAGGCATTCAAGAGCTTCAACATCTTGATTGGACATAATTTTATGGTAACGAATGAAAGCAAGGAATAAAGCTGCCAAGGAACTCGTACCATGAAAGCATTCCCTTGCTTCTCCAGCCATAAGTACGACATCACCACTTCGAAGAAACATTGCTATAGGATCATCCTGTCTAGTCTTCCCTCCCAAAAGAAAGATAGCTTTGCATCCCAAACTGTCAGAGAAGTACACATAGTGTTAGATTCTCAAAAATAGTTACTCCATCATCTTTCTTCTTCAAGCAAACTAGAGAGAGGGAGAGAGAGTAGGGAAAAACTATGATGTACCTCATGCTAACTATAGGTTTGCTCCAGTCTGCTTCCATGTCATCAAGATGACCACCCAAAGTATCACCTGAAAGAAAAATTACATGTAAACACCAGATTAGTTACAATTTCTGATCATCTACTAGAAAAAGAATTACAATCCTTGATCTGATGAAAAAAGAGAACAAGAAGTTAATGCAAAATTGAAACAATAATAATATTATGTAGAGGAAGGTGACAACCATCATGGCCACTACAAATTATTAGGATGCAGCTTATGGCCCAAGATAAGTGTTATGAGTTCTGTTGACATTGGGACTGGCTGACATTGGTCCACAGAGTGGCCAGGTGTTGGATATGGCGGTTTCAACTTTCAATAGGGCAGTTGCAGCTAGCAGCCCCTCCCTATTAGGAATGACCGAGAGATAATGTGGGATTATCATGATTGGGAAGCTTCTTATCCCAGTACCAATAAAATAGGTGGTAATGTCTAAGCCATGAAATTACTCATCCTAGGGCTAGTTTGTATCTATATATGCATATCATTGTAGTAGCACAAATGGTTCACTAATAAAATTTTCATTGTGTTTTGTAAAATTTTAACACTCTACAGTTTCATTCTCGATTTATTATCACTCTCCTATCTTACTTCCTTAGTCCTCTCCTCTTTAAGCATGACCTTAGGGTTTACATCATTTAAGTGTCATGTCATTCAAATCCAATTAGTTCCGTATGTGAGGGGTGATTGATTGATGTCAACATAGTTCCCACTTAACTCGACTTGAAGCTTGAGCTCAAACTTGGAATATAAAGTTACAGTACAACTTTGTATATGCTTCTCACGTCTATAGATGTAAATAACAACCTACACATGCAGAATTCAACGCCTCTATTAGGCTTATGAGCAGAGTTGAGAATTGTCAAGCCTGAGCACAATGTGTCTAAACGCTTCAGTTATTCATTCATATTTAAACTCGAAAAATTTAAGCAGAACCAGTCTATGAATCAAACTCGAGTAGTTTGACTCACCTTCGCTCCTATTTGCACATCCATTCTCCATGTTCATAGTTCAATTGAAACATTTTCGACTTCCAATATTACCAACACAGTAGAAATAGGAGAAAAGTACCTGATGCAAAGTAATTCACTATTGCAGCTTCGGGTCTAAATTCTTCTCCCTGAGGCATTGCCGGAGTAGCCAGTCTTTTAGCCAGTTGACAGAGTGCATCGGGGATCTTATTGTGTGGAAGAGACACATTATAGTTCCGCTGCATTGTATAGCAAAAGCTATTTTCGGATCAAAAGTAAAATGCTGGCCAGATTGATCACTAGAATACCAAAGAGACGGCAACAGAAAGGGTTATGCAGCCATAAGCATGTAAATCTTTAGCCACTCACTTCCCTTTATTTACCTGAGTCCAGTCAAACTGAAGGCCAAGGGTACTCCATCGTAGCTTCCGTAAAAGAGCAGACGCCGGACATGACGTGAAACCGTTTCCTCTTAATGGAACTTCAGCTTCATCGACGAATTTCCAAGTGGGATGGTCTCCATCACTCTCATCTTTCACCAAAACCTTCCTCTCTTTTGCAGCAGCAAAGAGATCCTGTAGAGGGCCATATATCGCATTATGATTTGTTCTATTAGGTGGTTGCGGGAAGCTGAGTAAACTCTCCCTCGTCCATTGGCACTGTTCTTCTAGACTTAACGCCCCAGGAATGAAATAAAATCCTACATTATCAACAACCAAGTCAAAAACCGAACGACAAGGAGACAAGCACATCGATATCTACACAACACTTTGAAGGATCTCGACCCGGTGCAGATGGGAAGACAGTCCCAACACCGATCAGCAACTGAAGTGCGCATATGCCGATCGGTAAACGTTAATCTTTACTCTAAGAAAATGGGTTCTTCTACTATAACATTTTTTCCCCAATTGTCATGCATAAGACTACAAGCTAAATCCCCGATTCTCATAGGTCGAGCACATGGAAAATTTCCAATTCAGGAGGAGAAACTCCGACCGGCTAAACAAGAAATCGATAAAATGCGAAGAAGTCGACACAGCAATTACCGGGCCGACCCTCTAAGCAGAACACGGGCCGACGGAAACCGCACGGAGCGGCCGCGACGCCGACCGGAAGCTCGCCGCCCCGCTCGTGCGCCTCCGCAATAGCCTTGAAATCGATCACGTCCGACACGTCCACGGGTTTGGCCTGCTTCTTCCTAGCCCAAAAAAAAAATAAGAAAAATCACAAACAAAGACGCGCGAAACCGTGAGACGCTCCGAAAGATCGAATTTTTATCCTCTCCGTGAGAAGGTTAGAACAGGGAGAGGACATTACTTTCGGGATGACTTGAGAGAACCGTCGTCGTAGTAGAGCTTGTACTTCTTCTCGGCTCGCCGGAACGCCGTTCGCTCCGAATCGCCGGAGGGTTTCTCCGCCCCGTACATTTTCCGAGCTGGAAGTTTCGAATTCCGGCGAGGGGAGGGATCTGATCGATCTTCTACGCCGACTCCATTGTCAGGGTTTTACGCGGCTCTTCCCCTTCGTCTCCTTGAAGGAATGACCGGGCTATTTTGGATGATTTTCCCAATTCTTTTCCTATGGGTATGGTGGGGCAATTTTATTTTTTTTGTCAAATAATAATTAAACTTGGAAGCAAAAAATTAAAATAAAAAATCGAGTCCTTGCAATTAAATCTTTAGTGGGATAATGAACGATATAATGTGATTCCAGAGTTTTTAATATATTTGATGTATTTTCTGAATTTTAACCTTAACTTTGAAAATCATCACTAGCACCACTACATTGCTCATATGCATCCGAAATAGCTTCGAAATCAATCACATCTAATTATACAAATAAAAGGGCAGACAACTACATAAAGCCATTTTGTAGGAGTCGAAACCCACTTTTAAAACTAATTCGTCCCCAACCCAATCCTCTGAGAATGTGGGAATTCAAACTCCCCACCTCCCATTTCCATGTTGGAATAGTGGCCACTGGGGCAACTTTTCTACTTGTCTAATTAAGCAAATGAATAAAAATAAAAACGAGTAATGCTTATGTAATTTGCACAATCAAATCCTTGCAATTAAAATTTTAGGCTCTTATGATTTGTGCAATCAAAATTATTTTATCATTAGCTCACTTAATTACGCAGAGGTTTAGCACTATGAAAAAATAACAAAAATATTATAGATTTGATTTTTGGCAAGAAAAGTCCTAATTTTGCCCTTATGCCTGAACATAACCCTAACATTTTAGATATTTAAATACACCTTGAGTTTGTGAACATATTCACTTGACGATTGTCACGTTCTAACAAACAATTTTAGTATCCATCGCAACACTCATTTTGCTTTTTGTTTAGCTATATTTTTCTCTATTATTTTTTCTATAGATATAACGTGAAAATTCAGACAAATCTTTTTAGCTAAAAATCAACCGGATATTTCCGTTTATTATAAGTTTTCTAAAACCATGCGAGATATTCATCGGATGAGCCAAACCATACGGACACGTCAATGAAAATGACAATCGTAGGATACATTTCTCGAAATCAGTGTTTTGTAATCACAAAAATACCCCCTTTTTAAATTTTCTCTTCTTCTTCTTATCTTACTATGCTTCTCATATTGGGCCTAGCGAAAAAGCCCAATCAGCCTTCCCATCTTGGTGGGCCCAATCGACCAGGGCCTGAAGAACGGACTGCCCCATGAAAAATAGCCCAAGCGCAGCTCGCCCAATTTAATCGCGGCATCGAGAAGGTCACAACTCACAAGGGATCGTCGCCCTCGCTAGCCCTCGACTCGCTCGCGCTGAATCGAATCTCGGCTCGCTCGAGACCCTCCGCTCCGCCGTCGCTCCGCCCGCGCTCGCCTCCGGCCGCCGCCATGTCTCAGGTACTCCTCTTTCCCGACTCGAATCCATCTCCGCTCCATCCAGTCTCCTCCGTCTCGCTGGAGCCTTCGCGTCCGTTTCCGATCGCCGGAATCCGCGATTCCCTCGACCTCGGTTGGAGGTGCGCGTGTAGTCGGTGTCGTCGTCGAAGCGGTGGTCATGTGGTTGAGTCGTGTTGTTGTTGTTGTCGTTTCAGGTGGACAACAGGAACTCTTCCGCCGCCAAGCGCGCCAGAACCGACGGTAAACCACCACCTCTCCGTTCTCTCTCTCTCTCTTGCCGCGATGATTTTCTTTCTTTCTTTTTCTTTTTTTGGCTCTTGTATTTTTTGGTATAGAGTAATTTGAGCCGGTTCAGGACGAACAAGAAAGATAATCGATCCAGAAAGAGGAAGTTTCTTTTATGAATTTTGATGGAGTGACCTGTGCTTTTTGCATGGCTAGAATCCTGATTTTGACCTACTAAACGTACTTTCGACAAAACCAGAAGTAGGGACAATAATCGACAGCGATATGTTTATAGAGTTCGAAACGGGACCGAGAAGTGGGAAGGAGGAAACCTGCTTTCCCGATTTGTTAAAGCTGGTCTAAAAGGGGAATTCTGATGTGTTTGGAAATTCGAAACATGGTTTTTTCTTCGTTAATGCCGCGCGTTTCGGCTTAACTTACAATTAGGAATATTTATTGTTGTTGGTCCTCGGAGAATGGATAGGACATGCTCCCGCTTTCCTCTTTTGTTCCCCCATTAGATCTTGGTGCCGATATTTTGATCAGGTGAAAATTGCAGGTAGTCGGAGGGAAGATGACTGGACTTGCCCTAGCTGTGGGAATGTGAACTTTTCATTCCGGACAACTTGCAACATGCGTAATTGCACTCAACCAAGGCCAGCGGATCATAACTCGGTAATATATGACTAATTGTGATGTAAATTCTCTTAATAGCTACGTGCTCAGTTGCTAGTTATGGCCACGCTCATGAATACAACGCCTAAGTATTATCGTGCTTGTTCCTTTCTCCCCCCCCAAGATTTTCTATTAGATGCTTGATAGTCCATTGTTTCGATTCAATGCTAAATAGGTTGTTTGTTTTGTGTTTTGTCAATGCATTTTTTTCCTAAGATATCTGCCTGCTAATGTTTGCCTGTTTAATGGATGGAATTAGTTATGCGAATTCATATACTAGCTTTGTGCATTTTTGTGTGCATTATCAAATAGGAGATGGGTTAGCATGTTGTGTGTCTCTATGTCATGATTAATTGTTCTTGCTTTTGTTGGAGATAAATATCTTTTGTTCCACCAAGATCCCCACAACAATAACCTTTTGTGCGCAAGTTTAATATGCCTATGTTTCCTAGGCTGGATCCACATCATTATCCAAGTGACTGGTTTGGTCAATGGTTGCTGTTGCTCTTAGATATTTAATCTGGGTTTAACTAACCTGCTTGCGAGTGTTCAGGGTAAAAATGTCCTGAAATTATGATTTAGCTGCCTTTTTTTCCTAATCAAAAGGTAGCTTAAAGAGACTGAGAGTATCTGGATTATGTGGTTTTAAGATGGTATGGGATACCATTGCATGCATAGAAGTCTTTCCATGGAACTTTAGTCGCTAATAAAAAAATATAATTAATATGGAGGCTTGTATGCTTTTGTAAAGCATATTCCAAGGTGAAAAGCTAATTAACAGTCAATGCGCGTGACTGTTAATACATTCGGCTTAGTTTATGTTTGCTTTGCCGACATCTGGCAACACAGTGATCCTAATGTGATGTTGCTAAGGTTTCTTTTTTCTTTTTCCTCAGAAGTTTGCAATGAAGCCAGTGCAGCCCCCTCAGAGTTACTCATCGCCATCCCCATATATGGGTGCTGGGGGACCTTCCTCTATGTATATGGGAGTGCCACCATATGGTTCTCTCTTTAATGGGTCCACGATGCCGCCATATGATGTCCCATTTTCTGGGGGCTCAGCATATCATTACAATTATGGCGGTCGCCTTTCTGCTGGTAGTCCTTATAGACCGCTTCATCTATCTGGAGCGGCACCTTATTCGAGTGGATCAATGATTGGAAATGGTAATCATTATTTTGAGTTTTGCTACTACTCTGGTTATTGTATTGACTGCTGGGTGGCAATTAGGATTCTAAGTCTTGAATGATTAAAAGATCCTTGCCTCTAAATCGTATGTGGTTGTTTTTCAATAGTGTTTGGTTGAGTTTTATGGTTTTTATCTTTCACTTCTTATATCTTTTTTTGAAAGATTTTCCACTTTCTGAGCTAAATCACAGATAGTGGGAGAAAATGAAAAGCAGTACTTAACACTGCCTGTGTATTGTCTTTAGGAAATCTCTACATGATTCTGTATAATTGCCGATTATTAAGCTTGTCGGTAATGGCTGCCTTTGGTTCTTTTTCAGGTGGAATGTATGGGGTACCTCCTATGATGGACAGATATGGCTTGGGTCTGCCAATGGGCCCTGGTGGCATGGTATATGTGAAATTTTTTTCTTTCTTCGGATGTTGCTGCCTTTCCCTTTTCACTCTACAACTACGTTATTCAGTGTTGCTCTTTCAGATATTATGCATGTCATTGTTCTGATATTTATTCTCTCAGGGACCACGGCCGGGATTTTTCCCTGATGATAAACTTCAAAAGAGGGGGGCAGGTTTGTATGCCGTGGCTGATTACTGCTTGTAAAGTCAACAATAGGAATACTGTTTCATCTCCCACTGACATTATATTTCCTTTATAACCTCGTAGATGCAACACGTGATAATGACTGGTCATGCCCGAATTGTGGAAATGTTAACTTCTCTTTTAGAGAAGTATGCAACATGAGGAAGTGCAACACTCCAAAGCCTGGATCACAGGTTTGTGTTGCTTTGGCAAACAATTTAGCAATTTGAGGAGATTGAACTTTGTGGCTTTCTTTCATGTGTTTGTTGTATTCCTGAGTTATTATTTTGCTCTTGGCGATTTAAATTAGCTGAAGAGTGTTTATTGTAATAAACTAACGGACTTTTTTGCCCTTCAACTGCAGGTTCCAAAATCTGACAAAAACTATAGTAAGTTATCATTGCTGGTCATGTTGTTGCCTCATATTTGTCTATATTGGTACTCATATGTAAAGTTGCTTTCAGAACAAAAAATGCCTGAGGGTAGTTGGAAGTGTGAGCAATGCGGTAACATAAATTATCCATTCCGGACGAAGTGTAACAAACAGAATTGCGGTGCTGACAAACCATCTGAGGCTGAGAAATCTCCCCCTCCAGCAGAGGATGAAAATGACCAGGTCTGTTGTGTAATGTGCTCCCTGTACTCCCGATACCTCAATTTATTGTTGCTTCTATCAACCATCTGTACAATTATCAATAAACTTAGTGGAAAAATAATAAACAGCCATGTTAAGTCAGTAAATGTTTATGAAGTTTTTATCTTCGATATGTTTTATAGTATGACTTCTTTCGTGCATTCATTGATAAGCAATTGTCTACTGTTCCAGTGAGTTCTAGGACATATTTGAGGGTTGAGAAGGTCCAGAGTTGTCGTCCAGCGTTGCTACAATGTGGGTGTCTGAAAGTCAGTCTTGTCGTCCTCATGTTGCAGCGGTTGTCAAGTCCTCTACCCTCTCATAATTCGTGTCAAGGTGGTTGTATCAAATGATGGTTTATATGGTCTTTGTGGATCCTCCAAATGCATTATCTGTCAGCCAGCTGGAGTGGCAAGGATTATTCAGTTTGGTTTTTGTTTAATATTTTAGGCTCTTGAACTGCAAGTGAGTCATCTTTTCCAGCCAGTAAATGTTATGTGCATCAACGAATTTAAAAAATGCACAGAAATCTCTGGGGCTAATGTTTCTGGTTTCGTGTGTTTAAGTTCACCGGGTAGTGACTACTCCAAGGAAAGAGAAAAAAAAAGATTCTCAGCAAAGGTGAAGTACAATTGTTCCATATGCTTTTGCCTCTATGGGCAGAGGTTCTCAAGTCATGATTTTGTCTGTTGACTATAAGTTGACAGTCCTGATCTTTTAGGTATTGTGAGGTGGTGTCAGGTATTCCATTGAGAGTTCTATTTCATGCTGAATGGGTAAGACTCACTTTATATGGACATAGAGCAATACTCGGGATACAAAGTATTTGCTAAATATTCTTCACTTAATGATGTGCGGGCACATTTGACATGCTTCAATTATGAATTGCCAGATATTTAAAGAGTGGGGTCCAGTTATCTTATTTAACAATCATTAGTTGTTGTATCATTTAGTAAACAAAGTTTATTACACTGAGTAGATATTGCATTTCTCATGAGTGTATGCTCTTAGATGAGGTCTTTCCTGTGCCATCATTATGTATGTCTCTGAGTTTGATTTTGGTGCAAGATATTACTTATGTAGTCATATTGTTAAATATCAAACCTTCTTACTGCCAATGTCAAGAAATAGCGAGTCAATTTATATTGGGCTATCTGTTGCTGCGAGTTTTAGAATGCCTTGTCTCTGAGTTCATAGCTGTTGCAAAAAATTAATGTCTGCATTCCAGGTCTTCCTCTTGCATAGTGCGTCCTGCCTTTTGGGGCAGCCGGGGCATTTAAGGGGTTGTTAAGCTGTTTCAAGCATATTAGGAACAAAGGTTTAGTTTAGTAGTGCACCCTCCTGTGTAGAAAATTGCCGGAATATCCCACACTGCACATGATTTTGTAACCAATTGTTTGATATAGCTTTTTCCCGACAAGTGCATCCCTGGAAAAGGTTGTTGCAGTTTTTGTGGGGCATTTGGCATAATCTTTATTGTTGCAGCACTTCTTAAGCTATAGCGGCTTAGAGCAACTTTGAGGAAATTGTCTCGTCTAGCTTTGTCATGCCTAAATTTAAGGTGTTGCGGTTATAAAATATATAATTACCAAACATGTGAGTGAGGGCGTTTAGTATCATACCAGTTTAGTATTTCTAGCCTTGTTCTTTTGAAAGCCGTATCAAGCATCTCGGGTGCTTTGGGTAGTGATTAGCCTTGGTTATGTCTGTTCCCTGGACATATTAAATCCCTGACCCTAAAAGAGCTAGTGAGCGGTGGGTGTTTTGTCTGTGAATACGTAGCTCTGAACCTTTTTACCTTCGTTTGGTCAATTTTTTTTTTTTTTTGTTTAAAGTAAAGTTCACAGCTGATAATCACACACCGAAGCGGACTGTAAAAGCGGGTGCTTTTTGAGTGCCCTTTTTTTTTTTTGGGGCCCTGGGACTCTGTTGCCGTGCTTGGCTCTGGTCTATTTGTTTTTTTTTGGCTTGTGATACAGCACTGTCGGAAGGCTCGAAGATGAGACCTGCATACAAAGATAGGACGTCCTTCACCCGTAGAATTTAATTCGAGCGCTCCTTGTTAAATTTCTTTTACTTGTTTATAATACTGTTGACACCTGACGTACAGATCGTCCTTTCATTTGCCACTTAATGGTTTTTAGCTTTGGGGCCTGCATGTCCTAGCCTCCTTTCTGGCTAGAAACATTCATGACTAGCAGCTTTGATTTCAGCGTGTCGGTTCTTCTATTTCGTTTAAAATTATTTGAAGGAGAAAAAATTGGTTTCGGCAGGTTTGCACTCAATACTCTTTTTGAAAAGCAAGAACAATCAAAATCCGAAAATATAATAATTGAGAGAAAATTATATGGGAATTTACGTCGTCCTGAAATTTGTACATGGATCAAAAAGTGAAACTCTATCGAAACAAATCCGTAATTGGCAATGGTGCTATTTTGATTTGGCGGGTACGGTTAAGTAGGGAAAAAGCCAGGATGAGGTTACTTGTAAACTTTGTCCTACCCCACACATGCGTTCGACAGCAGAACGAACAGAGGCTAAGAGAAAGAAATTGAGGATGTCGATTGTTCTTGAAGCACCGAAGAAAAGTTCTCTGGAATGCTTAAATATAAGGTTTAGATAGATAAGAAAATCCAATATGGGTGTGTGTCTTTGAGTGTGTTTGCAGTACGGTCTTCCGAGTGCGCAATCGACCATCTATATAATGCGAAGTTTAATAAAGCCCATTTGAATAGAATTGCTCTTAAAACGATGTATAAAGTTTATATTCATGCTCTCAAAAATATAAAAGGATTGAAATCGGTTCGGTGGTTAAACAGAGGAGATATGATGGCGACTGCCGAATTTCATCGGCAAAAGGAAATGTGAGGACAGCACCCACGACGCTAATGCTAGACGAAGGGCCGTCCAAAAATGGATGGACGTCTCTTCAAGCCTCGATCGACATAAATTTGGAGTGAGCATTAGACTTGGTTCGGCTCCATTTGCGCTGGACACGTCGCCGGCGATCCCGTGGCTGGTGGATGGCCATCCCACGGAGCTCATTGACGTCGAACCTAACGCATTCATAAGCTGCACCAGAATCTCGTAGACCTAAGACTCGTCCGAGTCTCTCGAGTCTTCAGTCTTCTTTTCATTTATGGCGGTTTGAAAAGTGCAATGCGGGGAGGTACGGGATGGAGGGTGGAACGGGGAGCAGCGGATCGTCAAACCCCCTCTCCCCTCTCGTTCAAAAAAGCGAAGCAGCACACGAGTAAAAGCAGGGGAAACTCCATCATTCTGGGTCATTATTACGACCCACATCGGAGATTTCTGCATTATTTTTTTGTCAACTTTTCTTCAGCCCCACCACCCCGAGGGAGACTCCCTCTTCCCAAGACAGCACCTATCATTACCCACCGCCTCCCCCTCTATTTTCTTCTCCCTCCCTCCCCTCTTGGTCTTGCCAAAACCTCATCATTGTTACCTCCTCTCTCTCTCTCTCTCTCTCTCCCCCCTCGGAATTATGACTCCATGGTTACAAGATTGCCCCACTGTCTCCCCCAAAATTACAGTCCCACCCTCCTTTTTCTCGTTCAAAAGTAGGCTACTGCTCCCACTTTAGCTACTCATGAGCCTAAAGACTTTCCATCCGTGTTACGAGTGAGAACGCTTGAATTGAGATGACGTGGATAGCTAAGTCGTGGGAGCTATCTCCAATTTTTGGCTGGAGAAATTACGGTGCGAGAGCGAAAGTTTTGAGATCACGAAATCGAACAATCTCTGGGAAAACGCGAACATACGAAATGATAATCACAGCGTTTTACAATCGGGGATATTGAGCTGGCAAATCGATCGAAAGATATTATGCGAGATGCAGTCAACTTAGTAAAAATCCTTTCAAATTCTATCTTGTTATCCTCATAAGCAAGAGGATATTATACCTATTTATCCGAGAGTAGTTTTTTTCCGAAGAAGAGACGGGATGTCTACCTTCACACCCCAGGGCTCCCAAGTTTTTGGATGAATATTTTTCTTCCCGAACCAAAAGGAATATCCTCGAAATTTTATGTCGTATAGTTCAAACGAAGTAAGTTTCGGACTTGCTTAGGTCCAAGCTATCTCCAATTTTTAGCTGAAGAAATTTTAGTGTGAGAGTGAAAGTTTCAATAGCACGAGATAGAATGATCTCTCAAAAATGTGAACATAAGAAACAAAAACGTGAACATAAGAAACAACAAATTAGAATGTGCTAAGATTGTCAACTAAATACAGTAAACGAAAGATACGTCTAATGTGCGATCTCTTTTGTTTTCGTTTCTTTTGGAAGGATCAATCACGTACCGACAAAGTGCGGACGGACAGTACTCGAACCCGAACCTTCCCCTCTCATCTAACCCGATAAGTGAATGAATAGGTGGGATGTGTAAGGGACGACAAGAAGCGCTTTCTTGGAAGCAAAGGACTCTGGTATGCTTTCTGGGTCTCATTTGACTGGTGGTTCGGGTTGCTTTGTTTAATATATTGGCCGTTTAGGGTTTGGTTAAGACATCAAGTTTGGGTAGGAGATGGAGATGGCGTACGCAGGTTCCAATGTAGGAAGGAAGCAAACGGGGTTGGAAACTTTCGAAGTGAATAAACAGTCATTAGAGAGTCGGCCAAAAGACAAAAAAGCTCGTGGAAGAGCCTCTCCCACAACGCCCGCACCCCACACGTCTGTCCAACCTCCTCAATTGAATTTTCGCAAAGGCGTGAGATTTCAGATTTCGTGACGGATTTTTGGGATATATTCCCCGCAATAATAACTTAGGCCCCACGATTTTCGACATGATCGATTTATGTGGGACTTAGTTAAACACGTTTATGAATAATAAGCATGCCATGCATGATTTGGACCTGTTAACTTGTTTATGGTGCGTTTAGACATGTTTAATTAATATAGGTTTATACATACTATTCGAATTGGCCTGGCATGTCTAAATACATTTAAACACGTGTGTGGACATCCTCACTCATTTGGCCCGTTCTTGTAGGGCATCATAAATGGGTCTTATTACTAAATTTGACATGCCATTTTATTGCATGGAAGAATGAGTGAGCCTATATGCCCTATTGCCATTCGGTTTTGTTGAAAAGTGTCTTATCTAACACGTGCTAAACAAACGAGAGCAGTAATAGACAATTTTAAATCTATCTATAAATTGATTTATCAAGTGACATGACAAATTGCAAATGAGTATCTAAGTATCTAATCATATCAATTTTATAATCGGCATTATATATCAACATTATGAAAAAAAAAAGTTACATTTTCTAATATGGTTAATTTTTTGTAATATCCTTAATCAACATTTCAAAAAACACACTGTTCATTGTTAAGACTACTTAGGAAATACCTCGTGGTTCCATTTCAATTTTAAGATTAACTTATTTCAATTCTATAATCTTAATTGATGATATGCCTTTTTCTTTATAACAATAGATACTCAACCTATCTTAAAAGATGCAAATTGGCTCACGTGCATCTCATAAGACTCCATAAAAGTAAGGGTGTGGTGTTTCCTCCCCCAGTGTTTGGAGCCTTGTATCAATAAAATTCTAAGCAGGATACAAAATTCCATATGTGAAGAGCATTGTGTTTAACAACCCATTGACAAAGTAAAGAAATCAATCTATAAGAATACATAATAACATTAGTCATAATTCCAAATAACGTTTTGCTAGTTCATGAGCAACCCTATTTCATGATTTGGGATTTTTCCTCACCTCACACACAATAAAATGAGCAACCAGAGAATAAGTGTGTCATAAAATAGAGTTTAGTTCGGTGGAAAGAATGACGGGAGATGTCCTCATGACAAGGAGTTTATGTTATTCTATTAATAAACGCGTTAAGAATTTTTAAGGTATGAATATGTGCACTTTTTAATGACCATTTAAACCTTTAGAGCAGTGTCTTTTTCAAATACATCGGATAAAATTGAACTGCTTAAGAGCGGTTGATTGCACGCCAAATTTTTATAATAAAATTTGTTAAACTTGACGTAGACATGCCATTAGGCATAGGTATGCTGACCCCGATAGATAAGAACCTCGAAGCATGCTGAATGATGCATTTCATGTGATTAGTTCAAAAATATTGGTATAGACAAATGAATAGATGAATTCCCAGTTTCATGATTTGATTTTTAGGTGAGGCACAAGAACATTTTGGGCAAACTTTCAAAAGGCAGAAATGAAGTTTGGTGGGCCAATGACTCCTAGAATGCAAATCAGTGTCACACGTTGGGCACCATGATGAATGCTTTGGCTGAATATACAAGAAATTCTTTTTAGCATCCCCTAATAATCGAATTGGGGGATTTTCAGAGAGCCCCACGATTTGGTATTGAAATGAGTAAGTCTCACTCTGATCCCATCATGACGGCGTTGGATGCACAAGCAAAACTTTAGGAACAAGTAGGATTCAACTGTGCACTTGATGCATGTGATCATGATGAATTCTCAAAAGGCAAAATTAAAGATAAAGAAAAGAGAGAGTTGGCTCATGATGGCTTGGTTGTGCGAGCATTTTGATAATTAGGTAAAAAAAGCACTTTGCTCATTTAGCTTTATAATCAGTGTACTATGTCAAGATTTAATTACTTACGTTATTCTTATATTATCCAAGTCCCTAGCCATCTTAATCCTTGTATTCTCAAACCGGGTATTAGTAGGGTTATATACACTAAAGTAAACATACTCAATTTGACATTTTATAGATTTTCTTAATCCTCCAACGTGAGTGAAAATGGTTTCATTTCCCTCCAATTAAACGAGACAAATAAAAAGATATAGTCTTGTTTGAGTTTTGGACGGATCGAACAACTTAATTATTGAAACTTGTGGTAGAATCGCGAGAATCGGATCTCGGATTACATCATCTCACTGTTTCATTGACGACGACCGCTCCTTTGATATTACGCCAAATCGACTGGACCTCACGATGAATTACGCACCTTTATAAACGCGGT